>CM038673.1:776968185-777341884 GCA_021605145.1 Aegilops bicornis | reverse complement strand
TCTAGTGCTTCCTGAGCGATAGTAGTCCGCTACAGCCCAGTTCACCGGAGTCCTGCTAGCCCAACACTCTTGCTGGACACTTGACTGGTCGGGTATGTGTTTCACTTGCTCCAATGTCTCGTCCCTTCGGGAAATGTCACGCGGTGATATTCGGAGTCCTGCATAGCCTGCTACAGCCCCGGGATACGAGTCTCTGTTAGCCCAGTGCTACAGCCCGAATTACACGTTGATGACCGACATGCTCGATGTGATTCATGTATGCCTGTCCCCATGGGTTAGTGCCGCTTTGGAGTTCACGACTAGCCATATCGGCCCGGAGTTCTCTGTCATATGGATGCTAGCGACACTATCATATACGTGAGCCAAAAGGCGCAAACGGTCCCGGGCCATGGTAAGGCGACACCCGTGGGAATACCGTGCGTGAGGCCGCAAAGTGATATGAGTTGTTACCGGCTAGGTCGATGTGACTTAGAATCGGGGTCCTGACAACTACATATGGAGCAAAATGAGTGAATCTAGATTCTGATGTAAAATATGTCTATATACATCCGTATGTAGTTCATATTGAAATCTCTAAAAATACTTGTACTTAGGAACGGAAGTAGTTGTATTTTACATCATTTGTGCAAGCACAGCTTAGCTTCTAACATTTACTGGTTGCTTGTAGGTACAATGAGCGGTACTGATCCACGCTTCGATCCCTTTTGCATATGGGGCAATGACATATTCATGAACAAGCGTCAAGTGAGGAAACTAAGAAAGATTGTTAGGCAAAAGAGACAGGTGATGGGAATTAAGCTCTTTATTAACACTTTGTCCAAGGCAGCAATGAAATTTAGGATGGTAAGTAATGTGTTGCCTTTTCCTCCTGCCCATAACAAGTTACTCTATTATACATGAGTATCTGAAAGTTTTATCTTTTCAGTGGCTTTTGAAGCAATTTACCGATGATTACCTTGCAAACTACATGACCAGAGTGGAGGCAACTAAGGTTAAAGTATATAATTCATACCATGATAATGGTCTAGAAGTCTTCCTGAAGGCGGTGAAGGATGGGTGGGCGATCATCACAAGGGATTGGACAAAAGTTGTTCGTGCCTATGAGGTAGTACTATGAAAGTCCAACCACTGTTTAGCACAAATTTGGGGCTAACTAATGATATTTCCAATCAAAAATAGACAAAGTTCATGAAAAAAAACTTGATAAAACATTAGACCTTTTCCCCTTATTATTAATCACCAAAACCAATGGACACTTACAATGCTTCTTTTAGATGTGATGCCCCCTTTATTAAGAGTTCTGGCCGACATCAGTGTTCAAAGAGTCGAAAATATATCAGGGGGAGGGGGTACAAGGAACCATGTCTTGCATAGCTCATGAATAGAGTCTTCCTTTGCTAAGATGTGAGACACTCCATTTGGCGAACATCGCGCCAACCGAACATCGTAGGCTTCTCTCGTATTGAGCAAACCTTAATCTCCTCAATGATTGGTCCATATACTGAATTGTCTCTAGCCTCTACATTGAGCTATTTTTTGGAACGAAGGCTCCTCCAGAGGAGCCCGACTTTGAATTAACAAAGCCATCAACCGGCCAGGAGTACAAGAGCAAACCACGAACAAAGCAACAGCTAAAGGATACAAGGGAGAGAGAAGAGCAGCTTACTATGCTACTTGTTGCAATGCAGAGAGCGGGGGAGATGGCGTACGACATGGACAGGGGGATGCTCGAGATCATCCACGACGGAGGCGACGAAGGAGGAGGGGGCTATGTGGACGGGCAGGTGGAAGACTCCGATCCCACCTAGTCCGGCAACTACCAGCAGCAGCAGTCATATACCCAGACGACCATGCAACAGTCCTACACCCAGACTGGCGATGGCACACGACAACGGAGGAGGCAGACGCGGAGGCTGCCTACGCGGCGGCGACGGCGACGGCACCTCCTTGATCAGGGAGCAGCTTGCTGGGATTGTTGGTCCGGCAGGGTAGAAATGCACGGACTGCCGGACTGATATTCTTTTGGGTTTGGACATAAAAACTAAGCACATTTTGCCTTTTTTGGTTGTGATCGGGGATGCGATCCGGCACTGGTGTGATCCACAACGTTGTGTGGATCAGCGTTTGAATTTGAATTTGCTGACAGGCATATACATGCTAGCGTTGGATGGCTGCCTCCCGTATCCGTGTACGGATGCAGGAGAAAATTTACAGCTTGCCCTTGGAGATGCCCTAAGGGATCATTTGTTTTTTTTTTTTGACGTGGATCATTTGGTTTTAGGAAGGTGAGTTTTATTAGCTGTGGGTAATCCACTGATATATCTACCCGTAACCATTTTTTTTGAGAACACCCGTAACCAATTGCTAGGTGCAGCTCGGTTAATTGAACTGTTGGACACGCTCTGAACCTTGTGTTTCTGAATGCCTGAATATTCGAGTACGTACGTAGGTCCCGCGAACTCAACCAAATCTGGGACTCTCGCGAACCACAAAAGCATTGGTTCTGAATGGGTACTCTGGGATTGAATTTTATGTGGGACTCTCGCGAAACCTTCACCGAACCGGACAGCTACTGATACCTTCCTTTTATACCGGCCATATGTGACGTGAACAATTAATATGAACGGCTTGCGCCGCCTCCTCGCCCGGCTCCTCCGCCGCGAGCCCATGGCGGCCATCCGCGCACGGCAGCCTCGGGTGCAGCCCGGGTACCACGGCCACCACGTCGCTAGACCTGCCATCCGTCCACGACACTACTGCGCTTCGCCGTCTAGCCCGACCACACTGACCCGCTTGGGCTCCCGTTGGTACCACGACCCACGGAAGGTCGCCGCGTCGGTGTCCGCTGCCGCTGCCGCCATATGCTACCAGTCCCTCGAGGTGATTCCATGGACCAAGCGCGCACTTCATCTTCCTGTCCCTCAGTCGGAGCGGCGCACGGACTTCCGAGTTCGCCGACTACAAGCAGGAAGTGGCCTCCAAAATCCTCGGCCCGCGCCACCCTCACAGCGTCCGCGCCCGTCGCATCGCCGAGAGGATCATCCACGCTGGCATCGACGACACTGTCATCCTCCGCGTGGCCAGCAACCGGCACAAGGGAAAGGCATGGCTACCTCCGCCTCAGACGAGGCATCTTCATGGGCTCGATTGGGAGGTGATCGTGGTGGACCATAAGGGCAACACCGGCCCGTACTGCACGCGCGGCGGTAAAATCGTACTGTACACGGGATTGCTGGACCAGTTCAAGACCGATGGTGAGATTGCATTTGTCATCGCGCACGAGGTAGATCCGTTGGACTAATGAGTTCATCTCATGTTTCCTTCATTTTATGGGATTATTTTCAGGTGGGCTCAAATTAACATTCACATCTTTTTCTTAGGTTGCGCACATCATCGCAAGGCACGAATCTGAAATCAGCTCGACCAAGTGGGTGACTAAACCCCTCTATTATTACTTTCGGCGAAGGTACGTCTGCTTCTCATTTCACATATTATTGTTCATGTCGATTTATATTGTACATGTAACACATAAATACCTTGTATGGTCAGAAAAATGAGTGCTCATGTATTCTTTGACAAAAAGACCCGATGGTATGTGTTGTTACCTATGTAGGACGGAAACAGAGGCAGATCACATTGGAATCCTACTACTCGCTGCCGCTGGTTTCGATCCACACATGGCACTCACGTGCTTTAAGAAGAAAGCAAAGCTGGTACAATTTGTAACATTCAAAGAGTACTATTTCTCCACTCATCCTCCATACCAGAGAAGATTGCAATTTTTGTCGCAGCCGAAGATCATGAAGACGGCACTTGAACTATATAGAGAAGCCACTTCCATTAAAGATAGTATAAAGCGATAGGTACCAGGCGTTTTATGGAGATATCAAGCAGAGATGAATCTAGATTTGACATAGTTCAGTTTCCATTTTGAGTTCTTTACAGTGTCCCCAAAGTTAATATGGGCCATCCATGTATGCCAATCCAATGGTTAAATTCATCTGATAATGCGACACAATTCTACGGGAGTACCATCACCTAAGAGGGTACCTGCGTTCCAAGGGTAAAGTTGTAGCTTTGATTGAACAATTGTGTAGTGGGGAACTAAATTGAATTACAAGAGGAAATTTACCAGTTTTTCATTTGATTTGTGATTATGGTCATGGGGGAATTGTGTTTGATTGATGATTCCTTCCACTAAACGCTAGATCACCATTCGTTTGTTAAACACAGTTCTTTTCGCGTTTGATATTGTGGCCGACACAAACAATTTTGACAATCTTATGAGAGATCCTCCTGCAGCTTCTCGATGTCCCATGTTCTTGTGGCCGACACAAACAATTTTGACTCAAAACATGAGCGGTAGGTGATTCCATGCACATCGGTCTTAGCATATGATCCCGTGGTAAGTTTTCTTGCATGATCCTGGTATTCCTTGGCGTAGTACATCACACCCTTCCAAAATTCCTCTCTAAACCTGTCAAGATGAGCTTGCAAGGGCCGCTTCCGAGGACATTCAGATCGTGCCTTCAAAAGTCAGATACTTTATGAACTAGATGATTCCCCGCGCGTTGCAGCGGGAATTAGTAGCTCAAAATTCCTCTTGCAAGTCATGGTCAAGAAGATGTCAAGCTTCCCGTATGTATGGACAATTGCCATGGCATCCATATGCCTCTTCTTCATGTCACGTTCGCCACCTGGGTATGTTCCAGGGAGCACTATCCTTGTCCCAACAGCGCTTGCTCGCGTCTCCCCCGATGTGATGGCATCAACAACTCCTTTATACAAGTCGGCCCGAATCTGCGTCTGGTTCTTCCTGTACCACCTCAACCGACAACTCTCAATCTTGACATACATGTCGGCCGCCCATTGCTGCAGTAGGCGTGCTCCATAGAGTATGGGATTGAAGATCGCAGGCCGTGTCTACAGCATGTAACAGTAATAGTCTCTAACAGAGACGCACAACCTGCTATTCCCCTCTGCATGTGATCGACTACCATCAGAATGAGGATATATTCGAGAAATATTATATTATTTGAAACAAAATCGGACGCATAAGTCATACCTGCATCCTCATCATCATCATGGACCAGTTGAGGATGTAGTACAACCTCCCAAGGAACATTACGTTTAGGTAGCTTCGGATGCCAACCTAGTTCCCCCCTTGGATAGAATAGGGGATAAGACAACGGGTCATATGCCCCGGAGGTCACACGTATACTGTGCCTTTCGTTGTTGTTACCACAAAGTGTTATCCTCCGGTCAAACCTTTTTGCTAGGTCGTTGCCCTCAACCCAAATTGCAGCGACCTCTGATGACGACGGTCTATTATATCTTCTTTGGTCAAGCCTCTTATCGGTGTTTAGGTCTATCCTATAATCATCGAGGTTGTCCTTGTGTGCACCCAAACTCCTAAATTGCTGGGAGTCACGGGTTTTCTTTGAGTATGTCTACTAACTTCTTCACGACATCCTGGTCTAATTGCTTGGTGGCCACCTTCACGATGAGTTATGGTTGGAGTGCGTCATCATAGAAGTATAGCTGCGCAGATGTTCTCAAGGCGGGGAGCTTGGGCCGAACGAGTGCACATTGTGGTAGATGGTGCCGTGTGCCCGAAATGTGTACACCCCAGACTTCATGTTTGTGTAGTTCTCATCAAGGCTGACGCCAAGGGTTGTGAAGGCGAAATGCCCGTTGAAGAACCGTATGTTCTCCCGAAAATGTCTAGAATCTGCATCCATGCTGGACCATAGCCTCATCAGCTCTGGGACTGGTTCCAGTTGTTTAAGTTCGATCTGTCCATTGCGACAGCAGAACCCGTCAGTCTCAGACACAAACTTTTTGGCCTTGCAGTGTTTGCAGTTTTCGTCGAGCTTCAGGATGTGAGTGCTGTCTGGGATGTTTGTGTAGACAAAGTCTAATGGATCAACTTCGCTAGGTATAGCAGACGACATGCTCGTTTCATCGTCATCCTCAATTGTGTCATTATCGGATCCTATTAGCATTTGTTGGGACATGATGTTCAAAACAATATTCACAAATAACTATAATTACAATAAAGCTCCACGACTTCCAAGTTCCGAGTTGACCATACCTTGATCGCGAAACATGTAGAACTCCTCATCCATCAAGTCGGATGGTGTCGGTTCATCGCCCATGATGGGGTCTCGGAACACATCGATGTCGTCTTCATTATAGTTGTGGTGAATGTGACAATAGACAACATCATGTCAGAAAAGGGTTGATGAGACTGAGCATAAATACCAGACAAAAGCATTTTCATACCATTGGTGCCAACACCGTAATTCGGCATGACTGGCGGAGGGTCGCCATCCGTTGAATCATCTTCGGCGCCCAACCTGAGGGGTATTCCGCGGCAGTTGGATGCGGGGCATTCAGAGGTTAAGTTTGCTAGGTCTGGACGTGGAAGAGCAAGGGATTCTTTGCACGGGGTGTTTTTTCCTTTTAGCATAGCTGCCCTTCCTTTCTGCACTTGACTGCCCCTTCTCAATCACCGACATGCTTTTGCAGCGTTGCACGCGCTTCCCTCGTATCTTTTCATTCAGATCTTCTCTGTCGTCAACTGTTAGTTCATCCTTTTTCTTCTGATAACATGCTCGTCTACGCGAGTTTCTCTGCTCCCTCTTAGATCAGTCATTGTCATGCGTAACACCAGACGCGTCTAATGATGAAGGGGGTAATGTTGCTTCGTTGTGCAAGAAGTCTGTATAGTTTGTGCCATCATCAGAGGTGAATTTATGAAAAAAGTTGTGAAAACATCATTACAAGAATCTGATTTAGGGACTAATGAATATTAGAACATTCACTATCTACTCAAATACAAATCATGTGCATTAAGATCATATGACTTGACGGTATGCTTCGCGCCTAGTGGTCGCTAAAAGAATATGTTGGTTTGTCTTAACAAATCTTTGTACGTCAACGTGATACTAAAGGTAATATTTTACCTGATGTAGATAGTGGTTGCACATTTTCATCTCCTTTTATCTGATCCTTTTTCCTCTGGTAAGAAGCTCTCCTCAGTGCATTCCTATGATCTCTCTTGCGCTCTTCATCGGTTATTTGATTTATTTCTTCAAGGACATTGGTGCGAGCTCCTGGTGTCATTCAGGGCATACAAATAATATAGAGAGTAAAACATAATCTGACCTCAATTCGTGACATCTTACGCACAAGTTGATTACCTTGTTGATCATTGTCATTAACCAGACAGATGAGACTGTAGGTGTAGTAGTAAATGCTGAATCATTATGGGACAATGTTGTATAGTCGGAGCTAGTCGGGTTGTCTGGTTAAACATGGTTTATAAAACATACTCAACACTCAATGGTTAAGACATGAATTCAAGGTACTAAATATTATTGTTAGATCTTTTAAATCTTACCAGATAAATTAAGGTCCCGGAGTTTAACTTCTTGGAGATCCCGATCTTTCTTCCGCTGATAAGAAGCTCTCCTCAGGGCATTTCTATGGTCTCTTTTGCGATCTTCTTCCGTTTTAGCGGGTTCTCTTTGGTGTCATTCACCTCACCTGATTCAACTTGCGTGGTCAGTATTCTTACTTGATATACCAAGGGGACGCTGACCTTGCTCTTTGATATACCAAGAGTACTTGATGTACCTGGTATCGCATTAGCAGGTTGACGAACATTCGTGATATCACCTAGGGTACGACGTTGAACAATGTGCCTATCGTCTTGTTGTTTTTTCAAACCCTCTGACTTGCTAATGCGATAAGATGCCCGCCTCCACGCGTTGTTAAGTTCCCTATGATCTACAAGATGAATCAAACTTATGAGAGTTAGTGAATGAAAAAAGCCATAGCATGTATTAAGGTTATATTTACAACTCACCTAGATCACATTCATACCACATATAAGAAACCAGCTTAACAATTTATATGCCGCAAAGATTAGTTAGCTAACTGGCGTTAAAAAAATTACCAGAATTTGTCAAGGAGGGCTGATGAACCTTTTGCAACAACACATTATCCTGGTCCTTTTTCTTTTGATAAGCAGCTCGCCTTTGTGCGTTGAACTGATCCTTTGTGTTGCCAGCGTAATCTATGCAAGTGATATCGTCTGCAACATGTCAAAAGTAATAACTACAAAGCCCATAAAACAAAAATCATAATTGATGGATGATGGATCCACTACCAAACACGTCAGTATGGACATTCGAATTCCCTTTTAGCTTTGTCGCACCATCTATCTCATCGTTTGAAGGTTCACACCCTACAACTTTCCAATAAAAAATAAATGCGGTATGTTGTACATGAAGGTGAACACCCATAATTATAAGTTATGGCATATGATATTTGGATGAGTCAGTACCATATGTAATGCGGCCA
This sequence comes from Aegilops bicornis, assembly GCA_021605145.1. Classification (NCBI taxonomy): domain Eukaryota; kingdom Viridiplantae; phylum Streptophyta; class Magnoliopsida; order Poales; family Poaceae; genus Aegilops; species Aegilops bicornis. The sequence goes on along the minus strand of CM038673.1, from coordinate 777,333,514 downwards.
TCTCCAATAGAGCCAGAATCAAGAGTTAGATTACTCGAAGCCAACAACGTAGCATCACGATGATTTCCAACCCGTAGCGATCTGTAGACATGTAACAAGTAGGAAAAGAAAACCAATGATATATATGATAAAATATATGCAGCTAACACTCTTGGCATATGAAATGCGGATGAGTGAGTACCATATTCATCTGTGCAACATTCCACTGTTAGTGTAGTCAGAGCCGACAATGAAGCCTCATTGTGCTCTCCAACCGGACACGTCCCTTCTGTAGAGTTGTAACCAGGATGAATATAAGGCCAATGATACAAGTGACAATGTATGCGGCAACAAAACCACACAAGCATTATACCTGGAACCGTAGCATAAGTTTCGTCATCATTTCGAGCTACGGGTATGATGCTTGCATTGTTATCTTTAACATTTCTCACGCTTGAAAGGCCTGTAAAACATTATGCATATAGCTTCTCAATATCATACATGCGCAGAAACGCTAAAGTAGCACTTTATGATAGAAATGCAGCATACCCGTAGTAACGTCTGCTTCTGGTTGCTGTTCAACTGCCTTGCTTTTCGAATTACCCATACGCACCTATGTAAGGGCAGTACACTTACATTAGATGACTACAAGCAATTTCAATTATGATCCTGCTGTTTGCATGTAAACTGGGTGATATATGCCTGACTGGATCTATGAAATGGCACAAACTCTGCTATTTACTATTTTTGTCATACCAACTTTTTTTTATTCAGTTTATTCAAATGATGGTCATCTTGAACTGTTTTAAAGATTGGGGACTTATACATATTGATAATGCACTCAGATTCTTATTACTTAATTGTGTCTCCTCAACAAATGTCCACTTGGTATATCAAGTAATTGTAAATGCAATCAATACTACATATGTTCACTATTGCATGGAAACCACATCATCTATTTTCCATAAGTGTCCTAACTTCCACTTGTTTCTGTCACTTATTGCTGGTGAATTTGATGTGAGCTGGAAACTCGGTAACCGTTGTCAGTTGCTGCTTCTGATGACCCCGACACCGAGGTAAATCACCACCTTGCAAACTCTTAAAGTAAGTGGCAGTTATGTGATGATACAAATACAAGCAATTTAAATTATGATCCTGCTGTTTGCATGTAAACTAGGTGTCTATGGCACAAACTCTGATAATATGGTTTCCCCTTGATATATGTCTGACTCGATCTATGAAGTGGCACAAACTCTGCTATTTTCTCTTCAAGATGGTAATCTGGAACAAGTTTTAAAGAGTAGCATCATATGTCTGTATGTCCAGCCTTATTAGTTGATTCTTATTACTTGTTTGTTGACTATTGCATGACAATCACATCAGATATAATCCAAATGATGTCCATCTGGAACTGTTTCAACTGTATAATATGTTTGAAGCCTTATGCATATTGAAAGTGCACTAAGTTGCTTGGTATAGCAAGTACTTCAAAATGCACTCAATCATACGTATTTGTGTCCTAACTACCTTTTACTTGTGTCACTTCTTGCTTGTGATGATCTTGAGAGTTGCAAATTCGGTTGCTGCTTCTGATGACTGATACATCTCCAATGTATCTATAAATTTTTATTGCTCCATGCTACTTTATCTACTGTTTTAGGCAATATTGGGCTTTATTATCCACTTTTATATTATTTTTGGGACTAACCTATTAACCGGAGGCCCAGCCCAGATTTCTTTGTTTATGCCTATTTCGATTGTTTGAGGAAAAGAATATCGACGGAGTCAAAACGAACGAAATCAACTGGAGAAGTTATTTTTGGAAGGAAACCCACCTGATGGACTTGGACCCCATGTCGGATGATCACGGGAGGTGCTCACAAGGGTGGGGGCGCCCACTCCCGGGCGCGCCCCTGCCTCGTGGGGCCCCCGTAGCTCCACCGACGTACCCCCTGCACCCATATATACTCTTGTACCCTAAAACTTCTAGAACAGAAGATAGATTGGGAGTTCCGCCGCCGCAAGCCTCTGTAGCCACCAAAAACCTCTAGAGCCCGTTAGGCACCACCTGGGAGGGGGAACCCATCACCGTGGCCATCTTCATCATCCGGGCGCTATCCATGACGAGGAGGGAGTAGTTCACCCTCGGGGCTGAGGGTATGTACCAGTAGCTATGTGTTTGATCTCTCTCTCTCTCTCTCTTGTGTTCTCTCTCGTGTTCCCTCTATGGCACGATCTTGATGTATCCCGAGCTTTGCTATTGTAGTTGGATCTTATGATGTTTCTCCCCCTCTACTCTCTTGTAATGAATTGAGTTTCCCCTTTTGAAGTTATCTTATCGGATTGAGTCTTTATGAGAACACTTGAGGTATGTCTTGCCGTGATTATCTGTGGTGACAATGGGATATCATGTGCCACTTGATGTATGTTTTGGTGACCAACTTGCGGGTTCCGCCCATGAACCTATGCATATGGGTTGGCACACGTTCTTGATTCTCCGGTAGAAACTTTGGGGCACTCTTTGAAGTACTTTTATGTTGGTTGGATGAATCTGAGATTGTGTGATGCATATCGTATAATAATGCCCACGGATACTTGAGGTGACAATGGAGTATCTAGGTGACATTAGGGTTTTGGTTGATTTGTGTCGTAAGGTGTTATTCTAGTACGAACTCTTTTATAGATTGATCCGAAAGAATAACTTTGAGGTGGTTTCGTACCCTACCATAATCTCTCACGTTTGTTCTCCGCTATTAGTGGCTTTGGAGTGACTCTTTGTTGCATGTTGAGGGATTGTTATACGATCTATCTATGTTATTATTGTTGAGAGAACTTGCACTAGTGAAAGTATGAACCCTAGGCCTTGTTTCCTATCATTGCAATACCGTTTACGCTCACTTTTACCGTTAGTTACCTTGCTGTTTTTATATTTTCAGATTACAAAAACCTTTATCTACCATCCATATTGCACTTGTATCACCATCTGTTCGCCGAACTAGTGCACCTATACAATTTACCATTGTATTGGGTGTGTTGGGGACACAAGAGACTCTTTGTTATTTGGTTGCAGGGTTGCTTGAGAGAGACCATCTTCATCCTACGCCTCCCGCGGATTGATAAACCTTAGGTCATCCACTTGAGGGAAATTTGCTACTGTCCTACAAACCTGTGCACTTGCAGGCCCAACAAACGTCTACAAGAAGAAGGTTGTGTAGTAGACATCAAGCTCTTTTCTGGCGCCGTTGCCGGGGAGGCTAGGTAAGTGAAGGTATATCTTTAGATTTTGCAATCGAATCTTTTGTTTCTTGTTTTAGCACTAGTCTAGTTTATAAAAGAAAACAAAAAAAATGGAATTGAGTTTGTCTCATACGCTTCATCTTTTTAATATCTTTCGTGAGTATGATGGAAAAGAAAATTGTGCCAAAGTGCTAGAAGAAGAATTACATAGAATCCTTGGCATAAAATATGTGAATGATGAGCATGATTGCAATGTTGATAGTATGAATTCCTTGAATATCCATGATGCTAATGATATGCAAAGCCACAAGCTTGGGGAAGCTATGTTTGATGAAGATGATATTTTTTGTCCCCCAAGCTTTGATGAGCACATTTACTATGATGAAAGCATGCCTCCTATCTATGACGATTATTGCGATGACACGTATGCTTTAAAGAATAATGATAACCATGAAACTTGTCATCTTGATCTTAATTTTCAAGCATATGATAGTTATTTTGTTGAGTTTGCTCCCACTATTATTCATGAGAAGAAATTTGCTTATGTGGAGAATAATAAAATTTCTATGCAAGTAGATCATGAAAATAATGATTTAGGTGCTGGTTATATTGTTGAATTCATTCATGATTCTACTGAAAATTATTATGAGGGAGGAACATATGCTTCTACATATTGCAATAATATCAAGTTTCCTCTCTATGTGCTTAAAGTTTTGAAGTTATGCTTGTTTTACCTTCCTATGCAAGTTGATTATTGTTCCCGTAAGTTGTTTGATCACAAAACCCCTATGCATAGGAAGTGGGTTAGACTTAAATGTGCTAGTCATATTCTTCATGATGCTCTCTTTATGTTTCAATTCTTATCTTTTATGTGAGCATCATTGAAATCATAATGCCTAGCTAGGGGCGTTAAACGATAGCGCTTGTTGGGAGGCAACCCAATTTTATTTTTGTTCTTTATTTTTGGTTCTGTTTAGGAATAAATAATCCATCTAGCTTCTTATTATATGTGGTTTTGTGTTTTAATTAGTGTTTGTGCCAAGTAGAACCTTTGCGAAGACTTGGGTGAAGTCTTTATGATCATGCTGTAAAAAACAGAAACTTTAGCGCTCACGAGATTAGCTAGAAAGTTTTACTGGAGAGTGCTATTTAGTTGATTATTTTTGAAGATGATTACTAGACAAATTCCTCAGGTCCACCAATTTATTTTAGAATTTTTGGAGTTCCAGAAGTTTGCGTTAGTTGCAGATTACTACAGACTGTTCTGTTTTTGACAGATTCTGTTTTCATTGTGTTGTTTGCTTATTTTGATGAATCTATGGCTAGTAAAATAGTTTATAAACCATAGAGAAGTTGGAATACAGTAGGTTTAACACCAATATAAATAAATAATGAGTTCATTACAGTACCTTGAAGTGGTGTTTTGTTTTCTTTCGCTAACGGAGCTCACGAAATTTTCTGTTAAGTTTTGTGTTGTGAAGTTTTCAAGTTTTGGGTAAAGATTCGATGGACTATGGAATAAGGAGTGGCAAGAGCCTAAGCTTGGGGATTCCCAAGGCACCCCAAGGTAATATTCAAGGATAACCAAGAGACTAAGCTTGGGGATGCCCCGGAAGGCATCCCCTCTTTCGTCTTCGTTCATCGGTAACTTTACTTGGAGCTATATTTTTATTCAGCACATGATATGTGTTTTGCTTGGAGCGTAATTTTCTTTTGATTTGCTTGCTGTTAATTAGATTAATTTTTTAAATCTTTAGTTTCAATAAAAAAGTCAAGGATAGCCTTTGCCATGCTTATTTTGCAAGTATACATGTTGCTGTTTGAAAACTGAAAGTTTACCGCTGTTGCAAAAATTCTCTAGAAAAGTCACAGAGTGGTATAATGTTGAATCTTTTTGCATATTGAGCTCTGATAAATTTATTACAGTGGGAATTTTAGTTCATAATTTTTTGAGTTAGGAAGTATTGATACTCTTGCATTCTTTACAGACTATACTGTTTTGACAGATTGCTGTTATGTTTGCATTGTTTGCATATGTTTGCTTGTTTAATGATTCTATTTGAGGATAGGAGTATTAAATATGCACAGGCATTTAGTATGCAATGTTGAATAATAATGTTAGTGATTTGTTACAGTAGAAAATGATAAGGTTTTGCATTGGTTTATACTAACCCATCTCACGAGTTCTTGTTGAGTTTTTTGTGAATGAAGCTTTTGATAAAAAGAGAAATCATGATATGAGAGGAATTAAGGAGACACAAAAGTTAAAGCTTGGGGATGCCCAAGGCACCCCAAGATAATATTTCAAGAAGTCTCAAGCATCTAAGCTTGGGGGTGCCCCGGTAGGCATCCCACCTTTCTTCTTCAACAACTATTGGTTAGTATCGGTTGAGCCTAAGTTTTTGCTTCTTCACATGAGTTGTGCTATCCTTGCAATGTAGTTTTCTTTAGATTTGCTTGCTGTTTGAATAAAGTACCAAGATCTGAAATTCCTAAATGTTAGAGAGTCTTCACATAATTGCGTAATTATCCGACTACTCATTGATCTTCACTTATATCTTTTGGAGTAGTTTGTCATTTGCTCTAATGCTTCACTTGTATCTTTTAGAGCACAATGGTGGTTTTATTTTGAAGAAATAGATGAACTCTCATGCTTCACTTATATTATTTTGAGAGTCTTAAATAGCATGGTAATTTGCTTAAATAATCATAATATGCTAGGTATTCAAAAATAGTAAAAACTTTCTTATGAGTGTGTTGAATACTAAGAGAAGTTTGATACTTGATAATTGTTTTGAGATATGGAGGTAGTGATATTAAAGTCATGATAGTTGGGCGATTATGAATTTAAATAATGCTTGTGTTGAAGTTAGCAAATCCCGTAGCATGCATGTATGGTTAAATTTGTGTAACAAATTTGAAACATGAAGTGTTTGGAAATATGCCCTAGAGGCAATAATAAATTAGTTATTATTATATTTCCTTGTTCATGATAATCGCTTATTATCCATGCTATAATTGTATTGATAGGAAACTCGGATACATGTGTGGGTACATAAACAACACCATGTCCCTAGTAAGCCTCTAGTTGACTAGCTCGTTGATCAACAGATGGTTACGGTTTCTGACCATGGACATTGGATGTCGTTGATAACGGGATTACATCATTTGGAGAATGATGTGATGGAAAAAGACCCAATCCTAAGCCTAGCACAAAGATCGTAGTTCAGTATGCTAAAGCTTTTCTAATGTCAAGTATCATTTCCTTAGACCATGAGATTGTGCAACTCCGGATACCGTAGGAATGCTTTGGGTGTACCAAACGCCACAACGAATCGGGTGGCTATAAAGGTGCATTACAGGTATCTCCGAAAGTGTCATTGGGTTGTACGAATCGAGATCGATTTGTCACTCCGGTTGGTCGAGAGGTATCTCTGGCCCACTCGGAGGACATCATCATAATGTGCACAATGTGACCAAGGGGTTGATCACGGGATGATGTGTTACGGAACGAGTAAAGAGACTTGCCGTAGCGAGATTGAACAAGGTATCGGTATCTTGACGGTCGAATCTCGGCAAGTACAATACCGTAAGACAAAGGGAATTGTATACGGGATCGATTGAGTCCATGACATCATGGTTCATCCGATGAGATCATCGTGGAACATGTGGGAGCCAACAAGGGTATCCAGATCCCGCTGTTGGTTATTGACCGAGAACGCCTCTTGGCCATGTCTCCATAGTTCCCGAACCCGTAGGGTCTACACACTTAAGGTTCGATGGCGCTAGGGTTATAAAGGAAGTTTGTATGTGGTTACGAATGTTGTTGAGTCCCGGATGAGATCCTGGGCGTCACGAGGAGTTCCGGAATGGTCCGGAGGTAAAGATTTATATATGGGAAGTCCTGTTTTGGTCACCGGAAAAGTTTCGTTAACGTCTGGGACCACCGGAGAGTCCCTGGGTCCACCAAGTGGGGCCACCATCCCGGAGGGCTGCATGGGCCAAGTGTGGAGGGGACCAGCCCGGTGGGCTGGTGCGCCCACAAGGGCCCAAGGCGCAGGAAGAGTGGGAGGGAGGCAAACCCTAGGGCAGATGGGCCCTAAGGCCCACCCAGTGCGCCTCCCTCTCTCCCTCTCGGCCGCCACCCAGATGGGATCTGGGGCTCCGCCACCCCGGGAGGGAACCCTAGAGGGCGCAGCCCCTCCTTCCCCCCTATATAGTTGAGGTCTAGGGGCTGCCCAACACATGAGTTTCTCTCCCTCTTGGCGCAGCCCTACCTCTCTTCCTCCTCCTCTCCCGCGGTGCTTGGCGAAGCCCTGCAGGATTGCCACGCTCCTCCATCACCACCACGCCGTTGTGCTGCTGCTGGACGGAGTCTTCCTCAACCTCTCCCTCTCTCCTTGCTGGATCAAGGCGTGGGAGGCGTCCTTGGGAGCTGTGCGATGTGTTGAACGCGGAGGTGCCGTCCGTTCGCACTAGGATCTCCGGTGATTTGGATCACGGCAGTAATCGACTCCTTCAACCCCGTTCTCTTGAACGCCTCGCTTAGCGATCTACAAGGGTATGTAGATGCACTCTCCTTCCCCTCGTTGCTAGTTTCTCCATAGATAGATCTTGGTGACACGTAGGAAAATTTTGAATTTCTGCCACGTTCCCCAACAACAGCATCATGACCTAGGTGCATTGCGTAGATTCTTTGCACGCAGTAGAACACAAAGTAGTTGTGGGCGTTGATTTTTTCAATATGCTTACCGTTACTAGTCCAATCTTGTTTCGACGGTATTGTGGGATGAAGCGGCCGGACCGACCTTACACGTACACTTACTTGAGACAGCTTCCACCGACAGACATCCACGTGGTGCATAAGATGGCTAGCGGCAGCCCGTCACTCCCACTGTAGTCGGAACGGATTCGATGAAAAGGGTCCTTATGAAGGGTAAACAACAATTGGCATATCACGTTGTGGTTTTGCGTAGGTAAGAAACGTTCTTGCTAGAAACCCTTAGCAGCCACGTAAAACATGCAAACAACAATTAGAGGACGTCTAACTTGTTTTTGCAGGGTATGCTATGTGATGTGATATGGCCAAGAAGAATGTGATGAATGATATGTGATGTATGAGATTGATCATGTTCTTGTAATAGGAATCACGACTTGCATGTCGATGAGTATGACAACCGCAGGAGCCATGGGAGTTGTCTTAATTTATTGTATGACCTGCGTGTCATTGAACAACGCCATGTAATTACTTTACTTTATTGCTAATCGGTAGCCATAGTGGTAGAAGTAATAGTTGGCGAGACAACTTCATGAAGACACGATGATGGAGATCATGATGATGGAGATCATGGTGTCATGCCGGTGACGATGATGATCATGGAGCCCCGAAGATGGAGATCAAAAGGAGCAAAATGATAATGGCCATATCATGTCACTATTTGATTGCATGTGATGTTTATCATGTTTATGCATCTTATTTGCTTAGAATGACGGTAGTAAATAAGATGATCCCTCATTAAAATTTCAAGAAAGTGTTCCTCCTAACTGCACTTTGTTGCGAAAGTTAAATGCCGTTTCAAGCACCACGTGATGATCGGGTGTGATAGATTCTTACGTTCACATACAACGGGTGTAAGCCAGATTTACACACGCTGAAACACTTAGGTTGACTTGATGAGCCTAGCATGTATGCAGACATGGCCTCGGAACACAAGAGACCGAAGGTCGAGCATGAGTCGTATGGTAGATACGATCAACATGAAGATGTTCACCGATGATGACTAGTCCGTCTCACGTGATGATCAGACACGGCCTAGTTGACTCGAATCATGTAATCACTTAGATGACTAGAGGGATGTCTATCTGAGTGGGAGTTCATAAGATGAACTTAATTATCCTGAACATAGTCAAAAACCCTTTGCAAATTATGTCATAGCTCGCGCTTTAGTTCTACTGTTTTAGATATGTTCCTAGAGAAAATATAGTTGAAAGTTGACAATAGCAATTATGCGGACAGTAGAAGGCTTATGTCCTTAATGCACCGCTCGGTGTGCTGAACCTCGAACGTCGTCTGTGGATGTTGCGAACATCTGACATACACGTCTTGATAACTACGTGATAGTTCAGTTAAACGGTTTAGAGTTGAGTCACCAAAGACGATTTCAAACGTCATGGAACATATGAGATGTTTTGAGGGCTGAAATTGGGATTTCAGGCTCGTGCCCACCTCAAGAGGTATACGACCTCCTACGATTTTCTTAGCCTGCAAACTAAGGGAGAAAAGCTCAATCGTTGAGCTTGTGCTTAGATTGTCTGAGTGCAACAATCACTTGAATCGAGTGGGAGTTGATCTTCCAGATGAGATAGTGATGTTTCTCCAAAGTCACTACCACCAAGCTGCTAGAGCTTCGTGATGAACTATAACAAATCAGGGATAGATATGATGATCCTTGAGATATTCGCGATGTTTGACACCGCCAGTAGGAATCAAGAAGGAGCATCAATTGTTGATGGTTGGTGAAACCACTAGTTTCAAGAAGGGCAAGGGCAAGAAGGGATACTTCATGAAACAGCAAATCGAATCTTTGCTCTAATGAAGAAACCCAAGGTTGAACCCAAACCCGAGACTAAGTGCTTCTGTAATAAGGGGAACAGCCACCGAGCAGAATTACCCTAGATACTTGGTAGATTAGAAGGTCGGGCAAGGTCGATAGAAGTATATTGGATATACATTAAGTTATTGTGTACTTTACTAGTACTCCTAGTAGCACCAGTGGTATTAGATACCGGTTCGGTTGCTAAGTGTTAGTAACTCGAAATAAAAGGCTACGGAATAAACGGAGACAAGCTAAAGGTGAGTTGACGATATGTGTTGGAAGTGTTTCCAAGGTTGATGTGATCAAGCATCACACTCTCCCTCTACCATCGAGATTTGGTGTTTGCGTTGAGCATAGACATGATTGGATTATGTCTATCGCAGTACAGTTATTCATTTAAGGAGAATAATGGTTACTCTGTTTATTTGAATAATACCTTCAATGGTCTTGCACCTAAAATGAATGGTTTATTGAAATCTCGATCGTAGTGATACACATTTTCATGCCAAAAGATATAAGTTAGTAATGATAGTACCACTTACTTGGTGGCACTGCCATGTAAGTCATATTGCGTAAACGCATGAAGAAGCTCCATGTTGATGGATCTTTGGACTCACTCGTTTTTGAAAAGTTTGAGACATGCAAACCATGTCTATTGGTGTATACGCATGAAGAAACTCCATGCAGATGGATCGTTTGGACTCACTTGATTTTAAATCACTTGAGATATGCAAATCATACCACATGGACAAGATGACTAAAAGCCTCGGTTTCAGTAAGATGGAACAAGATAGCAACTTGTTGGAAGTAACACATTTTGATGTGTGCAGTCCAATGAGTGCCGAGGCATGCAGTGAATATCGTTATGTTCTTACTTCACGGATGATTTGAGTAGATACTGAGTGTATTTACTTGATGAAACACAAGTCTGAATTATTGAATGGTTCAAGTAATTTCAGAGTGAAGTTGAAGATCATTGTGACAAGAGGATAAAATGTCTATGATATGATCATAGAGATGAGTATCTGAGTTACGAGCTTAGGCACGCAATTAAGACATTGTGGAAATTGTTTCACAATAAATACACTTTCGAACACCATAGTGTGATGGTGTGTCCGAACATCATAGTTGCACCCTATTAGATATGGTGGGTACCATGATGTCTCTTATCGAATTACCACTATCGTTCATGGGTTAGGCATTAGAGACAACCGCACTCACTTTTAATAGGGCATCACGTAATTCCGTTGAGACGACACTGTTTGAACTATGGTTTAGAGAAACCTAAGCTGTCGTTTCTTGAAAGTTTGGGGCTGCGACCCTTATGTGAAAAGTTTCATCGTGATAAGCTCGAACCCAAAACGGATAAATACATCTTCATAGGACACCCAAAATAGTTGGGTATACCTCCTACCTCAAGATCCGGAAGCAAAAGTAATTGTTTCTAGAAACGGGTCCTTTCTCGAGGAAAAGTTTCTCTCGAAAGAATTGAGTGGGAGGATGGTGGAGACTTGATGAGGTTATTGAACCATCACTTCAACAAGTGTGTAGCAGGGCACAGGAAGTTGTTTTTGTGGCGCCTACACCAATTGAAGTAGAAGCTTATGATAGTGATCATGAAGTTTTGGATCAAGTCACTAGCATACCTCGTAGGGTGACAAGGATGCGTACTACTTCAGAGTGGTACAGTAATCCTGTCTTGAAAGTCATGTTGCTAGACAACAATGAACCTACGAGCTATGGAGAAGCGATGGTGGGCCAAAATTCCAACAAATGGTTAGAAGCCATGAAATCCGAGATAGGATCCATGTATCAGAATAAAGCATGGACTTTGGTGGACTTGCCCGATGATCGGCAAGCCATTGAGATAAATGGATCTTTAAGAAGAAGACGGACGTGGACGGTAATGTCACCATATATGAAGCTCGACTTGTGGCGAAGAGTTTTTCACAAGTTCAAGGAGTTGACTACGATGAGATTTTCTCATCCGTAGTGATGCTTAAGTCCATCGGAATCATGTTAGCATTAGCTGCATTTATGAAATCTGGCGAGATGGATGTCAAGACGAGTTTCATTACCAGTTTACGTAAGGTAAGGTTGTATGTGATACAATCAGAAAGTTTTTGTCGATCCTAAGGATGCTAAAAGGTATGCTGGCTCCAGCGTTCCTTCTAAGGACTGGAGTACGCATCTCAGAGTTGGAATGTATGCTTTGATGAGATGATCAAAGATTTTGGGTTTATACAAAGTTTATGAGAAACTTGTATTTCCAAAGAAGTGAGTGGGAGCACTGATGAGTATATGTTGTTGACATATTGTTGATCATAAATGATGTAGAATTTCTGGAAAGCATATAGGGTTGTTTGAAAAGTGTTTTTCAAATGGAAAACCTGGATTAGGCTACTTGAACAATAAGCATCAAGATCTATAAGATAGATCAAAATGTTTAATAATACTTTCAAATGAGCACATACCTTGACATAATCTTGAAGGTGTTCAAGATGGATCATCCAAAGAAGGAGTTCTTGCCCGAGTTGTAAGGTATGAAGTTAAGAGTTAAAGCTCGACCACGGCGGAAGAGAGAGAAAGGACGAAGGTCGTCCCTATGCTTTAGACGTAGGCTCTCACGGTATGCTATCTTTGAGTACCGCACCTGATGTGTGCCTTGCCACGTGTCTGGCAAGGGGGTACAAGAGTGTTCCGGGAATGGATCATTGGACAGCGGTCAAAATTGTCCTTGGAGTAATAAGGACATGTTTCTTGATTATGGAGGTGATAAAGAGTTCGGCGTAAAGGGTTACGTCGATGCAAGCTTTAATACCTATCCGAATGACTCTGAGTAGCAAACCGGATAATGATAGTGGAGCAACCATTTGGAATAGCTCCAAGTGGAGCGTGGAAGCAGCATCTACGATATGACATAAAGTTTTGCGAAATACATAGGGATCTGAATATTGCAGACCCGTTGACTACAACCTCTCTCACAAGCATAAACATGATCAAACCCAGAACTCATTGAGTGTTAATCACATAGTGATGTGAACTAGATTATTGATTCTAGTAAACTCTCTTTTGATGTTGGTCACATGGCGATGTGACCTGTGAGTGTTAATCACATGGCGATGTGAACTAGATTATTGACTCTAGTGCAACCGGGAGACTGTTGGAAATATGCCCTAGAGGCAATAATAAATTAGTTATTATTATATTTCCTTGTTCATGATAATCATTTATTATCCATGCTATAATTGTATTGATAGGAAACTCAGATACATGTGTGGGTACATAAACAACACAATGTCCCTAGTAAGCCTCTAGTTGACTAGCTCGTGGTTCATCCGATGAGATCATCATGGAACATGTGGGAGCCAACATGGGTATCCAGATCCCGCTGTTGGTTATTGACCGGAGAACGTCTCGGTCATGTCTGCATGGTTCCCGAACCCGTAGGGTCTACACACTTAAGGTTCGATGGCGCTAGGGTTATATAGGAAGTTTGTATGTGGTTACCGAATGTTGTTGAGTCCCGGATGAGATCCTGGACGTCACGAGGAGTTCCGAATGGTCCGGAGGTAAAGATTTATATATGGGAAGTCCTGTTTTGGTCACCGAAAAGTTTCGGGTTAACGTCTGGGACCACGGGAGAGTCCAGGGGTCCACCAAGTGGGGCCACCATCCCGGAGGGCTGCATGGGCCAAGTGTGGGAGGGACCAGCCCGGTGGGCTGGTGCGCCCCACAAGGGCCCAAGGCGCAGGGAAGAGTGGGAGAGGCAAACCCTAGGGCGAGATGGGCCCTAAGGCCCACCCAGTGCGCCTCCTCTCTCCCCCTCTGGCCGCCACCCAGATGGGATCTGGGGGCTCCCGCCACCCCTGGGGAGGGAACCCTAGAGGGGGCGCAGCCCCTCCCCTTCCCCCTATATATAGTTGAGGTCTAGGGGCTGCCCAACACACGAGTTTCTCTCCCTCTTGGTGCAACCCTACCTCTCTTCCTCCTCCTCTCCCGCGGTGCTTGGCGAAGCCCTGCAGGATTGCCACGCTCCTCCATCACCACCACGCCCGTTGTGCTGCTGCTGCTGACGGAGTCTTCCTCAACCTCTCCCTCTCTCCTTGCTGGATCAAGGCGTGAGACGCCACCGGCTGTACGTGTGTTGAACGCGGAGGTGCCGTCTGCTCGGCACTAGGATCTCCGGTGATTTGGATCACGCAAGTACGACTCCTTCAACCCCGTTCTCTTGAACGCTTCCGCTTAGCGATCTACAAGGGTATGTAGATGCACTCTCCTTCCCTCGTTGCTAGTTTCTCCATAGATAGATCTTGGTGACACGTGGGAAAATTTGAATTTCGCCACGTTCCCCAACAAAGTGTACACGGCTTGTGCATCCTTATGAGTGGCGGTCGGGGACGGCGATGGTCTTTTTCTCTACCAATCTATCCCCTAGGAGTATGCTGCGTAGTACTTGATTTTTGATGACTTCTAAATTTTTGCAATAAGTATATGAGTTCTTTTGACTAATGTTGAGTCCATGGATTATACGCACTTTTACCTTTCCGCCATTGCTAGCCTCTTCAGTACCATGCATTGCCCTTTCTCACATTGAGAGTTGGTGCAAACTTCGCCGGTGCATCCAAACCCCGTGATCTGATATGCTCTATCACACATAAACCTCCCTATATCTTCCTCAAAACAGCCACTATACCTACCTATTATGGCATTTCCATAGCCATTCCGAGATATATTGCCATGCAACTTCCCACCGTTCCGTTCATCATCATCATGACATACTTTACTTTTGTCATATTGCCATTGCATGATCATGTAGTTGACATCGTATTTGTGGCAAAGCCACCATGCATTATTTTTCATACATGTCACTCTTGATTCATTGCACCATCCCAGTACACCGCCGGAGGCATTCATATACAGTCATATCTTGTTCTAGTTTCGAGTTGTAATCCTTATGTTGTAATCAATAGAAGTGTGATGATCATCATTATTAGAGCATTGCCCAAACAAAAAAAGAAGAAGAGAAAGGCCAAAAAAAAAGAAGAAGGCCCAAAATAAAAAATAAAAAATAAAAAGGGCAATGCTACTATCTCTTTTTCCACACTTGTGCTTCAAAGTAGCACCTTGTTCTTCATGTAGTGAGTCTCATATATTGTGCTTCAAAGTAGCACCATGCTTTTCATATAGTGAGTCTCATAAGTTGTCTTTTTCATACTATTGGGAATTTTTCATTGTAGAACTTGGCTTGTATATTCCTACGATGGGCTTCCTCAAATGCCCTAGGTCTTCGTGAGCAAGCAAGTTGGATGCACACCCACTAGTTTTCTTTTGTTGAGCATTCATTTATAGCTCTAGTGCATCCGTTGCATGGCAATCCCTACTCCTCATGTTGACATCAATTGATGGGCATCTCCATAGCCCGTTGATTATCCTCGTCAATGTGAGATTTTCTCCTTTTTGTCTTCTCCACACAATCCCCATCATCATATTCTATTCCACCCATAGTGCTATACCCATGGCTCACGCTCATGTACTGCGTGAAGGTTGAAAAAGTTTGAGATTATTTAAGTACGAAACAATTGCTTGGCTTTTCATCGGGGGTATAGAAGTTGGGAACATCTTTGTGTGACGAAAATGAAGCATAGCCTAACTATATGATTTTGTGGGGATGAATTTTCTTTTGCCATGCTATTTTGAGAAGACATGATTACTTTGATTATGTCAATATGAACTTTTGTATTGAATCTTTCGGATTTGAATATTCATACCACAATTAAGAAGATTTACATTGAAATTATGCCAAAGTATCACTCCGCATCAAAATTCTCTTTTATCATTTACCTACTCGAGGACGAGCAGGAATTAAGCTTGGGGATGCCTGATACGTCTCCAACGTATCTATAATTTTTGATTGCTCCATGCTACTTTATCTACTGTTTTAGGCAATATTAGGATTTATCCACTTTTATATTATTTTTAGGACTAACCTATTAACCGGAGGCCCAGCCCAGATTTGCTGTTTTATGCCTATTTCAGCGTTTCGAGGAAAGAATATCGACGGAGTCAAACGGAACGAAATCAAGCTGGAGAAGTTATTTTGGAAGGAACCCACCGATGGACTTGGACCCCACGTCGAAGATACGGGCGGTGCTCCCGCGGGTGGGGGGCGCGCCCCCCTGCCTCGTGGGGCCCCCGAAGCTCCACCGACGTACTTCTTTCTCCCATATATACTCTTGTACCCTAAAACTTCCAGAACAGAAGATAGATCGGGAGTTCCGCCGCCGCAAGCCTCTGTAGCCACCAAAAACCTCTCGGGAGCCCATTCCGGCACCCTGCCGGAGGGGGAACCCATCACCGGTGGCCACCTTTATCATCCCGGCGCTATCCATGACGGGGAGGGAGTAGTTCACCCTCGGGGCTGAGGGTATGTACCGGTAGCTATGTGTTTGATCTCTCTCTCTCTCTCGTGTTCTCTCTCGTGTTCCCTCTATGGCACGATCTTGATGTATCCCGAGCTTTGCTATTGTAGTTGGATCTTATGATGCTTCTCCCCCTCTACTCTCTTGTGATGAATTGTGTTTCCCCTTTTGAAGTTATCTTATCGGATTGAGTCTTTATGAGAACACTTGATGTATGTCTTGCCGTGATTATCTGTGGTGACAATGGGATATCATGTGCCACTTGATGTATGTTTTGGTGACCAACTTGCGGGTTCCGCCCATGAACCTATGCATAGAGGTTGGCACACGTTCTTGATTCTCCGGTAGAAACTTTGTGGCACTCTTTGAAGTACTTTTATGTTGGTTGGATGAATCTGAGATTGTGTGATGCATATCGTATAATAATGCCCACGGATACTTGAGGTGACAATGGAGTATCTAGGTGACATTAGGGTTTTGGTTGATTTGTGTCATAAGGTGTTACTCTAGTATGAACTCTTTTATAGATTGATCCGAAAGAATAACTTTGAGGTGGTTTCGTACCCTACCATAATCTCTATGTTTGTTCTCCGCTATTAGTGGCTTTGGAGTGACTCTTTGTTGCATGTTGAGGGATTGTTATACGATCTATCTATGTTATTATTGTTGAGAGAACTTGCACTAGTGGAAGTATGAACCCTAGGCCTTGTTTCCTATCATTGCAATACCGTTTACGCTCACTTTTATCGTTAGTTACCTTGCTGTTTTTATATTTTCAGATTACAAAAACCTTTATCTACCATCCATATTGCACTTGTATCACCATCTCTTCGCCGAATTAGTGCACCTATACAATTTACCATTGTATTGGGTGTGTTGGGGACAGAAGAGACTCTTTGTTATTTGGTTGCAGGGTTGCTTGAGAGAGACCATCTTCATCCTACGCCTCCCACGGATTGATAAACCTTAGGTCATCCACTTGAGGGAAATTTGCTACTGTCCTACAAACCTGTGCACTTGCAGGCCCAACAACGTCTACAAGAATAAGGTTGTGTAGTAGACATCAATGACCCCGGCGCTGAACTGTATCACCACCTGCAAACTCGTAAAGTGAGTGTCACTTATGTGCTTCTCACCTCTTGTCAAACATGATTCTGCTGTTTGAAATTAAACTGCGTGTCAGTTATGTGCAGATGGAGCTTATAATACTGTCCTTCCTACCTCCAGTTTGTGTCACTTATGGCTGCTGACGTTCTTGTCAGCTGCAAACTCGGATGACCCTGGCACCAAGCTGAACCACCACCTGCAAAATCGTTAAATGAGTGTCAGATTTGTGCATCTGCTGTTTTTATGTAATTTGGTTGAATCACCACCTGCAAACTCGTAAAGTGAGTGTCACTTATGTGCTTCGTACCTCTTGTCAAACAAGATTCTGCTGTTTGAATTTAAACTGCATGTCAGTTATGTGCAGATGGAGCTTGCAATTCTGTCCTTCCTACCTCTTGTTTCTGTCACTACTTTCTGGTGATGTTGTTGACTGCTGCTGTTTATGATGACCCCGGCACCGAGATGACTCAACACCTGCAAACTCCAAAGGTGGGTGTTACTTATGTGCTGACACAAAAACCTGCAGATTGAGTTCCAGCTGTTTATATATGTCGGTTATGTGCAGATTTCCTTGCAACGAGAGTCAAAGAATTATGAAGATGCGTCAAAGAGATGTATTTACATGTCCCCAAATTTGTAATATGTTAACACTCAGATTTGTAAGGGTTACTTGTAAGGGTTAAGCGCCTGCAACAAACGAACGCGGCCAACCTGAGAGGGTCAAGCCAATCCTGACGATCAGGGGCGGATCACACGGGATCGGCCGCAGATCCGTATGATCAGCGCCGGGTCATACGGGTTCTGGCCGACCCATATCAGGGCCCCTCGACGGGATCGTCCTGTCCTGTCTTTGAACTCGGCTTGCGGCGGCGAAGGGGTTGAGACGATAGGGACGAATGACGGCGAGGGGCAAGTGCAACGAGGGGACGACGATTCGGGTGCGAGGGCTACTATTGGGACGATTTGGTTAATTTTCGCAGGTTAACCTTCGTAGATTTTTTTAGGACGGTTTTCTTAGGGCGTTTTCCGTACTGTTTCACAACAGGCCTCGTGGTAGCCTGTCGTTTTTTTGTCGGTCTCGAGGGAGGAAGCGGGGGAATCGGTGGGTAGCGCGAGGTGGGATGGAGGACGAAAATAAACCGTAGCTGGTGGGACGAAAATTAACCGGTGAAGACTACCAACTGCGGCATTAGAAGTAGAGATATATGATCAGAAAAATGAGTGCTCATGTATTCTTTGATAAAAAAGACCTGATGGTATGTCTTGTTACCTTTATAGGACGGAAACAGAGGCAGATCACATTGGAATCCTACTACTCGCTGCCGCTGGTTTCGATCCACACATGGCACTCACGTTCTTTAAGAAGAATGCAAGGCTGGTATAAGCGTACGTGTGCAGGCCGGGTCTCCAGGAGCTCGTGCGTGTGTGTGCGCGGGTGCCACAGGAAGTAGTTGCTAGGTGCCGCTGGTATAAAAGGCCATGTAATCACTTCGTTCTGGTTGAGCCGTGTGTAGCCATGTAGCCACTGTAAGGAAGAAAAGGAGTGGGACATTCGTGCGCCCGTGGCGGCGTTCATACGCCGGCCGGAAAATCTTGTGTCCGTGTTCTTCTTCGTCCACCTTCGTTCGAGTGAGAGGAGAGGTAGCTAGAGGGCTGCGGTTCCAATAATTGGTATCATGAGCTTGGTGTCTTGGGCGTGCTTGCCGTGCCGGAGGCGTGGCAGCGATGGCGGCGCTCGCTGGCGGCTGCGCGATGGAGCTCCGGGCCGTGTGCCGGCCCATGGAGGTGGGCGGCGCTGTGGCTCTCATGGCGGCGTGGGCGGATGCGGCGGCGGTGGCGTCGTGCGTCGTCGGCGGCGACAGCGGAGGCCGCCGAGGCGCTATGCGTGGTGGCGCGGCGGTGCAGCACGGCATGGCGGCATGGAGGCAGCGCGGTGCAGGGCAATAAGACGCGGCGGCGAAGCCTTCGCGACGGTCGCGTATTATGGAGTGCGCACTGGGCGTGTCGGGCGATGTCGGGACATGAGGAGTGGACCGTCGGCGCTGGACCTGGAATTGCGCGAATCGTCGTGTCTGCGGCGGGAGCGGGCGAAGCGGGGCGTGGGGTGTCTTGTAGCGAAGACACGGCGGTCGCGGAGACGAGGAGGTCGCGAAGGACCTGCGTGGTGGCGCAGAGGTCGCGACGGCTCGGGGCGACAACCGTGAAAGGTGCGTGGCACGGAGGCGCGGCGTGGCGGCTGTCATGGCGGACACGGAGGTGGCACGCGGTGAGCGTCTGGTGCTGTCGGGCTCGTCGGGCGCGTCGGATGCGTGCGGGACGTGCGGGACGCACTGGTGCAGTCGGGCTCGTCGGGCGAAATCGGTTGCGTCGCGAGACGTCTGGCGAAGTAGCGGTGGGACGCCAGGCGTGTGTCGCCGGCGGAGATGAAGCTCGGCGAGTGCGCCAGGTCGGGTCCGTGGCGGTGCGACCCGCGTCGATACGCCGGGTCGGGTCCGCGGGCTGGGTCACGGCCATGACGACGACAATGACGGAAGCTACATCAACTCCGGCCATGGCGAATCAAAATTAGGAGAAAAATGTTAGTAGTAATCTTGATTAGTTAGTTGCATGCATATAGTTAGCTGGTTAGTGGCCGGACGTTGAGGAAAGTTAACGCGCAGTAGATAGGGATGCATGTAGGTCGTTGGCTTGTTAGCTGGATTAGTGCGTACGTGTGCAGGCCGGGTCTCCAAGAGCTCGTGCGTGTGTGTGCGCGGGTGCCGCAGGAAGTAGTTGCTAGGTGCCGCTGGTATAAAAGGCCATGTAATCACTTCGTTCTGGTTGAGCCATGTGTAGCCATGTAGCCACTGTAAAGAAGTAAAGGATTGGGGCGTTCGTGCGCCCGTGGCGGCGTTCGTGCGCCGGCCGGAAAATCTTGTGTCCGTGTTCTTCTTCGTCCATCTTCGTTCGAGTGAGAGGAGAGATAGCTAGAGGGCTGCGGTTACAACATAATTTGAAACATTGAAAGAGTACTATCTCTCCACTCATCCTCCCTACCAGAGAAGATTGCAGTTTTTATCACAACCGAAGATCATGAAGACGGCACTTAAACTATATAGAGAAGCCACTTTCATTAAAGATAGTATAAAACGATAGGTACCAGGCGTTTTATGGAGAAATCAAGCAGAGATGAATCTAGATTTGACATAGTTCAGTTTCCATTTTGAGTTCTTTACAATGTCCCCAAAGTTAATATGGGCCATCCATGTATGCCAATCCAATGGTTAAATTCATCTGATAATGCGACACAATTCTACGGGAGTACCATCACCTAAGAGGGTACCTGCGTTCCAAGGGTAAAGTTGTAGCTTTGATTGAACAATTGTGTAGTGGGGAACTAAATTGAATTACAAGAGGAAATTTACCAGTTTTTCATTTGATTTGTGATTATGGTCATGGGGGAATTGTGTTTGATTGATGATTCCTTCCACTAAACGCTAGATCGCCATTCGTTTGTTAAACACAGTTCTTTTCGCGTTTGATATTGTGGCCGACACAAACAATTTTGACAATCTTATGAGAGATCCTCCTGCAGCTTCTCGATGTCCCATGTTCTTGTGGCCGACACAAACAATTTTGACTCCAAAACATGAGCGGTAGGTGATTCCATGCACATCGGTCTTAGCATATGACCCCGTGGTAAGTTTTCTTGTATGATCCTGGTATTCCTTGGCGTAGTACATCACACCCTTCCAAAATTCCTCTCTAAACCTGTCAAGATGAGCTTGCAAGGGCCGCTTCCGAGGACGTTCAGATCGTGCCTTCAAAAGTCAGATACTTTATGAACTAGATGATTCCACGCGCGTTGCAGCGGGAATTAGTAGCTCAAAATTTCTTGAAATATGATCAGGAACATATAAGACTATTAAACAAATCAATCATCTCTATAAATAACAAATACTGTTTTTATTTCATAAAAAGAAGAAAATAGAAAATAGTGACTGCATCATTGCATGAGCAGGTGGTTTTAGAATAGGATCCACACCATGAAGACGATTAGAACTGTTTTTGGTGTATATTCTGGCAGATCTTCTGACAACAACAGACCTCTTATATCTTGTAGAACATAACTTGCAAAATATTTACCAAAAGAATCATCAGCACTAAAATAGTATTAGGCAGATAACCAAAGCTATTGATTCCCTTAGACACAGCTTCATTCAGTCCACAGTGTTATAAACAGTCTACCACATGTATGGTTAGCGGAAGAATTACAATCTTCAGAAACGTGCTATTGGCTCTTCTTGGGAAAAAAAGGCAGCCTGCCATTTGGGCAAGCAGTATGTTGCCATGCCGTGGAGCAATTAAAATGCTACTCGAAATGAATATAAATTAAAATACCAGAATTGCACTACAGAGTTTTACAGTATATGAAATCATCAAACGAGGGAGATATTCTATTTGTTCTACACTTAAACCAACGTGTGATGAAGCAAGATTTTATGAGGAAAAAAAGGTAGTTTTTTTCAGTCGAATTGCAACTTCTTTGATAAACTAATAATTAGAGCCATGCAGATTCCAGAAGTAAATACCTCCCAAGCAGCAGTAATCAGTGTGGTGGCAAGCGGCAGAACGAAAGCCATGGCTGGGGAGGACATAATGTAATTCTGGTGGCACATCAGGTCGACGGCTAGCTGTTGCTGCAGCTTGCCGCAGGCACCGCACAGCAGCCTTGCACCATGGGCGTATGTGGCGGAAGGGGTAGTGTCTTCCGTCGAGCAGTTGGCATAGGAGGGAGCGACTGTGATTTGTCGCAGTCAAGCTATTTGCTAGGCCTCGTTATGCCTCCAACGCCTATCTGCACCCACATAGTGCGCCTGCAACACCTCCGCGAGATTCTCGGCCACCTCTGTGGCTATCACCGGTGATACCACCAGCTTCCAGTTAGGCAGTGATTTGCAACATCCTCGTCCTAACGCTTTTATCCACAACTGATTGGTAAAGACTTTTTTAACTGAAAGCGGACAGGACGAAACAGAGGTAGATGGAAAGTTCAGCAAGAAATGGGGAGTTAGGGACCTCGTCTCACCTGATTAATCTGCAACACCCACAAATTCGTGGAATACTATTCATCTTCATGCCTTCGCCTTCTCTCCCTCCATCCATCAATGATGTTTTGGATATGCTTTGAATTCCGCTTGGATATCATTGGGTGGCCACCACCTGAAAATTGTTTGGCGGTCCAGAACTTCAGCTCTGTGTTGGTCTCCTTACCATCCTCCTTTTGAGCTTCTCAAGATCCATGGCAGCGGGCGAGGCAGCGATGATGGAGAATGAGTTTGGCCGTGGTCCTCGGAGTGGATTGGGAAGGGAGAGGGGCTGACGAGAGGGATCATCAAAGCTGAGGGAACCGAAGGGGAAGGAATGGCAAGATATGAACCCGTAGGGAGAGGAGAAGACAAACATGACAATAAATGGGCCTATGTGGGGAGTACTGAGCACCGGCGCACCGGCCCAAAAATTCGGCTCGTCGTATGCGATCCGTCGGATGCGCTCACGCGTAGCCGTCAGATGCGCCCTATCCCATCGCTTTCTCACCCTCCACTCTTGTATCAGATCTGAGAAAAAACACTGCAGGTTCATGGCGGCCGCTTCACCGCCGCCGCATCACGCAGCACGCGTCCACGGTCCACCCTCTCCCGTTTGACCTCGCCGTCAACGCTCGCCGTCGATGCTTGCCGTCGACGCCTGCAGCAAAAAAAGGTTGCCAGAAAAAGGCAGCCATCTGCGGAAGCCCCCATTGAATCATTTGAAAAGAGTGATTCCAACAAAACAAGGGTACGGCTGTAGCAAAAATCGCTGGTCCATTAAAAGAACGAACTCCGATGGAAGCAATTTTTGGGGCTACTTCCAGCAAAAGAACATATGGTTGTAACAAAAATTTGCCGGTCCAGGAAGAACGAACTCCGGTGGAAGCACTTTTGGGGGCTACTTACAGCAAAAAAAAGATATGGTTGTAGCAAAAAATTGCTGGTCCAGCAAGAACAACTCCGATGGAAGCAATTTTTGGGGCTGCTTCCAGCAAAACAATCCGCCGGTTCCAGCAAACCTGATCCATGGTTGTAGCAGCACCCCGCCAAACTCTAGTCTAATTTGCTGTGGCGACCTCCGCGGCTCGCCGGGGTGAACCCCTACAGCTCGCCGCCGTCACTGGTTCCAGCAGAACCAGTATGTGGTTGCAGCTCCCTCCACAGCCAGTTGTAGCATCTGTGTGCTCCATCGTCGGGCCTGCTGGTCGAGGTAGTAGCTCGCCGGTCGTGCCAGGGTGTAGTCGCTGGCGTGCTCGCCGTCAATTCTCGCCGCCGCCCGCTGAGCAGCGGGAAACATCAGTAGATGGGAGGGATGGCGGAGACTCTGTGAGGAACTGTCAAAGGGAGCGTGGAGTGGGAACGAGAGGAGGAAGATGAGAATGAACCAAGGAGGGATGGATAAGGTTGATTCGGTTTGCACGGGGCCCACGTCGGGCGAGACGTGGCTATATGTGCGTGCGTGTTGTGCGTGACGAGGCACGAAACCGGCCCAGCGTTCGGCCGGCGCGTCGACGTAAAACGTTTCCCTATGTTATTGGCTTCGTACAAACGGTTAAGAAAAGCAGTCAGGAAGCGGTCTTATTATCTTAGCATAATAAACATCAGGGAGATAGATAGTTGCGAACTTGTGATTGGCTGGTATATGATGACATGCCATGCTGAGTTGGACCATCTGCATGTCAAGAGAATACCTTGTAGTGGGGAGCAACTTCTTAAGAATGTAAGATTAGGTTCCTTCAAGAGCCTCCAGGCTTGTTTAGGAACACCTTGCCACCGTCGCCGCTGACTTGGGGCGGGCTCTGGCCCAGATGAAGTGCCCGAGCAACTACCCCCCAGGATTTACCAAGTATGATCTAACCAGCTCAATCTTACCAATACCAGTTGCAATGGCTATGTTTTGTACGGTTGATGTATTAATCATGTTGTAGTAAACATGCCTGACACGTCTTAGCTGTTTTCCCTACCTTTTTATACACAACTGGGCCATTCTCTGCTCTGACAGCACCTGCCTTGCGATGTTTAACTCTGCTAGTTGCATTTTTATCAGTACCAGTTTCAATGGCAATACTAGGTTGCCTGTAGTTAAATGTATCTTATTTATTTTCAGTACTGCACATTGTGTGATGTTCCAGTATTAACTGTCCAGCTCAATTTCACCAATACCAGCAACAAACTTACAATACATGACTCAGGATGCTGTTAAGCCTGTTGTAATTAACAGTTGTATCCATTTTTTAATCTGTCCCTTTACTATCGTGCTACTCTCCACGATGAAGATATCACTAGAGATGATGTCGTTTTATTTTCATTTGCTATTTGTGTTGGATGCTAACCTTGTTCTAG
Organism: Aegilops bicornis; assembly: GCA_021605145.1. Taxonomy (NCBI): domain Eukaryota; kingdom Viridiplantae; phylum Streptophyta; class Magnoliopsida; order Poales; family Poaceae; genus Aegilops; species Aegilops bicornis. Next base: position 777,308,761 of record CM038673.1, on the reverse strand, counting down.
TTAACATGCCTTTCCATGTACTTACGCAGGGCCATAACGGGCGATGTTGTTGTTTGCCGATGAGGTTAGCTGCATCCCATGTCTTACAGTATTTTACACCATTTGTGCAATTGCAATTTAAATTATAATATTTATTTGTTGCCCGTAGGTACACATGTCAGTGGCACTGATCCACGCTTTGACCTGGAGGAACACCTCGCATCTGCTGCCGCTGACTTGGGATGTGCTCATCCAAGATCAAGTGCCCTAGCAACTACCTCTCAGACTCTGCCAAGTATGAACTCACCAGTTCAATCTTAACAATACCAGTTGTAATGACTATGTTTTGTATGGTTGATGTATTAAACATGTTTTACTAAACATGCCTAACACGTCTTAGCTATTTTTCCAACCTTTTTATAGACAACTGGGCCATTCTCTGCTCTGGCAGCACCTGCCTTACGATGTTTAACTCTGCCAATTGCATTTTTATCAGTACCAGTTTCAGTGGCTATACTAGGTTACCTGTCACTACTAGGGAAAACCCTAGCAGTAGCGCGCGTTTGAAGCCTATCAGTAGCGCGGGGTACATCGCTACTAGTAAGGCGCTACAGCTAAAGGTTAGCAGTAGCGTGGGCTGAACCGCGCTACTGCTACATCGACTTAGTAGCAGCGCTTTCTAAAATGAGCGCTACTGGTAATTAGTAGTAGCACGCGCTACTACTATTATTCCGTATTTCTTTTTTATTTCATGTTGTATTCATACACCTTTATACAAGTTTTCATACCACAGCAATTTAGAGAAATCACATAATCCACTTGAAACTAATCCACGGTTCTTTCACCCAATGATCTAATAAATATCATCATCATCATCATCATCATCATCATATCATTAACAACTTATCATCATAATACATCATTGTCATATAACACCTCCTCATGATAATCGTTTTCATCAATGAGAAATCACATACAAGTTGGTCATTAGACATAATCACAACTACTCATCATCATCAACTCTCATAAACATATTGTACCTCATAACCTACTACATTCTCTTAGGACCTAAGATATTTTCTTGGGTAAAATAGCATAAAACAAGATATCCCCTGACTCTCCATTATGGATAATGGAGATTATCCTGTCTCCAATCCTTGCCTTTCGCGCAATGTTGCTTCCAGGAACCTCCTTACGAATGTCCATACATTTCTTCCATTCTTTGATTATCATGTGTTCACCGTTTTTAGAAACCCGGTATGCACATGTGTGATTCGTAGGACGACATGGCTGTATGTTCAAAACATTCAGGCGACCATTCTGATACATCAAATGAGGCACACAAACCATCGGGATTTTCTGTTGAAAAACATAGTAATAACTTCGTGGTTAGCAATGTATTTCAGTTTTAGAAATATGCAAAAGATGCATGGATGTCGTAATAGTAAAAAATCTTACCAAGAAATCTCCATGGAAGTTATCGTTGTTCAACACGTGCACTAGTGGCACGTATTCACCATAATTTGGAGGAGTTCGATAAAAGGCATTGTAATTCTCAATGTCAGTACAATATGCGGCCAGATGATTTTTCTCTTGATAAGTTAACTCAGAGCCATCGGTGTAGTTGGTTCTGTCTACCATCTTCCGCACACTCCTTGAAGCATGAAAATAAGCTATCAATTGAAATAAGCTGTCAACTATTTTGAAATAAGAAATATAAATTACTTAATAACTATATTTGAGGAACTCACATAGCGGAAGAATTGGAAGCGTATCAACAAGAACCCAAATGTCCAAATTATCTTGGTCGATTTTAGGATCACCAAGATCCATGGTGACAAACCTACCCTCTTGAAAATCATACATCTTGCCAAGTGCTTCCCAACCCGGGCAACCAAAATGGGACACGCTCTCAGAATTGTATAGATTTACCTCAAAATCCATACCATGATGGGTCCTTAGGTTAATTTTCTTAGTTTCATTCCTCTCATGATCTTCAAAACTCATCCTCTCCAAGACATAGCGTCTTGCATGGCATGTGATAAGCTAGTCGAATTGTAAAAGACGAAAATTACACGTTGAAGTAGTAGAAGTCGAGCTTAATTACGAAAACAACACTTAGTGTCGTAGCGTACCGTTTCACAATCGAAGGCCTACTCGAGCTTAATGCTGAAGCGCCGATTGTCGTCCAGGTGAGGCCTGTCGCAGAAACCCAGTTTGTCGCCGCACCAGGAGCACTCCCCGGGACCTTCTTCGTCCGACGACATTTCCTATGTTCATAATTCAAAGATTAAACTTGTACAATTAAATATATGTACTACAAAAACTAAATTAGATCATTATTATTCATCACGGGTTGACTATGGGTCTGTCGAGTCTTTTCTTGAAAACCCTCAGCTCACGCGGTGTATATATTCGACCGTCGGTGATGGTAGCTCCTCCTTTCGTTCCCGAGTGCATTACAACAAATTGTCTAGCACATGGGAACGAAGGAGAAGCTACCCCCACGACAACAGTCGGGATTCTTCGTCCTCTCATATATGGTGGATACTCTCCCTCACTGATTCCTCTCTGACATGTGCGACCGTTGGTGATGGTCGTTACTCCTCCTTCCCCTAGTGCATAACAAAGGTCTAGCACCCGGAGAAGAAGGAGAAACGACCCCCACGACGACAGACGGGATTCTTCGGCCTTGACAGTCTTAAAGTCAACCTGAAATATCGTTTAATTATGTTTCTAGAAAATCCAGGCCACTCGATATTTCCTACATATTCTAGCACAAGTCATGCCAAAATTCATGGAAAATTCCGGCATGACCTTTGCTAAAACAGGACATATCGAGCACCTGAAATTTGCCGGAACGGAAATGAATCAACACTCCGGTAAAACATAGGCCACTCGGATATACATGTTTTTATCTACATAGGCCTATTTGAGCAACACAAGATATACATGTTTTTATCTACATCATATCTTATAGGACTAATATTGACATGGAGATTTGGAGGGTCTCACCTCGAGGTCGGAGGGGGTCGGTGACGGGGATGATGGAGGGGCTCCTTGATTTCTGCAAAAACAAAAATCCTATAAGTTATCACTAATACATCCCGAATAGTATCATACATATAACATCACTAATTGCTTAAACTAAAAAAATAACAACAAATATGGCATGTTCAACTGGTTCTATTAATTCAACTAGTTCCTACTAACAATAAACTTACTAGAAATAGAAATAAACTAGTTATTTCTAAAAATAAACGAATTCAACTAGTTTTATTAATTTTCTTACTAAAAATACATTAGTTCTATTAATTCAACTAGTTCTTACTAAAACCAAACTAGTTCAACTACTTTATTAATTTACTTACTAACTATTTTAAAGACTTACTAAAACAGTAAAAAACTACATTAAACAATAGTCAAAAACAGAAAAAAAGATGGAGGGAGGAGGAAGAAGGAGAGAGGAGGAAGGGAGGAGGCCGGTGGGATCGGAGGAGGGAGGGCGGGGGCGGCCGTTGGAGGAAGACGAGGAGGGGCGGGTGGAGGGGAGGCGGCCGGGAGGAGGAGGAGGAGAGGGCGGGGTGGAGGGAGGGGTGGCGGAGGAGGAGGGAGGGGGCGGCCGGAGAAGGAGGAGGAAGGGGCGGTGGGAGGAGAGCGGCTGGAGGATGAGGGGGGAGGAGGGAGTATCTCGGCGAGGCAGCATGGCGGGCAGCCGGGACACGGGCCATGGCCGCAAGGCGAGAGAGCGAGTGAGAGGGAGAGAGTGAGTGAGAGGGAACTGCACCGCACGCTCTAGGATAAGGTAAGTAAGTAGTAGCTTGTTTCAGAGAAAAGCGCTACTGCTAAGAGAGGTAGCAGTAGCGCTGGCGGGGCTTACCCGCAAGTGCTAAGTGTGTCTAGCCAACTGCGCCCAGTCCAAGTATAGCAGCAGCGTTCTTTGGCGTAATCGCTGCCATCGCTAAAGTAGTAGCAGTAGCGCGGTTTATTTAAAATCGCTACTACTAAGTAGCAGTAGCGCCCTGTTTTGTCCAGCGCTACTGCTAAGATGCTGTGTATAAGGTTTTCCCTAGTAGTGTGTAGTTAAACGTGCCTTGTTAATTATTTTCAGTACTGCACGCTATGTTAGTTCAAGTATGAACATTTCAGCTCAATTTCACCAATAGCAGCTACAAACTTATAAAACATGACTTAGGATGCTATTAAGCTTGTTGCAATTAACAGTTGTATGCATTTTTAATCTGTCCCTTACTACCGTGCTACTCTCCACAATGAGATATACTAGAGATGCTGCCCATTTGCTATTTTTGGTGGATGCTAACCCTGTTGTAGTTAACATGCCTTTCCATGTCCTTACGCAGGGCCATAACGGGCGATGTTGTTGTTTTCCGTTGAGGTTAGCTGCATCCCAAGTCTTATAGTACTTTACATCATTTGTGCAATTGCAGTTTAGCTTCTAACATTTACTTGCTTCTTGTAGGTACAAATGTCAACAGCACTGATCCACGCTTCAACCCGGAGGAACACCTCGCCTCCAATGTGGCCAACTTGGGGGGGGGGGGCTCTTATCCATATGAAGTGCCCCAGCAACTACCTCTCAGGACTTACCAAGTATGAACTGACCTGAATCTTACCAATTCCAGTTGCAATGGCCATGTTCTATACGATTGATGTAGTAAGCACATGGCCATTCTCTGCTCTAGCAAAGACTCTTTATTTACGATGTTTAAATCTGTCAATTTCATTTCTATCAGTACCAGTTTCAAAGGCTATACTAGGTTTTCTGTTGTAGTAAACAATGCTATCCATTTTTAATCCGTCCCTTTACTACCGTGCTACTCTTTCGCAATGATGATATCACTACAGATGCTGCCGTTTTATTACCATTTGCTATTTTTGGTGGATGTTAATCCTGTTGTAGTTAATATTGCATTTCCATGTACTTACACGGGGCTACAATGGGCGATGTTTTTGTTTGTCGTCGAGGTTAGCTGCATCTCATGTCTTATACACCATATGTTTCTAAATATAAGTATTTTTAGAGATTTCAATATAGACTACATACGGAGCAAAATGAGTGAATCTAGATTCTGATGTAAAATATGTCTATATACATCCGTATGTAGTTCATATTGAAATCTCTAAAAATACTTGTACTTAGGAACGGAAGTAGTTGTATTTTACATCATTTGTGCAATCACAGCTAGCTTCTAACATTTACTGGTTGCTTGTAGGTACAATGAGCGGTACTGATCCACGCTTCGATCCCTTTTGCATATGGGGCAATGACATATTCATGAACAAGCGTCAAGTGAGGAAACTAAGAAAGATTGTTAGGCAAAAGAGACAGGTGATGGGAATTAAGCTCTTTATTAACACTTTGTCCAAGGCAGCAGTGAAATTTAGGATGGTAAGTAATGTGTTGCCTTTTCCCCCTGCCCATAACAACAAGTTACTCTATTATACATGAGTATCTTAAAGTTTTATCTTTTCAATTGGCTTTTGAAGCAATTTACCGATGATTACCTTGCAAACTACATGACCAGAGTGGAGGCAACTAAGGTTAAAGTATATAATTCATACCATGATAATGGTCTAGAAGTCTTCCTGAAGGCGGTGAAGGATGGGTGGGCGATCATCACAAGGGATTGAACAAAAGTTGTTCGTGCCTATGAGGTAGTACTATGAAAGTCCAACCACTGTTTAGCACAAATTTGGGGCTAACTAATGATATTTCCAATCAAAAATAGACAAAGTTCATGAAAAAAAAAACTTGATAAAACATTAGCCCTTTTTCCCTTATTATTAATCACCAAAACCAATGGACACTTACAATGCTTTTTTTAGATGTGATGCCCCCTTTATTAAGAGTTCTGGCCGACATCAGTGTTCAAAGAGTCGAAAATATATCAGGGGGAGGGGGTACAAGGAACCATGTCTTGCATAGCTCATGAATAGAGTCTTCCTTTGCTAAGATGTGAGACACTCCATTTGGCTTAACATCGCGCCAACCGAACATCGTAGGCTTCTCTCGTATTGAGCAAACCTTAATCTCCTCAATGATTGGTCCATATACTGAATTGTCTCTAGCCTCTACATTGAGCTATTTTTTGGAACGAAGGCTCCTCCAGTGAAGCCCGACTTTGAATTAACAAAGCCATCAACCGGCCAGGAGTTCAAGAGCAAACCACGAACAAAGCAACGGCTAAAGGATACAAGGGAGAGAGAAGAGCAGCTTACTATGCTACTTGTTGCAATGCAGAGAGCGGGGGAGATGGCGTACGACATGGACAGGGGGATGCTCGAGATCATCCACGACGGAGGCGACGAAGGAGGAGGGGGCTATGTGGACGGGAAGGTGGAAGACCTCGATCCCACCCAGTCCGGCAACTACCATCAGCAGCAGTCATATACCTGCATTTACCACGCAACAGTCCTACACACCCAGACCGCAATGGCACACGACAACGCAGGAGGCAGACGCGAGGCTGCCTACGCGGCGGCGACGGCGACGGCACCTCCTTGATCATGGAGCAGCTTGCTGGGATTGTTGGTCCGGCAGGGTAGAAATGCACGGACTGCCGGACTGATATTCTTTTGGATTTGGACATAAAAACTAAACACATTTTGCTTTTTTGGTTGTGATCGGATGCGATCCGGCACTGGTGTGATCCACAACGTTGTGTGGATCAGCGCTGAATTTGAATTTGCTGACAGGCATATACATGCTAGCGTTGGATGGCTGCCTCCCGTATCCGTGTACGGATGCAGGAGAAAATTTACGGCTTGCCCTTGGAGATGCCCTAAGGGATCATTTGTTTTTTTTTTGACGTGGATCATTTGGTTTTAGGAAGGTGAGTTTTATTAGCTGTGGGTAATCCACCGATTTATCTACCCGTAATCATTTTTTTTTTGAGAACACCCGTAACCAATTGCTAGGTGCAGCTCGGTTAATTGAACTGTTGGACACGCTCTGAACCTTGTGTTTCTGAATGCCTGAATATTCGAGTACGTACGTACGTCCCGCGAACTCAACCAAATCTGGGACTCTCGCGAACCACAAAAGCATTGGTTCTGAATGGGTACTCTGGGATTGAATTTGATGTGGGACTCTCGCGAAACCTTCACCGAACCGGACAGCTACTGATACCTTCCTTTTATACCGGCCATATGTGACGTGAACAATTAATATGAACGGTTTGCGCCGCCTCCTCGCCCGGCTCCTCCGCCGCGAGCCCATGGCGGCCGTCCGCGCACGGCAGCCTCCGGTGCCGCCCGGGTACCACGGCCACCACGTCGCTAGACCTGCCATCCGTCCACGACACTACTGTGCTTCGCCGTCTAGCCCGACCACACTGACCCGCTTGGGCTCCCGTTGGTACCACGACCCACGGAAGGTCGCCGCGTCGGTGTCCGCTGTCGCTGCCGCCATATGCTACCAGTCCTCGAGGTGATTCCATGGACCAACGCGCACTTCATCTTTCCTGTCCCCTCAGTCGGAGCGACGCGACGGACTCGCCCGAGTTCGCCGACTACAAGCAGGAAGTGGCCTCCAAAATCCTCGGCCAGCGCCACCCTCACAGCGTCAGCGCCCGTCGCATCGCCGACAGGATCATCCACGCCGGCATCGACGACACTGTCATCCTCCGCGTCGCCAGCAACCGGCACAAGGGAAAGGCATGGCTACCTCCGCCTCAGACGAGGCATCTCCATGGGCTCGATTGGGAGGTGATCGTGGTGGACCATAAGGGCAACACCGGCGCCTACTGCACGCTGCCGGGCGTAAAATCGCATTTCCGTACACGGATTGCTCGACCACTTCAAGACCGATGGTGAGATTGCATTTGTCATCGCTCACGAGGTAGGTCCGTTGGACTAATGAGTTCATCTCATGTTTCCTTCATTTTATGGGATTATTTTCAGGTGGACTCCAATTAACATTCACATCTTTTTCTTAGGTTGCGCACATCATCGCAAGGCACGAATCTGAAATCAGCTCGACCAAGTGGATGACAAAACCCCTCTATTATTACTTCCGGCGAAGGTACGTCTGTTTCTTATTTCACATTATTGTTCATGGCGATTTTCATTTACTTTCCGCGGGAACATGGCGATTTACATTGTGCATGTGACACATAAATACTATATATGATCAGAAAAATGAGTGCTCATGTATTCTTTGATAAAAAAAGACCTGATGGTATGTCTTGTTACCTTTGTAAGACGGAAACAGAGGCAGATCACATTGGAATCCTACTACTCGCTGCCGCTGGTTTCGATCCACACATTGCACTCACGTTCTTTAAGAAGAACGCAAAGCTGGTACAATTTCAAACATTCAAAGAGTACTATCTCTCCTCTCATCCTCCATACCAGAGAAGATTGCAATTTTTATCGCAGTCAAGATCATGAAGACGGCACTTGAACTATATAGAGAAGCCACTTCCATTAAAAGATAGTATAAAGCGATAGGTACCAGGCGTTTATGGAGATATGAAGCAGAGATGAATCAAGATTTGACATAGTCCGGTTTCCATTTTGAGTTCTTTACAGTGTCCCCAAAGTTAATATGGGCCATCCATGTATGCCAATCCAACGGTTAAAATTCATCTGATAATGCGACACAATTCTACGAGAGTACCATCACCTAAGAGGGTACCTTCGTTCCAAGGGTAAAGTTGTAGCTTTGATTGAACAATTGTGTAGTGGGGAACTAAATTGAATTATAGAGGAAATTTACCAGTTTTTTATTTGATTTGTGATTATGGTCATGGGGGAATTGTGTTTGATTGATGATTCCTTCCACTAAACACTAGATCACCATTCATTTGTTAAACACAATTCTTTTCGCGTTTGATCTTGTGGCTGACACAAACAATTTTGACAATCTTATTAGAGATCCTCCTGCAGCTTCTCGATGTCCCATGTTCTTGTGGCCGACACAAATAATTTTGACTCCAAAACATGAGCGGTAGGTGATTCCATGCACATCGGTCTTAGCATATGATCCCGTGGTAAGTTTTCTTGCATGATCCTGGTATTCCTTGGCGTAGTACATCACAGCCTTCCAAAATTCCTCTCTAAACCTGTCAAGATGAGCTTCCAAGGACGTTCAGATCGTGCCTTCAAAACTCAGATACTTTATGAACTAGATGATTCCCCGCGCGTTGCAGCGGCAATTAGTAGCTCAAAATTTCTTGAAATATGATCAGGAACATATAAGACTATTAAACAAATCAATCATCTCTATAAATAACATGACTCCTTACTGTTTTTATTTCATAAAAAGTAGAAAATGGAAAATAGTGACTGCATCATTGCATGAGCAGGTGGTTTTAGAATAGGATCCACACCATGAAGACGATTAGAACTGTTTTTGGTGTATATTGTGGCAGATCTTCTGACAACAACAGACCTCTTATATCTTGTAGAACATAACTTGCAAAATATTTACCAAAAGAATCATCAGCACTAAAATAGTATTAGGCAGATAACCAAAGCTATTGATTCCCTTAGACACAGCTTCATTCAGTCCACAGTGTTATAAACAGTCTACCACATGCATGGTTAGCGAAAGAATTACAATCTTCAGAAACGTGCTATTGGCTCTTCTTGGGAAAAAAATAGCCTGCCATTTGGGCAAGCAGTATGTTGCCATGCCGTGGAGCAATTAAAATGCTACTCGAAATGAATATAAATTAAAATACCAGAATTGCACTACAGAGTTTTACAGTATATGAAATCATCAAATGAGGGAGATATTCTATTTGTTCTACACTTAAACCAGCGTGTGATGAAGCAAGATTTTATGAGGAAAAAAAGGTAGCTTTTTTTCAATGGAATTGCAACTTCTTTGATAAACTAATAATTAGAGCCATGCAGATTCCAGAAGTAAATACCTCCCGAGCAGCAGTAATCAGTGTGGTGGCAAGCGGCAGAACGAAAGCCATGGTTGAGGAGGACATAATGTAATTCTGGTGGCACATCAGGTCGACGGCTAGCTGTTGCTGCAGCTTGCCCGCACAGCAGCCTTGCACCATGGGCGTATGTGGCGGAAGGGGTAGTGTCTTCCGTCGAGCAGTTAGCATAGGTGGGAGCGACTGCGATTTGTCGCTGACAACTATTCATTTTTTGCATGTTTTATTCCGAGCTACGGCTCTGATCAGTATGTGGTCCTTACTCACTCCGACAGAGGCCACGGAGCGTTTGGTTACTGAATCTGTCCGGTGGGAGATGGTAGCGCGGGATATTTTCAACCGGTTTGAATGGCGGTCATGTAATAGGATAGGCGATTAGTTTTCCTATCTTTGTTATGCCAGCCGGTTGTGACTCTATGGCCTTTTTATCTTTGGCGTTGAGGCTCTCTGTGAGCTAGCCTTTCTTTTGTTTCCCGACTTTAAGACCTTGTTGAACCTATTTTATTTATAAATGTGGCCGTATGCATCCTTATGATGCAGAGGCCGGGGAGTTCCCCCTTTTTGAAAAAAAGCTATTTGTCAGGCCTCGTTATGCCTCCAACGCCTATCTGCACCCACATAGTGCGCCTGCAACACCTCCGCGAGATCCTCGGCCACCTCTGTGGCTATCAGTGGTGGTACCACCAGCTTCCAGTTAGGCAGTGATTTGCAACATCCTCAACCTAACGCTTTTATCCACAACTGATTGGTAAAGACTTTTTGAACTGAAACCGGACAGGACGAAACAGAGGTAGATGGAAATTTCAGCAAGAAACGGGGAGTTAGGGACCTCGTCTCACCTGATTAATCTGCAACCCACAAATTCGTGGAATACTATTCATCTTCATGACTTCGCCTTCTCTCCCTCCATCCATCAATGACGTTTTGGATATGCTTTGAATTCCGCTTGGATATTATTGGGTGGCCACCACCTGAAATTGTTTGGCGGTCCAGAACTTCAGATCTGTGTTGGTCTCCTTACCATCCTCCTCTTGAGCTTCTCAAGATCCATGGCAGCGGGCGAGGCAGCGATGATGGAGAATGAATTTGGCCGTGGTCCTCGGAGTGGATTGGGAAGGGAGAGGGGCTGACGAGAGGGATCATCAAAGCTGAGGGAACCGAAGGGGAAGGAATGGCAAGATATGAACCGATAGGGAGAGGAGAAGACAAACATGACAATAAATCGGCCTATGTTATTGGCTTCATACAACCGGTTAAGAAAAGCAGTCATGAAGCGGTCTTATTATCTTAGCATAATAAACATAAGGGAGATAGATAGTTGTGAACTTGTGATTGGCTGGTATCTGATGACATGCCATGCTGAGTTGGACCATCTGCATGTCAAGAGAATAGCTTGTAGTGGGGAGCAACTTCTTAAGAATGTTAGATTAGGTTCCTTCAAGAGCCTCCAGGCTTGTTTAGGAACACCTTGCCACCGTCGCCGCTGACTTGGGGCGGGCTCTGGCCCAGATGAAGTGCCCGAGCAACTACCCCCCAGGATTTACCAAGTATGATCTAACCAGCTCAATCTTACCAATACCAGTTGCAATGGCTATGTTTTGTACGGTTGATGTATTAAGCATGTTGTAGTAAGCATGCCTGACACGTCTTAGCTGTTTTCCCTACCTTTTTATACACAATCGGGCCATTCTTCCGCTCTCGACAAAGACCTGCCTTTATGCGATGTTTAACTCTCGCTAGTTGCATTTTTATCAAGATTTCAGTTTCAATGGCAATACTAGGTTGCCTGTAGTTAAATGTATCTTATTTATTTTCAGTACTGCACATTGTGTGATGTCTCCAAAGATTAACTGTCCAGCTCAATTTCACCAATACCAGCAACAAACTTACAATACATGACTCAGGATGCTGTTAAGCCTGTTGTAATTAACAGTTGTATCCATTTTTTAATCTGTCCCTTTACTACCGTGCTACTCTCCATAATGAGGATATCACTAGAGATGTTGTCGTTTTATTTTCGTTTGCTATTTGTGCTGGATGCTAACCTTGTTCTAGTTAACATGCCTTTCCATGTACTTACGCAGGGCCATAACGGGCGATGTTGTTGTTTGCCGTTGAGGTTAGCTGCATCCCATGTCTTACAGTATTTTACACCGTTTGTGCAATTGCAATTTAACTTCTAATATTTATTGGTTGCCCGTAGGTACACATGTCAGTGGCACTGATCCACACTTCGACCTGGAGGAACACCTCAGATTTGCCGCCACGACTTGGGGCAGGCTCATCCAAGATCAAGTGCCCTAGCAACTACCTCTCAGACTTGCCAAGTATGAACTCACCAGTTCAATCTTAACAATACCAGTTGTAATGACTATGTTTTGTACGGTTGATGTATTAAACATGTTTTTAGTAAACATGCCTAACACGTCTTAGCTATTTTTCCAACCTTTTATAGACAATCGGGCCATTCTTCTGCCTCGGCAGCACCTGCCTATGCGATGTTTAACTCGCCAATTACATTTTTATCGACCAGTTTAGGTGGCTATACTAGGTTAGCTGTCACTACTAGGGAAAACCCTAGCAAAGTAGCGCCGTTTGAAGCCTATCAAGATGGCCGGGTACATCACTACTAGTAAGGCGCCATGACTAAAGGTTAGCAGTAGCGTGGGCTGAACCGCGCTACTGCTACATCGACTTACTAGCAGCGCTTTCTAAAACGAGCGCTACTGGTAATTAGTAGTAGCGCATCTACTAGCACGCACTACTACTATTATTCCGTATTTCTTTTTTATTTCATGTTGTATTCATACACCTTTATACAAGTTTTCATACCACAACAATTTAGAGAATGATTTTACATCATAATGAGTTATTACATCAGTAGGAGAAAGAACCGTGGACTAGTTTCAGGTGGATGGACATCCACTTGAAACTAATCCACGGTTCTTTCACCCAATGATCTAATAAATATCATCATCATCATCATCATCATCATATCATTAACAACTTATCATCATAATACATCATTGTCATATAACACCTCCTCATGATAATCGTTTTCATCAATGAGAAATCACATACAAGTTGGTCAATAGACATAATCACAACTACTCATCATCATCAACTCTCATAAACATATTGTACCTCATAACCTACTACATTCTCTTAGGACCTAAGATATTTTCTTGGGTAAAATAACATAAAACAAGATAGCCCCTGACTCTCCATTACGGAGAATGGAGATTATCCTGTCTCCAATCCTTGCCTTTTGCGCAATGTTGCTTCCAAGAACCTCCTTACGAATGTCCATACATTTCTTCCATTCTTTGATTATCATGTGTTCACCGTTTTTAGAAACCCGGTATGCACATGTGTGATTCGTAGGACGACATGGCTGTATGTTCAAAACATTCAGGCGACCATTCTGATACATCAAATGAGGCACACAATCCATCGGGATTTTCTGTTGAAAAACATAGTAATAACTTCGTGGTTAGCAATGTAGTCCAGTTTTAGAAATATGCAAAAGATGCATGGATGTCGTAATAGTAAAAAATCTTACCAAGAAATCTCCATGGAAGTTATCGTTGTTCAACACGTGCACTAGTGGCATGTATTCACCATAATTTGGAGGAGTTCGATAAAAGGCATTGTAATTCTCAATGTCGAAGACAATATGTGACCAGATGATTTTTCTCTTGATAAGTTAACTCAGAGCCATCGGTGTAGTTGGTTCTGTCTAGCATCTTCCGCACACTTTTTGAAGCATGAAAATAAGCTATCAATTGAAATAAGCTGTCATCTATTTTGAAATAAACAATATAAATTACTTAATAACTATATTTGAGGAACTCACATAGCGGAAGAACTGGAAGCGTATCAACAAGAACCAAAATTTCCAAATTATCTTGGTCGATTTCAGGATCACCAAGATCCATGGTGACAAACATACCCTCTTGAAAATCATACATCTTGCCAAGTGCTTCCCAACCCGGGCAACCAAAATGGGATACACTCTCAAATTGTACAGATTTACCTCAAAATTCATACCATGATGGGTCCTTAGGTTAATTTTCTTAGTTTCGCTCCTCTCATGATCTTCAAAACTCCATCCTCCCCAAGACATAGCGCCTTGCATGGCATGTGATAAGCTAGTCGAATTGTAAAAGATGAAAATTACACATTGAAGTAGTAGAAGTCGAGCTTAATTACGAAAACAACACTTAGTGTCAGAGCGCATCAAGCTTCACAATTGAAGGCCTCCTCGAGCTTAATGCTTTGACCATTGTCGCCCAAGTGAGGCCTGCTAGAAACCAGGTTGTCGCCAAGCACTGTGAGCACTCCCGGGACCTTCTTCGTCCGACGACATTTCCTATGTTCATAATTCACAGATTAAACTTTTACAATTAAATATATATGTACTACAAAAACTAAATTAGATCATTATTATTCATCACGGGTTGACTATGGGTCTGTCGAGTCTTTTCTTGAAAACCCTCAGCTCACGCTGTGTATATATTCGACTGTCGGTGATGGTAGCTCCTCCTTTCGCTCCTCGAGTGCATTACAACAAATTGTCTAGCACATGGGAACGAAGGAGAAGCTACCCCACGACAACAATCGGGATTCTTCGTCCTCTCATATATGGTGGATACTCTCCTCACCGATTCCTCTTCGACATGTGCGATCACAGGATGGTCGTTACTCCTCGTTCCCCTAGTGCATAACAAAGGTCTAGCACCCAGAGAAGAAGGAGAAACGACCCCCACGACAATAGTCGGGATTCTTCGTCCTTGACAGTCTTAAAGTCAACCTAAAATATCATTTAATTATCTTTCTAGAAAATCCAGGCCACTCGATATTTCCTACATATTCTAGCACAAGTCATGCCAAAATTCACGGAAAATTCCGGCATGATCTTTGCTAAAACAGGACATATCGAGCACCTGAAATTTGCCGGAACGGAAATTAATCAACACTCCGGCAAAACATAAGCCACTCGCATATACATGTTTTTATCTACATAGGCCTATTTGAGCAACACAAGATATACATGTTTTTATCTACATCATATCTTATAGGACTAATATTGACATGGAGATTTGGCTGGTCTCACCTCGAGGTCGGAGGGGGTCGGTGACGGGGACGACGGCGGGGATGAAGGAGGGGCTCCTTGATTTCTGCAAAAACAAAAACCCTATAAGTTATCACTAATACATCCCGAATAGTATCATACATATAACATCACTAATTGCTTAAACTAAAAAATAACAACAAATATGGCATGTTCAACTAGTTCTATTAATTCAACTAGTTCTTAATAAAAATAAACTTACTAGAAATAGAAATAAACTAGTTCTTTCTAAAAATAAACTAATTCAACTAGTTTTATTAATTTTCTTACTAAAAATACATTAGTTCTATTAATTCAACTAGTTCTTACTAAAACCAAACTAGTTCAACTAGTTTATTAATTTACTTACTAACTATTTTAAACACTTACTAAAAATAGTAAAAAAACTACATTATACAATAGTAAAAAATAGAAAAAAAAGATGGAGGGAGGAGGAAGAAGGAGAGAGGAGGAGTGGGAGGAGGCCGGTGGGATCGGAGGAGGGAGGGGCGGGGGAGGGGAGGGGCGGCCAGAGGAGGAGGAGGAGGATGGAGGGGCGGGGTGGAGGGGAGGTGGGCCGGAGGAGGAGGAGGGAGGGGCGGGGTGGAGGGGAGGGGCGGCCGGGAGGAGGAGGAGGGAGGGGCAGCTGAGAAGGAGGAGGAAGGCGGTGGGAGGAGGGCGGCCGGAGGATGAGGGGAGGAGGGAGTACCTCGGTGAGGAGCAGCATGGGCGGCGGGCGGATTTACTTGCCAGGCGGCCGGGCGAGAGCGAGTGAGAGGGAGAGAGTGAGTGAGAGGGAACTGCACCGCACGCCTAGGATAAGGTAAGTAAGTAGTAGCTCGTTTGAGAAAAGCGCCACTGCTAAGAGACGAGAAGTAGCGCCAAGTGGGCTTACCCGCTAGTGCTAAGTGTGTCTAGCCAACTGCGCCCAGTCCAAGTATAGCAGCAGCGTTCTTTGGCAGAACGCGCTACTGCTAAAGTTGTAGCAGTAGCGCGGTTTATTTAAAATCGGTACTACTAAGTAGCAGTAGCGTCCTGTTTTGTCCAGCGCTACTCCTAAGATGTTGTCTATAAGGTTTTCCCTAGTAGTGTGTAGTTAAACATGTCTTGTTAATTATTTTCAAGATCGCACACTATGTTAGTTCAAGTATGAACTTTTCAGCTCAATTTCACCAATAGCAGCTACAAACTTATAAAACATGACTTAGGATGCTATTAAGCTTGTTGCAATTAACAGTTGTATGCATTTTTAATCTGTCCCCTGTTGTAGTTAACATGCCTTTCCATGTCCTTACGCAGGGCCATAACAGGCGATGTTGTTGTTTTCCGTTGAGGTTAGCTGCATCCCAAGTCTTATAGTACTTTACATCATTTGTGCAATTGCAGTTTAGCTTCTAACATTTACTTGCTTCTTGTAGGTACAAATGTCAACAAAGACCGATCCACGCTTCAACCCGAGGAACACCTCGCCTCCAATGCGGCCAACTGGGGCGGTTTTATCCATATGAAGTGCCCCAAAGAACTACCTCTCGTGACTTACCAAGTATGAACTGACCTGAATCTTACCAATTCCAGCTTGCAATGGCCATGTTATGTACGATTGATGTAGTAAGCAGGGCCATTATCTGCTCTAGCAAAGACCTGCCTTTACGATGTTTAAATCTGTCAATTTCATTTCTATCAAGCATCAGCTTCAATGGCTATACTAGGTTGTCTGCTGTAGTAAACAATTCTATCCATTTTTAATCCGGCCCCTTTACTACTGGTATACTTTTCGCAATGATGATATCACTACAGATGCTGCCGCTTTTATTACCATTTGCTATTTTGGGTGGATGTTAATCCTGTTGTAGTTAATATTGCATTTCCATGTACTTACACGGGGCTACAATGGGCGATGTTGTTGTTTGTCGTCGAGGTTAGCTGCATCTCATGTCTTATACACCATATGTTTCTAAATATAAGTATTTTTAGATATTTCAATATAGACTACATACGGAGCAAAATGAGTGAATCTAGATTCTGATCTAAAATATGTCTATATACATCCGTATGTAGTTCATATTGAAATCTCTAAAAATACTTGTACTTAGGAACGGAAGTAGTTGTATTTTACATCATTTGTGCAATCACAGCTTAGCTTCTAACATTTACTGGTTGCTTGTAGGTACAATGAGCGGTACTGATCCACGCTTCGATCCCTTTTGCGTATGGGGCAATGACATATTCATGAACAAGCGTAAAGTAAGGAAACTAAGAAAGATTGTTAGGCAAAAGAGACGGGTGATGGGAATTAAGCTCTTTATTAACACTTTGTCCAAGGCAGCAGTGAAATTTAGGATGGTAAGTAATGTGTTGCCTTTTCCCCCTGCCCATAACAAGTTACTCTATTATACATGAGTATCTGAAAGTTTTATCTTTTCAGTGGCTTTTGAAGCAATTTACCGATGATTACCTTTCAAACTACATGACCAGAGTGGAGGCAACTAAGGTTAAAGTATATAATTCATACCATGATAATGGTCTAGAAGTCTTCCTGAAGGCGGTGAAGGATGGGTGGGCGATCATCACAAGGGATTGGACAAAAGTTGTTCGTGCCTATGACATGCAGGAGGGCACATTATGGGCATTCCGCTTCTTCAACACCATTGGCAGCCAAAATGAGTTGCACTTGTCTCTTAACCTTTACCCCCCTCTAAATATTTTGGTTAATCATAGTTAATTGTTGCCTAATCCTGTAATTACTGAACATATTGTACTGAGAATTTTATTTACGGATTCGGTGTTGAACCATTGTGTTGAGAATTTGAATTCCATGTTTCATATTTCAAAATTTTCAATTTGAATAATAAATTACAGGGAAAAATAAAATTAAACAGGAGCGAATAAAATAATGTGCACACGGTTATTAAGAAAACAATGTGTGCGATGGAAAAATAGAGAATAGACGGTTCTTTGACACGAAGCATTTGCGATGCCCTATGGACTCACACATGGTTTCGTCTCATATGCGTGTGCGATTCATGGTAATATGGCAACCATTTCAAAATTGTATGTGTGTGTGTGATAGGAATACCTATCGCACACAGTTATGAAAATGGACACGTTGACCATAGTAGAGGCATCGCACATATTTTACATTTTTGAACTGTGTGTGATAACGTACCTATCGCAAACACATCAGTAGATTAAGTGTTTGTGATGTCCATTTTTTTCACACGACTATAGCGGCGTAATCGTTTCGGATGTCTCTCGGATCAGAAACGTAACGTCGAGACGTAACGTGTGGGACTGACACGACTTCTCATATGTTTATTCCATGACGATCGTCAATAGTCGCTCGCCTATCCTCGACGGTTTCTGATTTGTGTGGGAAGGACCCCCCTCCCTATCGACCACACTCACTAGGCGACGGTTTAAAACTCGGTCGCGGAAAGAGGTAATACGTCCATTTTGCATCATGTTTTCTTGCTGTTATTTATGATGTTTTTATCCATAATAATGCTTTTTGGAGTAATTCTAATGCCTTTTCTCTCATAATTTGCAAGGTACACACCAAGAGGGAGAATTCTTGCAGCTGGAAATCTGGACCTGAAAAAGCTACGGCAGGCTACCTATTCTGCACAACTCCAAACAAGCTAAAACTTCACGGAGAATTTTAATGGAATATTTAAGAAATATTGGAGCAAATAACTACCAGAGGGGGCCCACCAGGAGGGCACAACTAAGGATGGCAATTTTATCCATGGACATGGATATCCATGGATATCCGACCCGAATGGATAGGGTTTGGATATGCTTTTCTGTCCATGGGCAGCGCCCAAACCCGAATTCGATTGCTCGTGGATAGGGCATGGATATAATCTTGTACCCGTGGGTATATCCAACCCCACCCAATAGTATGGCTTAATGGGCAAAAATCAGCTATCCCTACCCCACGCTTACATGTCCCAAAGTGCAATCTTACACTTTGTTATCCAAAACATGCAAAAGAAATTACACAATCCCGTCATAACTTTTTATTAGTTGACATTCAATACCCTCTATAACATACCCCAACGCCTCTTTCCTTATTTTTATCTCCTTGTTAACCGACTCGTCATTCTCATCTGTTAGAAACATACTAAATGATCTTATGTTGTTAGTGGAGGTTGATTTACCATAAGTGAAGCCTAGCATGCCACGAAGTGAAGAATGGAAGAGCTTATGTTAACATTGTTTATGTCTTATTTATATGTCTAGAGAGGACCCAATGGATATTCAGTGGGTACGGATATCCATCGGGTTTGGACATGGACACAATTTTTCACCATGGATTTTTTCATGGGTGGGCAAAGACTGTCTTCATGGATATGGATATGGATTTGATATCGTTCAACCCGATCCAAACCCGACCCATTGCCATCCTTAGGCACAACCCACCTGGGCGCGCCAGGGAGCCCAGGCGCGCCCTGGTGGGTTGTGCCCTCCTCGGCCCACCTCCGGTGCCCATCTTCTGGTATATAAGTCATTTTGACCTAGAAGAAATAAGGAGAGGGCTTTCGGGACGGAACGCCTCCGTCTCGATGCGGAACTTGGGCAGGAGCACTTTTGCCCTCTAGCGGAGCGATTTCACCGGGGGAACTTCCCTCCCGGAGGGGAAAATCATCATCATCGTCATCACCAACAACTCTCCCATCTTGGGGAGGGCAATCTCCATCAACATCTTCAACAGCACCATCTCATCTCAAATCCTAGTTCATCTCGTGTATTCAATCTTGTTACCGGAACTATAGATTGGTGCTTGTGGGTGACTAGTAGTGTTGATTACATCTTGTAGTTGATTACTATATGGTTTATTTGGTGGAAGATTATATGTTCCGATCCATTATGATATTTAATACTCCTCTGATCAGGAGCATATTATCATTTGTGAGTATTTACTTTTATTCTTGATGTCACGGGAGAAATCATGTTGCAAGTAATCATGTGAATTTGATATGTGTTCGATATTTTGATAGTATGTATGTTGTGATTCCATTAGTGGTGTCATGTGAACATCGAATACATGACACTTCACCATATTTTGGTCCTAAGGGAATGCATTGTGGAGTAGAAATTAGATGGTGGGTTACGAGAGTGACAGAAACTTAAACCCAGTTTATGCGTTGTTAGGTAAGGGACCGATTTGATCCTATAGTTTAATGCTATGTTTAGAATTTATTCTTAATACTTTTCTCGTGAGTTGCGGATGCTCGCGGGAGGGTTAATCATAAGTAGGAGGTTTGTTCAAGTAAGAATAGCACCTAGGCACCGGTCCACCCACATATCAAATTATCAAAGTAGCGAACACAAATCAAACCAACATGATGAAAGTGACTAGATGAAATTCCCGTGTACCCTCAAGAACGCTTTGGTTACCATAAGAGACCGTTTTGGCCTGTCCTTTACCTCAAAAGGATTGGGCTACCTTACTGCACTTTGTTACTACTATCGTTACTTTCTCGTTACAAATTATCTTGCTATCAAACTACTACGTTACTTACAATTTTAGCACTTGCGTACATTACCTTACTGAAAACTACTTGTCATTTCCTTCTGCTCCTCGTTGGGTTTGACACTCTTACTTATCGAAAAGTGCTACAATTGATCCCCTATTCTTGTGGGTCAACAAGGTTATTTTCTGGCGCTGTTGCCAGGGAACGAAGCGCCTTTGGTAAGTGGAATTCGGTAAGGAAACATTTATATAGTGTGCTGAAATTTATTGTCACTTGTTAGTATGGAAAACAATCCTTTGAGGGGTTTGTTCGGGGTATCTTCATCTCATACGGAACCACAATTAGCTACCCCTCAACCTACTACACCTACTAAAAATATTGAATATGAAATTCCTTCGGGTATGATAGAACAACTGCTAGCTACTCCTTATGCAGGAGATGGAACAGAACATCCTGATATGCACTTGATATATGTGGAACAAATTTATGGATTGTTTAAGCTTGCAGGTCTACCCCGAGATGAGGTGATGAAAAAGGTTTTCCCTTTATCTTTGAAGAGAAAAGCATTGGCATGGTATAGGCTATGCGATGATGTTTGATCATGGAATTGGAATCGTTTGAAATTGGAATTTCACCCCAAAAAAGTTATCCTATGCATCTAGTTCATCGTGATCAGAATTATATATATAATTTTTGGCCTCGTGAAGGAGAAAGTATCGCTCTAGCTTGGGGGAGGGTTAAGTCAATGTTATATTCATGCCCCAATCATGAGCTCTCAAGAGAAATTATTATCCAGAACTTTTATGCTCGGCTTTCGTGAATGATCAAACCATGCTTGATACTTTGTGTGTTGGTTCTTTTATGAAGAGGACTATTGAATTCGTGGGATCTTTTGGAAAGAATTAAACGCAACTCGAAGATTGGGAACTTGATGAAGGTAAAGAGTCAGTATTAAACATAAGTATGATTGTGTTAAATCTTTTATGGATACTGATGCTTTTCAGAAGTTTAGCACTAAATATGGACTTGACTCTAAGATAGTAGCCTCCTTTTGTGAATCATTTGCTATTCATGTTGATCTCCCTAAAAAGAAGTGGTTTAAATATCACCCACCTATTAAAGAAGAAATTAAAAACCCAGTACCAGTTAAAGAAGAAACTATACTTTATAATGTTGATCCAGTTGTTCCTTCTGCTTATATCGAGAAACCACCTTTCCCTGTTAGGAAAAAGGAACATGCTAAAGTTTCAACTGTGGTTAACAAAAGCTTTGTTAGAATACCTAAACCTGATGAATAAATTAAAGTAGAACCTAGCATTGCTATGGTTAAAGATCTCTTAGAGGAAGATATGGATGGGCATGTTATTTACTTCTGTAATGAACTTGCTAGAATTGCTAAACCTGATAAAAAAGATAATCATAGACTTGTTGTTGGCATACCTGTCATCTTAGTTAAAATAGGAGATCACTGTTATCATGGTTTATGTGACGTGGGTGCTAGTGTGAGTGCTATTTCTTACACTTTATATCAAGAAATTATGAAAGACATAACACCTTCTTAGATAGAAGAAATAGATGTTACTATTAAACTTGCTAATAGAGACACCATCTTATATTAACTAATTGGAGGCACCAAACGAGGCTTCACGTTAATCCTCATTAACGCTGCAAGTTATCCGTACGATCTCCTCATTAGCTAACCATAGCCGTAGGATGAAATTGCTAAGAGTCCATGACCTTTGTCCCACCTGAACTTTTTTTTAGAATCCCACGTGAAAATCTCATAGCCAACTCTCCATTTTTTTGGAAGAAAAAAAATATCCCCCCACGTGAATATCTTTTAGCGAACTCTCAATTTTTTTGGAAGAAAAAAATCCTCCTCTCCTTCGTCCCTTATCTGCCAGCCCTAGATGTCGTAGTAATCCCAAAAGTAATTTGGGACTCCCAGCTTTATACACTCTCGCAGCCTCTCTTCCCCGGGACTATTTCTCACGCCCTCACAATCGCAAGATGCCGAACACCCGTAGAAAATATCACTAGGTCATTGTGTGGTATTGGCTGTAACCTGAAGGACTAAGCGCCCGAGAAGGCAAGGAGAATAAGCAGGAGAAAAATTAAATGGTGCAAATCTCATGGAAGCCCAAGCTCCGCGCCATGGCTGGGACATAATGGACCAAGCAATTGGGAAGGTAAAAGGGAAGATGGGGAAGAGAGATTGTTGGCTCTTGGACCTAAGCACCATGCAAGTTCGATTGTGGCCAGCTCCAGGTACATGCGTTGGTGGCTGCAGTAGGAGGCAATCAATGCATGGTAGTGGTGGACCATGGACGCTCTAAGTGCCAAGAGGCACATGGCTGGATGCTGCAGCGCCTAGTTCATCTATGGAACAAGCCAAACCAGAGCCCATAGCCACCCTCGGTCAATGTTCGCAATACTTTAGGCGACCAAAATCCATCCCCACCCGGATCAAATCCCCAAACAAGTAAAAGATATACATTGTACAATCAATGGATTTTTTATTGTGATTAACTCTTGACTGCTATTCGTACCCTGATTACTTAGAAAGGCAGTTTTGTTTTTTTACTTTTAGTGATCATTGTAGTAGTCAAAGACGATGGGTAACCAATTCTGAAAGCACACACGTGATGTCTCAAGCTTCCATACACTAGACTCCAGCATCATACCTAGGCTTCGGATTAGCAGTAAACATGCCGAATTGCAATGGTTTTTAAGTACCATATTCACTTTGTAATATGTCCTGCATCAATCATTAAGGCAGAAAAATATGTGGGTTACGTAAATTTTATTTTCTATCTAGGCTATTCTCATGATTACATACATGATTTTTTTGTTAATTGCTATAAATCATAATCACCAGACATGACCATCAATGTAGTTCTACTGACGAAAAAGAGAGTTTCTGTTAATTCATGTACTTAATTTCTGTTCAAATTGATGTTTTTACTTCATGAGTCCACAAATTTGTTTGACTGCATTCTATATAAATATGACAATGAATTTGCATCAACTAGACTTTCTCATCACATATTCTTTTTAAGATTTGATTAAATTTAGTTTTGCCTCAGACCTCCTAATGTATGTCTAAACACTTATTGTTTCGCCGAAGGTGGGTTTTCCTCTTTTATTTTTTAGTTATTAAAATTAAATATTTTTTGACATTATTTCCTATAGTGGAATTGTACAAGTTGGAATATGCGTGAAAGGTGCAGGGAATAATTTTTTGCAAATATTCACGCTAATTGTTTTTTATATCCGTGGGGAAGAGTAATGAGATAAAAAATGAGGGTAATTAGCTAACAAATCTATATAAAGGTGCAGGGAATTATTTTCTACACTTTCATTGAATTTTAGGTGTTATATTTTATAGAGAGTTGCATGCGTCAACTTTTTATCTATTTTTTTCCAAATTATACTACGATATGTTGACGGCACACATATTTTGTCTCCTCAAATTTATTGTTTGAATTCATCCGATATAATTTAAATATGTCTTTTTCTACAAGTTCATGAAAGTGTTATTCCAATGGCAATAATGTCTATTTAATTTGATGCGTAATAGGAAAGGTGTTAAATAGTGAACAATTAGGTAAAGTGAATATGTGAAAATCTGCTTAAAGATAAGCCAGCTAAAAACAACTTTGCTACTGCTTGAAGGTTCTAATTATCTTCATTCGTACCAAACCTCAAATTTTGTAGGTTCAGATAATCTTCCATCATAACATCATGAAGACCAGGTACATGCTTGGCCGTTATCGTGATGTAGAACCTGTAAATTAAGCACTTCTCTTGCTATGTTATCGATTGTAGTTATTTAGATATGTTCGAGCTATTGTCTTGAATAGCTATAGTATAATAAGATATATCTATTTTCCTATGATTTTGTCCGGGCTTGGTTAAGTTTTGCTTCACTAATATCAAACATCAAATTTGACAATGGTTCAAAAACAATTGTTGAGTACACAACAGAGTATTTCTACTCATCAAGTACACTAATTCTAGAGACATCGACATTCGTTTTATTTTAAGTATCTAAATATTTAACCTTTATCCCATACAGTATGATTTTTTTTTAGGTTGAGCCCAACTTATTTATCCTCTTGCAAACTTGAGAGTTCCAAGGTAGTACTATTTTAATAACCTAAACCTTTAAATCAGAATTCATGTTTCACACACAGTTGAAGTCATACTTCCAGTTACCAAATATATCAGCCTAAGTATATATGCATGGTTGTCATAATACCATTGATTTTACCACAATGGTAAAAGAAAACAATACCTCTAGCCTGTTCAGATGCACGGGTTGATGACTAGTATCACCAATTGGGATTGTTAGAGATGTTGAAGTCTTGTGTGGGAAAGTAAAATATCCTACTGATTTTCTTGTTCTTGGTTCCCCACAAGATGACTTCTGTCCCATTATTATTGGTAGACCTTTCTTGAACACAGTAAATGCTAAGATAGATTGGAAGAAACAAATTGTTGGTGTTAGCTTTAGTGGTGAGTCCCATGAGTTTAATTTTTCCAAGTTTAGTAGAAATCTTCATGAAAAGGAATTGCCTAGTAAGGATGAATTAATTGGTCTTGCTTCTATTGTTGTGCCACCTACTGATCCTTTAGAACAATATTTGCTAGACCATGAAACTGAGTTACATATGCATGAAGGAAATGAAATAGATAAGATTTTCTTTGAACAACATCCTCTACTTAAACACAATTTGCCTGTTGAAACTCTAGAAGGTCCACCTCCACCTAAAGGTGATCTTGTGTTTGAATTAAAACAATTGCTTATTAATTTTGAAATATGCTTATCTTAATGAAAAGAAGATATATCCTGTTATTATTAGTGCTAACCTTTCAGAACATGAAGAAGAAAGATTATTGAAAGTTCTAAGGAAGCACCGAGCTGCTATTGGATATTGAAAGTGCGTTACGTCGACTAGAGGGGGGGTGAATAGGCGATTTTTATGAATTCTTCATTGAGGAATTTCAGGGTGAGGAAATTCCTAAGCGAAGAACTACTTGCAGCGGAATAAGTACTCAGGTATAAGGATAACAGAGCAACAACATAGTCAGAAATGAAAAAACTAACACAGAGTACAGAAAGAGTAAACACATGATAACTAGGACGAAGACAAATTGACTGAAGAAATAGGATTGAGGAATTTAGAGAAAGTCTTCAGTCAAAGTCTTCAAACAGTAATGATCGTGTTCATCGACACATAAATGAGGAAATGAAAGGGTTGAGGAAATAGAACCAGTAGGCTTGGTGAAGACAATGATTTGATAGACCAGTTCCAACTGATGTGACAGTTGTACGTCTCGTTGGAGCTGCTGAGTATTTAAACTCGAGGACACACAGTCCTCACCATATTCTCCTTGAGCTAAGATCACACAGACCTCGCCCAACGGTAGTGGTAAGTCTTCACAGCTGACTTCCAAACCTTCACAAACTTGGTCACTCGGCAATCCACAATTCCTCTTGGATGCTCAGACCATGACGCCTAACCGTCTGGAGGATACACAGCCCTCAAAGGTAACAAGCGTCGGTTCCACACATGAACAATATTTTCAGTGATGCTCAATAACTTTGGGGTTTGTAGGTTTGGGTTTGGGATTTGGGTTTTCCTCACTTGAAGATTTTCGCTCAAAGTGCTCGGAGGATGGGATGCTCTCAAATGACAAGTGTCAATTTCTCTCGGAGCAGCCAACTAGCTAGTGGTTGTAGGGGGCGGCTATTTATAGCCTGGGGAGCAGCCCGACATGATAAGACATAAATGCCCTTGGCTGATATGACCATTAGGTGGTAGGATATTTTGGGACAGCTGGCGTGCAAAGAACGGTCAGATTTGAGGTTCAATTCCTCAAGGCTATCATGTTCTCACAGGTAGGCAATTCAGACCGGCGAATTCCTAACTCCACAAATCGAACAAATTCCTCAGAGACCGTAAGATCTTTGTCTCATCCATCAAGAAATTGACTGAACTGATATGAGATTTCCAATGGCTTCACTCGAAGGATTGGGTAGGTGTAGGATTTTGAGATGAGCATCACTTGGAAATCAGCTTCCTTAGTATTACCTCGACCCCCTTTAACAGTACGGTGTTTCCTATGACTCAATAAAGAGAAAAAGAAACGTCGAAAACAAAATTCTTCACGCTTCAGATTCCTCGCATGAATATCCAAATCTTCAAGGTCACACCAATTTCTTCACTTTCAAAGTCTTCAGGAGAACCAAAGTCTTCAGGCGAAGACATTCATTTTTAGGGGTCAACTTTCACTGTAAATATCAAACTCCTCATTGACTCAGAGAGCCTGTGTACACTCACAAACACATTAGTCCCTTAACCTATAAGTCTTCAATACACCAAAATCACTAAGGGGCACTAGATGCACTTACAATCTCCCCCTTTTTGGTGATTGATGACAATATAGGTTAAGTTTTCAACGAGGATAAACATATGAATTGAAAGTGCTCAATATTGAGGAATTTGATTGCAAAATATAGAAGAACTCCCCCTGAAGATGTGCATAGTGAGGAATTTGCTTTTGAAGCAATGCACATTCGAAGAGTAGAATGATGGAGATCTCCCCCTATATCTTGTAATTCATACACGCATTTAACATATCGAATGAAGAGTTTGAAATGCATGATGAAATATGGTGACTGGTGTAATTCAGCATGCGTGCATAACATTAATGAGGAAATAGCATGCAGAAAACCATAGCAAAAGTATCAGGTCCCCATCGGACTTAAGTTTACAACTCATTCAACAAACACTTCAGAAGAGCGAGAGTTGCAACTTGACAAAAAAATGCCCATATATATAGACCCGCTTGAAGACTAACTCAAATTTCTCCCCCTTTGTCATCAAATGACCAAAAGGGACGAAAAATCAGGACTAACGCCCCTGAAGAATATCATCATGAGGTTGATGGAGGAGCGCCAGCGTTGTTGGGGCCGGTTGTTGGAGTAGGGCCAGCTGCAGTGTCGTCCAAGTCTTCATTTTCATCAGTCTCACGGGATGAGGAATATGAGCTGGGCACCAGACGAGGAACTTCGACCTTCTTGAATTTCTTCGGAGGAGGCTTAGACCAGCCGAAGTCCTTCTTGAAGCCCATCTGCTTGAGATCTTCATCGCCGTAGAGATGAATCAGGACAGCCCAGGTGCGATCAAAAACTTCATTGAGGTAGTAGTGGTTCTTCTTCACTGAATTATATGTGGCAGTCATGTTGTGAAGAATTGAACTAAACTGACGTTTGACCCATTTATGATTGCGACCCACCTTCTGATGAAGACTGAGGAGAAGCTCACGACCAGTCATCATCCTTGGAGCTGTGGCCTGAGGACTTTGCTTTGAGGCATTGGCAGCAGAGTCATGAGTAGCAGAGTCATCATTGGTGGAATATGAAGCAGCTTTATGAAACTGTCCATCCAATGGTCGAATGCCCTCATCAATAATAGCAGTGGCCTTGCCCTTTTCATCAGCTGAGGAAAATGTCCACTTGAGGACTTCAATAGGGGGCAAGTAACTGCCATGGTTGAGTGTGTCAGCTTTGTAGTTGAGTGAAGACCTTGATCTAAGGAATCTCATAATCCAAGGAGCGTAAGGCTTCAACTCAAAGGGAGACATCATGACATTTGCCAAAGTCCTCATGAAGAAGTCATGGTAGTTCACTGGAATACCATGCATGATATTGAAAAGCAGATTCTTCATGATGCCAACAACTTCTTCATCATTGGAGTCGTGGCCTTTGATAGGACTCGGAGTCTTGGTCAGAATGCGATATACTATCCTCGGCACATATTGCAATTCCTTCACAAGGAACTTTGTCCTTGAGGCTTGACCAGGCTTCAATGGCTTCATCAGAACTTGCATAAAATGATCGCCTGATTCAGTTTGAGTAGATGAGACGCCAGACCTTCCGGGAAGGACTGACAGGCATGGCACGAAGCAATTCAGTGGCCGGTGACTTATAGTGAGTGTTTTCAGTCATGCTGTCCAACACCCATGAGTTCACGTCTTCAGCATTGCCAGTGATGTGCAACGTCGCATAGAACTGAAGAATGAGTTCTTCATTCCAATCACAGATGTCCGTGCAGAAGTTAAGCAGTCCAGCATCATGAAGAGCAGCGAGGACTGGTGTGAAGCAAGGCAGTGATTCCATATCCAAATGAGGAATATGCTCATGGTCGAAGACTTTGTCTTTGTTGAAGAGTACTAAGGAATAGAAGTTGGCTTGGCTGGCACTCCAGAAGCGCTTCCTTCTCAGACGAGCAGAGTCATATGGATTATAGTCAGTGAAGAACACATGATCATTGAAGAAAACATCAACCTTGAATTTTGGAGTCTTGGAGAAGGGATTCTTCGGCTTTGGCTGAGGAGTATTAGTCAGTTGAAGAATAACCTCAGGAATCTCAATCCCCGGAGCCGCAGGCTGAGGAATTTCAGCTTCTGCTTCAGTAGCAGCCTGTGCCTCCATTTCTTCATTAGCTTTGTCATCAGCACTAGTGGCTGGAATCTCTTCATGAATGGAAGGGGTAGTATGAATTTCTTGATAGCCCATCAAAACTTCAGTTGGTGCTGGGGACTGAGGAATTTGTTGGAGTGGTGTGAACAGAGGAGAGTTGGGGTGCCGACTGTCCCAAAAATCATTGTTCATCACAGGAGTGGTGCTCCCAATGTCCACATCCTCATCCTCTTCCATTTCTTCAACGCCGGCCTCTTCAGCTGTGAACTGAGGCGTTGGCGATGATACCTGGGGAGTTGAAGTGATAGCATCCACTTCAATTTCTTCATCCATCTGATCCGTGGAAGCAGCAGAGGGATCTTCTTCAGCAGATTCATCAGGAATCTCATAATCTTCACCATAAGGAACAAGTTCCTTTGATGGCATGCTTGAGAAAGGAACAATATCAATAGGGTTCTCAATAGAGCTTCTCAAAATCTTCGCCTTCTTGGGTGCAGAAGATTCTGAGGAAATATATGCTTTCCTTTTCTTCAGAGCGGCTCTCTCCGCAGCTTTTGTTTTCTTCACTTCCAGAGCAGAAGGAAGAATTGGGCTTGGTGTTGGTGCAGGCGGAGCAGAGGGAATTGGATCAAATTTTCCAGGCACAACTGATGCAGTTGGCCTGTCTTGTGCAATTTCTTTAGGCACAGCTTCAGATTCTTCAGCTATCCTGACTTGTTCTTCAGGCGCAACACTAGTGGTTGCCCTGGCAGTTTCTTCAGTGACTGGTATTTCTTCAGCCCTGGTGCTAGCAGTTTCATCAGCAGCCTGATTTTCATCAGCGGTGCTGGCATGTTCTTCAGTCGGCTGGGCAGAAGCTTCAGCCGAGGGAATCTCAATGTGCGATGGATCAACAACATTGGAGGTGAATTTCTTCACCAGCTTGACGAATCTGACCTTGCCTCCCATCCATTCAGCCTTATAGGCAACAAATTCATCACTAAGCTTTTTGATTTCAGATTGCATAGCAATGAGCTGCTCAGGCGATAACCTCAGAATGTTATCCTTCAAATAGCGCTGCTTCTTGTACTGGGCTTTCTTGGCAGCTCTGGCTTGATCAAATTTCCACTTTTCTTCAGTAATGAACGCCGTCAACATGTGACTTTGTACAGGTGTGAGTTTTAGCTCTGGCAGAGGAGTATTTGGATCTTTGTGCCAGAGGTCAATGAAATCCAGGATCTTCTTTGGATCCAATAGAATAGGCACAATACTTTCTTTGGCTCTAGCGGCCCTTTGCAGTCTATCTTGGACCATATCAGCCAATTCATCATCATCAGCCTCATCATCATCAGAAGGCACTTGAAAAGCAACTTGTTTCTTGTGAGGCCTTAATAACCCACAAGTATAGGGGATCACAACAGTTTTCGAGGGTAGAGTATTCAACCAAAATTTATTGATTCGACACAAGGGGAACCAAAGAATATTCTCAAGTATCAGCAATTGAGTTGTCAATTCAACCACACCTGGATAACTTAGTATCTGCAGCAAATTATTTAGTAGCAAAGTAGTATGGAAGTAACGGTAATGGTGGTAAGAGTAACAGTAGCAGTTTTGTAGTAATTGTAATAGTAGCAACGGTAAAGTAAATAAGGAAAGCACAACATGTGAAAAGCTCGTAGGCATTGGATCAGTGATGGATAATTATGTCGGGTGCGATTCCTCGTCTAATAGTTATAACATAGGGTGACACAGAACTAGCTCCAGTTCATCAATGTAATGTAGGCATGTATTCCAAATATAGTCATACGTGCTTATGGAAAAGAACTTGCATGACATCTTTTGTCCTACCCTCCCGTGGCAGTGGGGTCCTAATGGAAACTAAGGGATATTAAGGCCTCTTTATAATAGAGTTCTGGACCAAAGCATTAGCACTTAGTGAATACATGAACTCCTCAAGCTACGGTCATCACCGAGAAGTATCCCGATTATTGTCACTTCGGGGTTGTCGGATCATAACACATAATAGGTGACTATAGACTTGCAAGATAGGATCAATAACTCACATATATTCATGAAAACATAATTGGTTCAGATCTGAAATCATGGCACTTGGGCCCTAGTGACAAGCATTAAGCATAGCAAAGTCATAGCAACATCAATCTCAGAACGTAGTGGATACTAGGGATCAAACCCTAACAAAACTAACTGGATTACATGATAAACCTCATCCAACCCATCACCATCCAGCAAGCCTACAATGGAATTACTCACGCATGGCGGTGAGCATCATCAAATTGGTGATGGAGGATGGTTGATGATAACGACGGCGACAAATCCCCCTCTCCGCAGCCCCGAACGGACTCCAGATCAGCCCTCCCGAGAGAGATTAGAGCTTGGCGGCGGCTCCGTATAGTAAAATGTGATGAAACTTTTTCTCTGATTTTTCTCCGCGAAAGCAAATATATGGAGTTGGAGTTGAGGTCGGTGGACACGTCCAGGGGGCCCACGAGGCAGTGGGGCGCGCCCTAGGGGAGGGGCCGCGCCCCCCACCCTCGTGGACAGGGTGTGGGCCCCCTGACGCCGATTCTTTCGCCAGTATTTTTTATTAATTCTAAAAAGTTGCTCCATAGATTTTCAGGTCATTCCAAGAACTTTTATTTCTACACAAAGATAACACCATGGCAGTTCTGCTGAAAACAGCGTCAGTCCGGGTTAGTTCCATTCAAATCATGCAAGTTAGAGTCCAAAACAAGGGCAAAAGTGTTTGGAAAAGTAGATACGACGGAGACGTATCAGGACTTGGTCTAGTGCCTTGTCCCGCAGTGGCCTTTGTCTTCAGCAGAGTTGGGCTCTATGAAGACATATGAGGAACTGAAGAACTTGCTGAAGCTCCTGAGGCAATTGATATGCCAATGGTCCTTTGGCAAATGGCGAGATGCACAGGTGCTGAGGACTTTGCCGGAGGAGCTAAGGGTTTTGAAGCCCGAGGAATTTGTGCAGCCTGAGGAACTGGGGCAGCCTGAGGAATTTGCCTTGATGGCACAGAAGAGCCTGGCCGTGAGGGCATTGCTGAGGAACTTGGCCATGAGGGCATTGCTGAGGAAGTTGGTTTTCGAGCAGGCTTCTTAGGCATAGCCTTCTTGCTCGTGGTGGCCTTAGCAGCGGCAGCAGCAGAATCTTTGTTGAATTTCTTCACTGCTTCTTTGGCCTTCTTGGCCAACTTGGCTTGCCGCCTGGCCCATTCGTCAGTATAATCCTTACCACGTTGAAGGCTTGTTGGATCAGCTCTTTGGCCAGGTGCCAAAGGAGGTCTTGAGCATGGAGGGATTTCTTCATATATTTGGGAGTGACATATCTGTACTCCCTCCATTCTCATGCACATCTTCTTTCAATCCTCTCAGATGCACTTTGCACTCATTCTTGGTTTCTTTGCCGTGGGTTGCCTCATCAGTGATGCAAGACCCTAAGTAAATGTCATCAGGGATCTCAAATGCAGTGTTGACTTCCAATTTCTTTCCTCCTTTCTGATGCCTTTTACCATCTGCCATTTTCTTCAGCTGAGGAATTTGAACAATAGAGTTCTCTGAGGAAGTATACAGCTTTTCTTCGAGGAACGCTGCTAATGAATTAAGTTGATGAGAACCTAGTGATTTAGCAGCTGACATGTGTACCTGTGAACAGAGTATAGGTGCGAATAATTTGGAGAGCTCATATGCGTTCTCAGAAGTTTTTGCAAAACAAAACAAGTTTGAGGAAATTGACCAGTTGTGTCTTGAAAAATTTCACTAAGCGTTCTTTGTCTTAGGTTCCAGAGTTGTGCGGATTGTGAGATTCACACAATTGAGGAATCATGAAGAAAAACGTCACTTAGAGAAAAAGATCAAGAGCAGAAGATTTGTGCTAGGTGTTTAGAGTGTGGAAGTTGAGGAATAAACACCTTTTGAAGATTTGATGAAAATCATCAGTATTAATAAAGGCAGTAAAAGTAACTTTTAATTACCCTTGACGAAGAACATGACTAACTGGAAGTGTAGATTGAGAACTTCGTCAGCTCAGATCTTCGACGCCCTAACTTGGCTGCGGAAGACGTCTATGGCAGCGGCGAAGAGAAGACATCCGCTGCCGGCGCGAGTACGACGGCGACAAGGTCGAGGCAGTGAATCTCTTCCTCATCGGCGATGATGGAAGTAGTGGCAGCGCTAGGTTTTGAGAGCTCGAGCGAGGGAGTGAGGTCGAGCGGAGTAAAAACAAAGTGAGGAGGGCAGGGGGTATTTATAACTGAGGTGAAAAATCGCTCTTCCGAGGAAATTGGACGAACATACCCCTGACCCTTCTCATTCGTGTGACATGTGTCACCCACGTACTGAGAGGTGGCGATTGTGTGAGATCGTGGGTGAATAGATAAGTTTATCGTGGGATGTATAACGGTTTGGGCAGCAAAAGCCAAAAATTCATATAAGAATATTTTAAAGTTTCGTTCGCAATTTCTTCAGCTGACAAGGACAAAGTGAAGAATTTGAACGAGTTTCAAATAGAACGCACATGAAGAATTTGTGAACAGACTGGGTTGGGTTTAGCATGGAGGGGGAAAGGGTCCGATCACATTCACTTAGCAGAAAAGTCAACTTGAAGAATTAGCAATAAGTGAATGTTGTATAGGACATAAAAACTCAAGAATATATATATATAGTCAATGAAGAACAACGATGGAAGAAGTGAAGACAATGCAAACTTGAAGAATTTGAAAAAAAACTGAGGAATTTCAAAAATGAAGAAAACTCAAATTGAAGATTTTCAACTTTGGTGGGTGGTGCAACCCACCGTATAAGAATGATGATTTCAGACACTGTGTACAATTGTCGTAGGGTTCTGAGAATCAATTTCTTCATTAATTTCTTCACACTTAGAGGGTTAGTCTTCATTGATTGAAGAAAAACATTACTTCGTGTGTTGCACATCTAAGTCATCAAGTCAGCATAAGTGTTAGGATGTGTGTCCTGTTCAAAGAACATTAGAAGATTCTAGGATATTTAGCTCACACCGCAACTTGCTAAATCTCTTCTCATCCTGTGGCTTTGTGAAGATATCGGCCAGCTGGTCTTCAGTATTTGCGTGGTCGATGGAGATGTAGCCCTTCAACACATGGTCACAAAGAAAATGATGACGAATCTAGATGTGCTTTGTCTTCGAGTGCTGAACTAGCTTGTGAGCAGTCTTGATAGCACTCTCATTGTCGCAGTAGAGTGGCACATTCTTCACATTGATGCCATAGTCCTTAAGGGTTTGCCTCATCCATAGCAATTGAGCACAGAAAGATCCAGCAACAATGTACTCAAATTTCTGCGAAGGAGAGTGATACGCAGTTCGCTTCTTCGAGGACCAACATACCAAGGATCGTCCGAGGAAATGACATGTGCCTGACGTTGACTTGCGGTCCACCCGATCACCAGCATAGTCAGAGTCTAAATATCCAATGAGATCAAAGGAAGAGCCCTTGCGATACCATAATCCAAGTGTTGGTGTGTGAGCTAGATATTGAAGAATATGCTTCACAGCCTTATGGTGTGATTCCTTCGGTGTAGCTTGAAATCGGGCACACATGTAAACACTAAGCATAATATCCGGCCTAGATGCACATAGATACAATTAAGAGCCAATCATGGAGCAGTATACCTTTTGATCGAAGTCTTTACCATTTTCATCAGTGCATAGATGGCCATTTGTGGGCATAGGGATTTTGACGCCTTTGCAATATTGCATGCCGAATTTCCTCAACACATCCTTGAGGTATTTCTCTTGAGATATGAATATGCCATTGTATTGTTGACGAATTTGAAGACCTAAGAAGAATTTAAATTCTCCCATCATAGACATTTGATATTCTTCACTCATCATATAGGCAAATTCATCACTATAACGTTGGTTAGTACAGCCAAAGATAATATCATCAACATATATTTGGCACACAAATAATTCATCATCATATGTTCTGGTGAAAAGAGTTGGGTCAAGTGAACCGGGTTTGAAGCCTTTCTTCATGAGGAATTCCTTCAGTGTGTGATACCACGCCCGTGGTGCTTGCTTGAGGCTATAGAGGGCCTTGTTGAGTCTGTAGACGTGATCTAGAAATTTTGGATCCTCAAAACCTGGTGGTTGAGCAACATATACTTCTTCCTCAAGCTTACCATTGAGGAATGCACTTTTCACATCCATTTGACGTAAGATGCTATAATGATGGTTAGCATAAGCAAGCAATATGCGAATAGCCTCAAGTCTAGCAATAGGTGCAAAAGTTTCATCGAAATCAATTCCTTCAACCTGTATGTAGCCTTGAGCTACAAGAGGAGCTATATTCCTTACCACAAGGCCATTTTCATCTTGTTTGTTGCGGTAGATCCATTTGGTACCGATGATGTTGTGCTTATGCGTGGGTCTAGTCGCTTGAGAAACTCCCACACATTGTTGACCTCAAATTGATGTAATTCATCTTGCATGGCTTGAATCCACTCAGATTCCATGAATGCTTCATCAACTTTAGTGGGCTCTGTGATAGAGACAAATGCAAAATGCCCACAAAAGTTATATAAATGTGAAGCTTTTGAGCGTGTGAGAGGACCTGGTGCGTTGATGTCATCGATGATCTTCTCGATCAGCACTTCGTTTGCAACGCGAGGATGTGCGGGTTGACGACTTTGCTTAGACCCAACAGTTCTCTTTAGGACCAGTTTCTTCAGCAGCACCAGCAGGATTTTCTTCATGATCCGGAATGACTTCTTCAACCTATTCTTCGGTAGGGATGATATCCTCAGTAGCTTTGAACTTGATAGATTCCTCAGGTGACATTTCATCTAGCACAGGAGGTAGGTGCTCTCTTTGCGAGCCATTAGTTTCATCGAATCGCACATCTACAGTTTCAACAATCTTGTGATGATTGATCTTGAAGA
This sequence comes from Aegilops bicornis, assembly GCA_021605145.1. Classification (NCBI taxonomy): domain Eukaryota; kingdom Viridiplantae; phylum Streptophyta; class Magnoliopsida; order Poales; family Poaceae; genus Aegilops; species Aegilops bicornis. The sequence continues at coordinate 777,272,861 of CM038673.1, read as the reverse complement.
CTCTGTAGGTGTGCGAGTCCTTTCCGTAACCAAGCATAAAACCCTCATGTGCTTTCGGTCCAAATTTAGAGTGATGGTGAGGATCTCTAATCCAACATTTAGCAATCAAGACTTTGAAATAACTTACATTGGGTTTCTTGTCGTTGAGGAGTTCATATGAGGTCTTTTGAAGAATTTGTGAAGATATACCCTTTGATGATGTGGCATGCAAGATCAATTGCTTCAGCCGGTTACCGAGGTGTCTTGTATTCATCAAGCATGGTGCGAGCCATCTCAACAAGAGTTCTGTTCTTGCACTCCACGACGCCATTTTGCTGAGGAGTATAAGGAGCAGATAATTCGTGAGTAATACCAAGCATATCAAGATATTCATCGAGTCCAGTGTTCTTGAACTCGGTTCCATTATCACTCCTGATATGCTTGATCTTCACACCGAAGTTAGTGGAAGCCCTTGAGGAAAATCGTTTGAAGACTTTCTGCACTTCATTTTTGTAAGTGATGATATGCACCCATGTGTAACGAGAATAGTCATCAACTATGACAAAGCCATATAATGATGCAGAACTAGAGAACGTGGCATAATGAGTAGGGCCAAAGAGATCCATATGAAGTAATTCAAAGGGACGAGAAGTGGTCATATAGTATTCGAGGGATGCTTGGCTCTAGTGATCTTTCCAGCCTCACATGCCCCACAAAGATGATCTTTGGGGAATTTGACACCCTCGATGCCAATGACATGCTTCTTCTTCGCGAGTGTATGCAAGTTCCTCATCCCAGCATGACAAGGTCGTCGATGCCATAGCCAGCATTCTAAAGCTTTTGCAAGTAGACATGTGTCAGGCTGTAGTCCTGCAGAGAAATCAACAATATACAAGTCACCTTTCTTAAAGCCTTCGAAGACTTTGGAGTTGTCAGATTCCATTAGCACAAGGCAACGATATTTGCCAAAGACAACAACCATATCAAGATCACAAAGCATTGAGACAGACATGAGGTTCAATCCTAAGGACTCGACAAGCATGACTTTGTCCATGTGTCTATCCTTTGAGATTGCAACCTTACGTAGACCCAATACCTTGCTTTTGCCTTTGTCAGGGTAGGTTATATGCTTTAGATGAGACGGTGACAAATCAGTGTCCATCAAAAAATTCTTGTCACCAGTCATGTGATTTGTACATCCACTGTCGAGGACCCACTCAGTAGCTTTGGGTTGTTCATCCTGCAGATGAATTAGTGCAACTTACGAACCCATATACTTCATCAGTGAAGAATATGATATCAATTTCATCAACAGTAACAGATATAGCAGTGTGAGGACGTGAGAAATGAATGATTCATTTCTTCATGATTAGCTTGCATCCTTTCAATCATATTCAGGTCTCCAGCAAATTCTTCAGATGATCCAGTTCGTCTGGAGACCTGACCCTGCATAAGAGGTTAATTCTTTTTCTTCACCACCCACATCTGGAGGGGTGGCATAGAAGACAACGCAGTTTGTTTCACAGAAGAGTGGTTAGGATAAGCATATAAATAAGCAGAGAAATTCTTCGAGGACTTATGAACATAATGGTTTGAAGAATAATGCACATATTCATGGCCCTTAGACTTTCCCTGCGAAACAGAAGTGTTAGCATGATGATGTTCATATGAGGATTTTGATCGATGTGAGGAATTTGATCTGGGGTTCCTATTCTTCACTGGTGGTGTCATGATGATATTCACCTGAAGATTTTCAAGGCACCTTTTAGGAACCCAGATTTTCTTCATAGGGGGGTCGTTCCTGCAGTTAGTTCCAACATATCGAGCAAATACTTCACCATTCTGATTCTTGAACAATTTATAGTTGGAGTCAAATGACTCATCAGAGGAATATGAAGAATCAGAGGTAAAGCCAGCTAAAGTGCATGGATCTACAGGAGGTCCTTTCGCAGCAACCCATGAGGTTTTGGTATACTGCTCAGGTTTCCAGTAGGTCCCATCAACATTGAGTTTCCTCTCAAAGGCAATACCCTCTTTCCTAGGGTTGCTGTTCAAGATCTGCTTTTTGAGCACATCACATAGAGTCTGATGCCCTTTGAGGGTTTTGTAAATGCCTGTCACATACAATTCCTTCATCCCTGCACTATCGTCAGCGATACATGTGGTATCCTCAGATGAGGAATTTGTGACCACGGAGAGAGTTGAAGAATTTGCAGCAATAGAAGCATTTGAACATTCAGGTGATGAATTAGCAGATTCATGCTCAATGCATTTCAGACATGGTGGAATAAATTCTTCCTGAGCGGAACTGATCTGTTGAGCAAGCAATGAATCGTTTTCCTTCTGAAGATCTTCATAACTCGCTTTTAACTTCTCAAGATCTTGCTTTCACTGAAGAAATTCATAAGAAAGCTTCTCATGATCAGTTAAGAGAGTGTTATGATGATTTTGAAGGTTGTCAAACTTTGTTTGAAGTTTCTGAAGATTATCTGTCAGAGTCTTGGTTCGATTCAATTCCTCACCCAACAGGTCATCGCTTCTGTCTAGTTGATTTTGAATCTTTTCTAAAGACTTTTGTGTTTTATCAGCAATTTTAGCAAGTTTCGAGCAGCTAGGCTTGAGATTTTCATCAGATTCATCCTCACTAGAGTCAGAGGGGGAATGTTTGAGTACCTTGGAATATTTTGCCATAAAGCAGTAGGTGGGAGCATAGTCATCCGCGCTCTTGTCAGCAGAGTTGGGGAGGTCATTTTCTTCAGTTGAAGATGGACTTGCTGACGTAAGAAGTAGCGAGAGCTAGGCTAGCCACACCTGAGTCTAATTCCTCAGATTCCTTCTATTCCACATTATCCTCAGATTCCGCTTCAGAGTCCATTTCCTTGCCAATGAATGCCCGGGCCTTCTTGGAACCGCTCTTCTTGTGAGATGAAGACTTTGAAGATTTTGATGATGAAGACTTTGAAGATTTCTTCTTCTTCTTTGAGTCATCGTAATCGCTATCTTTGTACTTCTTCTTCTTTGATTCCTTTTCCCACAGAGGACAATCGGACATATAGTGACCAGGTTTCTTGCATTTGTGGCAAGTTCTCTTTTGTAGTCACGAGACGAGGAATCATCATTTCTTGAAGACTTTTCAAAACGACCGCGGTGAGAGAACTTCTGGAATTTCCTCACGAGCATTGCTAGCTCCTAGCTCAATTCTTCAGGATCACCAAGGCTGCTACCAGAATCTTCAGCTTCAGACTCGGATACTGCCTTGGCCTTTAGTGCATGTGATCTTCCGTAGCTCGCTCCATAGAGATCTCTCTTCTCAGGAAGCTGGAACTCATGAGTATTTAGCCTCTCGAGGATATCAGCGGGAGCAAGTGACTTATAACCAGCTCGCTCTTGAATCAAGGTCACACCAAGTCTTCAAGGTCACACCAATTTCTTCACTTTCAAAGTCTTCAGGAGAACCAAAGTCTTTAGTCGAAGACATTCATTTATAGGGGTCGACTTTCAGTGTAAATATCAAACTCCTCATTGACTTATAGAGCCTGTGTACACTCACAAACATATTAGTCCCTTAACCTATAAGTCTTCAATACACCAAAAATCACTAAGGGGCACTAGATGCACTTATAGATATACTCTTGATGATTTAAAGGGCATTAGTCCCAGTCTATGTCAGCACAAAATTAATATGGAACCTGGTGCTAAACCCGTTGTTGATCACCAACATCGGTTAAATCCGAAGATGAAAGAGGTGGTAAGAACGGAAATATTAAAACTTCTGGAAGCAGGTATAATTTATCCTATAGCTGATAGTAGATGGGTAAGTCCGATTCATTGTGTCCCTAAGAAAGGAGGTATTACTGTTGTTCCTAATGATAAGAATGAGCTTATTCCACAAAGAATTGTTACAGGCTATAGAATGGCAATTGATTTTAGAAAATTAAATAAAGCAACTAGAAAAGTTCATTACCCTTTGCCTTTTATTGACCAAATGCTTGAAAGATTATCTAAGCACACACACTTTTGATTCCTTGATGGATACTCTGGCTTTTCACAAATACCTGTTTCTCAACCTGATCAAGAAAATACCACTTTTACTTGTCCTTTTGGAACCTATGCTTATAGACGTATGCCTTTTGGTTTACGTAATGCACCTGCTACCTTTCAAAGATGTATGACTCCTATATTCTCTGACTTTTGTGAAAAGATTGTTGAAGTTTTCATGGATGACTTTTCTGTTTATGGGAAGTCTTTTGATGATTGTTTAAGCAATCTTGATCAAGTTTTGCAGAGATGTGAACAAACAAATCTTGTCTTGAATTGGGAGAAGTGCCACTTTATGGTTAATGAAGGCATTGTCTTGGGTCATAAGATTACTGAGAAGGGTATTGAAGTGGACAAAGCTAAGGTTGATGCCATTGAGAAAATGCCATGTCCTAAGGACATCAAAGGTATTCGTAGTTTCCTAGGTCATGCTGGTTTCTATAGGAGATTTATCAAAGACTTCTCTAAAATTTCTAGGCCTCTTACTAATCTTTTGCAAAAGGATACCCCTTTTGTGTTTGATGATGATTGTCTTGAAGCCTTTGAAACACTCAAGAAAGCCTTAATCTCTGCACCTATTTTTCAACCACCGATTGGAACTTGCCTTTTGAAATTATGTGTGATGCTAGTGATTATGTTGTTGGTGCTGTTCTAGGACAAAGAGTTGATAAGAAACTGGATGTTATTCATTATGCTAGTAAAACTATAGACAATACTCAAAGGAATTATGCTACTACTGAAAAATAATTCTTAGCAATGGTGTTTGCTTGTGATAAATTTAGATCTTATATTGTTGATTCTAAAGTAACTGTTCACACAGAACATGTTGCTATTAAATATCTTATGGAAAATAAAGATGCTAAACCTAGACTTATTCATTGGGTTCTCTTGTTACAAGAAAATTTACATATCATTGATAGAAAAGGAGTTGAGAACCCTGTAGCTGATAACTTGTCTAGGCTTGAAAATGTGCTTGATGACCCACTACCCTATTGATGATAGTTTTCCTGATGAGAAGCTAGCTACAATAAATGTTGCTAATAGTACTCCTTGGTATGCTGATTATGCTAATTACATTGTTGCTAAATATTTACCGCCTAGCATTACATACCAACAAAAGAAACAAATACTTCTATGATTTAAGACATTACTTTTGGGATGACCCACATCTTTATAAAGGAGTAGATGGTATTATTAGATGTTGTGTACCTGAGCATGAACAGGGACAAATCCTACGGAAATGTCACTCCAAGGCTTATTGAGGGCATCATGCTAGAGATAGAACTGCTCACAAGGTATTGTAGTCTGGATTTTATTGGCCCACTCTCTTCAAGGATGCCCATAAGTATGTCTCATATTGTGATGAATGTCAAAGAATAGGTAATATTGGTAAGCGTCAGGAAATGCCTATGAATTATTCACTTGATGTTGAACCATTTGATGTTTAGGGATTTGATTACATGGGACCTTTTCCTTCCTCTAATGGGTATACACATATTTTGGTTGTTGTTGATTATGTTACTAAATGGGTAGAAGCTATTCCAACCAGTAATGCTGATCACAACACCTCTATTAAAATGCTTAAGGAAGTTATTTTCCCAAAGTTTGGAGTCCCTAGATATTTGATGACTGATGGTGGTTCACACTTTCTTCATGGTTCTTCTCGTAAAATGCTTGCCAAGTATGATGTTAACCATAGAATTGCATCACCCTATCATCCTCAGTCTAGTGGTGAAGTTGAACGTAGAAATAGAGAAATAAAATTAATTTTGCAAAAGACTGTCAATAGGTCCAGGAAGAATTGGTCTAAGAAATTAGATGATGCACTTTGGGCTTATAGAACAGCATATAAAAATCCTATGGGTATGTCTCCTTATAAAACGGTTTATGCAAACGCTTGTCATTTGCCACTTGAGTTAGAACATAAAGCTTATTAGGAAGTCAAAGGACTCAATTATGATTTCAAACTTCCTGGGGAAAAGAGGTTATTTGATATAAGCTCATTAGATGAATGGAGAACCCAAGCTTATGAAAATGCAAAATTATTCAAAAAAAAGTTAAAAGATGGCATGACAAAAGAATTCAAAAGCATGAGTCTAAAGTTGGAGAATATGTTCTTTTGTACAACTCTCATTTCAGATTCTTTACAGGAAAGCTCCTCTCAAAATGGGAAGGCCCATATGTCATCGAGGAGGTTTACTGGTCTGGAGCCATCAAAATAAATAATTCCGAAGGTACTAACCCGAGGGTTGTCAATGAGCAACGAATAAAGCATTATATCTCAGGTACGCCCATTAATGTTGAAAGTAATATTATCCAAACTTTGACACTGGAAGAACACATAAAAGAGTCATGCCGGAACACTCTAGAATCATGGAAATAAGGAGGTACGTGATACGGTAAGTAAACGGACTCCGAAAAATCCGCAAAAATATATCTTGTCAGTTTTGGAATATTTTAAAATTTTGGAAATAAAGAAACTACCAGGAAGCGTCCCCTGGTGGGCACAAGACACCAGGGCCCCCCGCACTCCGTTTTTCTTCTTCTCAGATACTTGTCCTCCAAGATAAAAATCTATATATACTTCCTAACTCCGTTAATCACCGTATCGCGGAGAAATCCTCTGTTCTCTTTTCTTGCTGTTTTTGTCGATCCCATCTACCATGGCTGCTTCAAGCTCCTCCAAGGACAAGTTCTTCAAGAACGTCATCAACCCATATCTGTGGGAGGTGGTGCGGCACCCTCAGGTCATTGAGATGCATGAGGGGGTTCTTCACCTTTGCGATGTGCCCTGTCCCAAGGGGACGGGAACCGTGGAGGCTAGGCTCGAAGCTATGGAGCAAGACGTCTTCCAGTGCAAGGGGATGGTGGAGCATGGACTCCATGTTAATCACCTCATGATCACGGACCTCTCCCGTGATCTCATGGTGGATGGCAAGCCCATGAAGGACATCATCTTCACCCTTAACGAGCAAATCAACTTCCTCCAAAGGCAGATCTACGACCTCCAGAACCAAGTCTTTGAATATGAGTTGAGGTTTAAAGGTATGAGTTTGGCTGCTAGTTGCAGGACCCGTGAGACTCACTCCTCCTCTTACGATGGTGGACCTCTGCCATGGAAATCCGAGGACAAGACCTCTTCTACATCACCACCAAAGGAGAATTGAGTATTGGGTATGGGCACTCCCCTTGGCTTTCGCCAAGCTTGGGGGAGGTGCCCCGGTATCGTATCATCCCACTATCATTTTGCATTTACTTATCTTAGTTTGATCTTTTTTATTTAGATGAAATAAAGTTTAGTTCGATCCTTTCTTTTGGAGAGTTTGCTTAGTGAACTATCATTGTAATCGTGTGCAAGTTATATAATAAAGGTTAGTTTGAGTTTTTGCTTTCTTTACCTTCTTGTTGCAAATAAAGAAAAGAAATAAGAAAGAAGAAGTGAATGAATAGAAGAAAGGAAACAAATCAATAGATCATATACTAATCCTATGATAGGTGATGGCACCACATAAGGAAGAGTATAAGTAGAAAATTTTATTAGAGATTGATAAACATAACATTAGTCAATGATGAACCTCTGATACGTCTCCAACGTATCTATAATTTTTTTATTGTTCCATGCTGTTATATTATCATTCTTGGATGTTTTACAAGCATTTTATAGTCATTTTATATCATTTTTTGGTACTAACCTATTGACATACTGCCAAGTGCTAGTTGCTGTTTTCTGCATGTTTTTTAGATCGCAGGAAATCAATATCAAACAGAGTCCAAACACTGTGAAACTTTTTGAGGATTTTTTATGGACCAGAACACTTCCAATGGGCCAGAGCTGCACCTGGGGGGGTGCCCCGAGGGGGCACCCACCAGAGCACACCTGGGCCCCCAGGCGCACCCAGGTGGGTTGTGACCACTTCGGTGGCCTCCCGCACCCCCTCTTTGCCCTATAAATTCACAAATGTTCCAAAACCCTTTGGGGCAGCCCTAGATCAGAAGTTCCGCCGCCGCAAGGCCTCTGTATCCACGAGATCCAATCTAGACCCTGTCCCGGCACCCTGTCGGAGGGGGAGATCATCACCGGTGGCCATCTTCAGCATCCCGGCGGCCACCACGATGAGGAGGGAGTAGTCCACCCTTCTGGATGAGGGTTTGTACCAGTAGCTATGTGTTTAATCTCTCTCTCTCTCTCGTGTTCTTGAGATGTCACGATCTTGATGTATTGCGGGCTTTGTTAATATATTCGGATCATACGGTGTTTTCCCCTCTCTATCTTGTTGTGATGAATTGAGTATTTCCCTTTGAGATTTCATTGTTATCGGATTGAATACTTTTATGGATTTGAGAACACTTGATATATATCTTGCAATTGAATACTGTGGTGACAATGGGGTATCGTATTGATTCACTTGATATATGTTTTGGCACTCAACTCAGGGATTCCTGAGGTGACATTGGGGTAATCTATGCATAGGGGTTGATGCACGTTCTTGTCTTTGTTTCTCCTGTAGAAATCTTGGGGCACTCTTTGAAGTTCTTTGTGTTGGATTGAGTATTATGAATATGAATTTGCTTTGGTGTTATTTTAGTATGAACTCTACGATAGATCGAACGGAAAGAATAGCTTTGTGTTATTTAAGTACGAACTCTTGAATAGATCGAACGGAAAGAATAGCTTTGAGGTGGTTTCGTACCCTACAAACAATTTATTCTTATGTTCTCTGCTAGATAGGAACTTTGGAGTGATTCTTCATCGCACTTTGAGGGATGGTTTTATGATCCAATCATATTAGCACTGTTGAGATATTGCACTAGCGAAAGTACGGACCCTAGGCCTCCTTTTTAAGCATTGAAATACCTTTTTTGTGCCCATTTACTATTTACTACCTTGTTGTTTTTATTTATTTAGATTATAAAAATATATTTCTACCATCAATATTACACTTTTATCAGCATCTCTTCGCCAAACTAGTGCATCTATACAATTTGCCATTGTATTGGGTGTGTTGGGGACACAAGAGATTTCTTGTATTTGGTTGCAGGGTTGTTCGAGAGAGACCATCTTCATCCTGCACCTCCCACGGATTGATAAACCTTAGGTCATCTACTTGAGGGAAAATTGCTACTGTCCTACAAAACTCTGCGCTTGGAGGCCCAACACGAGTCTACAAGAATAAAGTTGCGTAGTAGACATCAAACTATTTTCTGGCACCGTTGCCGGGGAGGTTAGGAAAGCGGCACTCACATCCCGTCAATGAAGCTCTTTTCTGGCGCCGTTGCCGAGGAGGTGAGTGCATGAAGGTATATCTTTAGATCTTGCAATTGAATCTTTTGGTTTCTTGTTTTATCACTAGTTTGGTTTATAAAAGAAAACTACAAAAAAATGGAATTGAGGTTGCATCATATTGTTTATCTTTATAATGTCTTTCGTGAAAATGATGGAAAGGAAAATTGTGCTCAATTGATAGAAGAAGAATTCAATAGAATGTTTGGTATAAATTATGAGCATGATTGCAATGTTGTTAGTATGAATTCTTTGAATATCCATGATGCCACTGATATGAAAAGCCATAAGCTTGGGGATGCTATGTTTGATGAAAATGATATTTTTAGTCCCCCAAGATTTGATGTGCAAATTTGTTATAATGATTGCATGCCTCCTATTTATGATGATTATAATGATGATAGTGGATTCGGAGAGGTCATGACTTTATTTAATGATGAATCCACATTTTTGGATGAGTCTTCAATTGACTATGATAACAAAGTTGCTATCTATGATGATTATGGTGATGACATGTATGCTATAAAGAATAATGATAACCATGAAACTTGTCATCATGATTTTAATTTGCACTCTCATGATAGTTATTTTGTTGAGTTTGCTCCCACTATTATTGATGAGAAGAAATTTGCTTATGTGGAGAGTAATAAGTTTTCTATGCTTTTGTGTCATGAAAGGAATGCTTTATGTGATGGTTATATTGTTGAATTTCTTCATGATGCTACTGAAAATTATTATGAGAGAGGAACATATGCTTTTACATATTGCAAAAATATCAAGTTTCCCCTCTATGTGTTGAAAATCTTGAAGTTATGCTTGTTTTGCCTTCCTATGCTAGTTGATTATTGTTCCCATAAATTGTTTGCTCATAAAATCCCTATGCATAGGAATTATTTTAGGCTTAAATATGCTAGTCATATGCTTCATGATGCTCTCTTTGTGTTTCAATTCTTATCTTTTATGGGAGCATCAGTGAAATCATCATGCCTCGCTTAAAAGGCATTAAAGAAAAGCGCTTTTTGGGAGACAACGCAATATTTTTACCTACTGTTTGTGTGTGTTCATATGATTAACCTACTGTAATAATCATGTTTTATTGCTTTTGTTTCAATAAAGTGCCAAGGAAAGCCTTTGGGATAGTGTGGATGATAGTTGACTTGAATCTGTGCAAAAACAGAAACTTTTGCGCTCATTCCAGGAATTTTAAAAATTCACTAGAACATGATTTTGATCTGAATTTTTTTACAGGTGATAGATACACAAATTCTCTATGTTTTCCTAATTTTTCAGAATTTTTGGAGTAACAGAAGTATGGTTCGAGTATAGATTACTACAGACTGTTCTGTTTTTGACAGATTCTGTTTTCAATGCATAGTTTGCTTGTTTCCTAGTTTCTATAGCTTATATTGCTCAATATAGATTGTGGAAATGATATGCTACAGTAGTCATTGTGTGGAAACAATTATGAATCTTGTCTTTGACAATACCAAAGTGAAATGGTTTACTCTTTATCATACTAACCTATCTCACGAAGTTCCGTTATGTTTTGTGTGATTGAAGTTTTCAAGTTTTGGGTGAGATGCTGATATGATGAGAATAAGGAGTGACAAGACCCTAAGATTGGGGATGACGAAGACACCCCAAGGTAATATTCAAGGAAGATCCAAGCAACTAAGCTTGGGGATGTCCCGGAAGGCATCCCCTCTTTCGTCTCCAACATGCTCAAGCTTGGGGATGCCCAAGGCATCCCAAGTTAATATTCCTAGAAGTCTCAAGCATCTAAGCTTGGGGATGCCCCGGTAGGCATCCCACCTTTCTTCACCAACAATTATCTATTAGTATCGGTTGATCCTAAGTTTTTGCTTCTTCACATGAGGTGTGCTATCCTTGGAATGTCATTTTATTTTGTTTTGCTTGTTGTTTTAATAAAATATTTAGATTTGAAAATTTTAAATAAGAGAGAGTCCTCACATAGCTACCCATTTACATAACTACTCGCTTGATATTCACTTATATCTTTTTTGGAGTAGTTTGTCATTTGCTCTAGTGCTTCACTTATATCTTTTTGAGCACGGCGTGCTTTAGTATTTTTGAAGAAATTCTCTCTTGCTTCACTTAAATTAATTTGAGAGAAAGAAATATTATGCTCATGATCTTCACTTATATTTGTTTGAGCTTATCAAAAGCAACACATGAAAATTAGTTCCAAAGTGATAAATATCCAAGAAGGATATGATAAAAACTTTCATGAAGATCATTGGACAAAATAAACTTGATTCAGCACGGAAGTCAATAGTCATGCAATGAAATTACATCCTACTTGTGGTGCATTATTCGGTGTTAATTATGCTTAATGATCGCTTATGAGATTATTTGTTTCTTGGTTGGTCGCTTCTCAATCTTTTGCTAGCCTTCATTTTGCACTAAGTATGATCACTACTTGTGCATCCAAAATCCTCTAAACCAGTTTTGCCACATGAGTCCACTATACCTACCTATATGCGCTATTCTTTTGCCGTTATAAGCAAATTTGTATGTGCCATCTCTAATTTTCAAAATAAATTTCTCTTTTGTGTGCTCGTACCGCTCGCGAGGCGGTGAGGGGTGGCCAATATTTTCCATGGTAGATGTGTTATTCTCACGATGAGTGTTTATTCACTTGTCATTGCACAAGAGTAAGGCAAAGGTATTAGGGATGCCCAGTCCCGAAATGAAAAATGAATTTATTTTATGTTGTCAAAGAATAAATTCCTTGGAAAGTGTTGGTACGGAGGGCAACCATGGTTTCGGCTAGCCATGGAAAGTGAAAGTATGGTGGAAAAAGAAATAAACTTTATTATCTGTTTGGGAACCGCCTATGATTTATCTAGCATGGAAAGTGTTGGGAGCTCTAAGTCATTTTCATTGGCGGGAAAAGTATGCCTCCCAAAATGTTTTTATCTCTAAGTTTTTTGCTTTGAGCTCTGGCACCTCTACAAATCCCTACTTCCCTCTGCGAAGGGCCTTTCTTTTACTTTATGCAATTTTTATTTTTAATATGAGTCTCCATCTTCTCTTATAAAGCACCAACTAGGGGGCACTATGATCGTATTTGAGCATTGGTTATAGCTAATATGCGAGTGAGTTTCATGAATGGATCAATGATTGAGCATGATGGGCTAGGGATAACTTATTTTAGCGTTAATATTTTGAAAGACATGGTTGCTTGTTGGTATGCTTGAGTATCTAAAGTATCATGTCAAAACTAGACTATTGCTTTGAACCATATAAAAGTCCAAATGTCCATGCTATAAATAAAAGAATATGAGATGACATGATAGGCAACATTCCACATCAAAATTCTGTTCTTATCATTTACCTACTTGAGGACGGGCAGGAATTAAGCTTGGGAATGCTGATACATCTCCAACGTATCTATAATTATTGATTGTTCCATGTTGTTATATTATCATTATTGGATGTTTTACAAGCATTTTATAGTCATTTATATCATTTTTTGGTACTAACCTATTGACATAGTGCCAAGTGCCAGTTGTTGTTTTCTCCATGTTTTTTACATCGCAGGAAATCAATATCAATCAGAGTCCGAACACTTCGAAACTTTTTGAGGATTTTTTATGGACCAGAACACTTCCAATGGGCCAGAGCTACACCTGGGGGTGCCCCGAGGGGGCACAACCCACCAGGGCGCACCTTGGCCCCCAGACGCTCCCAGGTGGGTTGTGACCACTTTGGTGGCCTCCCGCACCCCCTCTTCGCCCTACAAATTCACAAATATTCCAAAACCCTTCGGGGCAGCCCTAGATCAAATGTTCCACCATCGTAAGGCCTCTGTATCCATGAGATCCAATCTAGACCCCGTTTCGGCACCCTGCCGGAGGGGGAGATCATCACCGGTGGCCATCATCATCATCCCGGCGGCCACCACGATGAGGAGGGAGTAGTTCACCCTCGGGGCTGAGGGTTTGTACCAGTAGCTATGTGTTTAATCTCTCTCTCTCTCTCTCTCTCTCTCTCTCTCGTGTTCTTGAGATGCCACGATCTTGATGTATCACGGGCTTTGTTAATATGGTCGGATCATATGGTGTTTTCCCATCTCTATCTTGTTGTGATGAATTGAGTATTTCCCTTTGAGATTTCGTTGTTATCGGATTGAATAATTTTATTGATTTGAGAACGCTTGATATATATCTTGCAATTGAATACTCGTGGTGACAATGGGGTATCTTATTGATTCACTTGATATATGTTTTGGCACTCAACTCGCGGATTCTCGAGGTGACATTGGGGTAATCTATGCATAGGGGTTGATGCACTTTCTTGTCTTTGTTTCTCCGGTAGAAATATTGGGGCACTCTTTGAAGTTATTTGTGTTGGATTGAGTATTATGAATATGAATTTTCTTTTGGTGTTATTTTAGTACGAACTCTAGGATAGATCGAACAGAAAGAATAGCTTTGTGTTATTTTAGTACGAACTCTTGAATAGATCGAACGGAAAGAATAGCTTTGAGGTGGTTTCGTACCCTACAAACAATTTATTCTTATGTTCTCCGCTAGATAGGAACTTTGGAGTGATTCTCATCGCACTTTGAGGGATGGTTATATGAGCCAATTATATTAGCACTGTTGAGAGATTGCACTAGTGAAAGTACGGACCCTAGGCCTCCTTTTCAAGCATAGAAATACCGTTTTTGTGCCTGTTTACTATTTGCTACCTTGCTGTTTTTATTTATTCAGATTATAAAAATATGTTTCTACCATCAATATTACACTTTTATCAGCATCTCTTCGCCGAACTAGTTCATCTATACAATTTGCCATTGTATTGGGTGTGTTGGGGACACAAGAGATTTCTTGTATTTGGTTGCAGGGTTGTTCGAGAGAGACCATTTTTATCCTACACCTCCCATGGATTGATAAATCTTAGGTCATCCACTTGAGAGAAAATTGCTACTGTCCTACAAAACTCTGCGCTTGGAGGCCCAACACAAGTCTACAAGAATAAAGTTGCATAGTAGACATCAAACTCATGAAAGAATTAACAAGGGAAGAGAAGATTCACATATAAATATACTATCCTAGAAATCTTTTGTGATTGTGAGCCCTCATCAAAATATTATATGCCAAAATTGTTGACGTTGGACAAGGAACACAACTTAATGATTTATGTTTCTTTATATTCACATAGAAGTCATATTGTCATAGATCCTTCAACATGTGGTGCTTGGCCCTATATTTGCTAGCCAAAAATTCCGCACTAAGTAGAGATACTACTTGTGGATCCAAAAACCCTTAAACCCAAATATTTTTCAAAGTGTCGGGGCCTTTAGCAAGATCCCTCAAGTAAGTTGTCATCGGTGCAAAAAGGCAATAAAAATTGCTTCTAAATATGTGAGATCATTTAGTGTAAGAGAAAATTGAGCGTTGTACGAACTTGGATGAGAAAGAATAAAAGTGACAGACTGCATAATAAAGGTTGTCATCTTAAGGGCCAATACAACGTGACGTTCTCTTGCACTAAGGGATTGAGCATGCAAACAAATAAGCGCATGGCAACCTCTGCTTCCTCTACGAAGGGCCTATCTTTTACTTTCATGTATTTACTTTTATGCAAAGAGTCAAAGTTTATCTCTTTTGGCAAGCATCATGTGGTGAGGAAAGATCTAGGCACATATGTCTAGTTGAATATAGATAGCATGAGTTATTATTGTTGACATCACCCTTGAGGTGAGTATGTTAGGAGGTGAAACTATAAGCCCCTATCTTTCTATGTGTCCGGTTGAAACGTTTTGATCATGAGTACAAGGTGAGTGTTAGCAATCATAGAAGACTATATGGTGGTTGAGTATGTGGACTTGCCTAAAGGTTCCGACACGCGACTCTTCCTAAAAAGATGATGAATTGTAGTTGCAAAGTTGACTGAGAGCATAGTTTGTTGGTTTCAAATAGAGTTTTTGCTTTATACTTTGATTATGTGATGAACTGTTAATTATTCATGAGAAGTATATGATAAAAGTTCTATTATAAAAGTCCTATGTTTAATTTTGTTGTTGTTATAATAATCAACATGATGCTTCTATTTACGTATTTTGTTTTTATCGACACCTCTCTCTCAAAGTATGTGGACATGTTTTTCGATTTTGGTTTTTGCTTGAGGACAAGCAAGGTCTAAGCTTGGGGGAGTTGATACGTCCATTTTGCATCATTTTTTCTTGCTGTTATTTATGATGTTTTTATCCATAATAATGCTTTTTGGAGTCATTCTAATGCCTTTTCTCTCATAATTTGCAAGGTACACACCAAGAGGGAGAATTCTGGCAGCTGGAAATCTGGACATGAAAAAGCTACGTCAGGCTACCTATTCTGCACAACTCCAAACAAGCTGAAACTTCATGGAGAATTTTTATGGAATATTTCAGAAATATTGTAGAAAATAACTACCAGAGGGGGCCCACCAGGTGGGCACAACCCACCTGGGCGCGCCAGGGAGCCCGGGCATGCCCTGGTGGGTTGTGCCCTCCTCGGCCCACCTCCGGTGCCCACCTTCTGGTATATAAGTCATTTTGATCTTGAAAAAATAAGGAGAAGGCTTTCGGGACGGAACGACACCGTCTTGGGGTGGAACTTGGGCAGGAGCACTTTTGCCCTCCGGCAGAGCGATTCCGCCGGGGGAACTTCCCTCCCGGAGGGGGAAGTCATCGTCATCACCAACAACTCTCCCATCTTGTGGAGGGCAATCTCCATCAACATCTTCAACAGCACCATCTCATCTCAAACCGTAGTTCATCTCGTGTATTCAATCTTGTTACCGGATCTATAGATTGGTGCTTGTGGGTGACTAGGAGTGTTGATTACATCTTGTAGTTGATTACTATATGGTTTATTTGGTGGAAGATTATATGTTCATATCCATTATGCTATTTAATACTCCTCTGATCATGAGCATGTTTATCATTTTTGAGTAGTTGCTTTTCGTTCTTGAGGTCACGGGAGAAATCATGTTGCAAGTAATCATGTGAATTTGATATGTGTTCAATATTTTGATAGTATGTATGTTGTGATTCCCTTAGTGGTGTCATGTGAACGTCGACTACATGACACTTCACCATATTTTGGGCCTAAGGGAATGCATTGTGGAGTAGCAATTAGATGGTGGGTTGCGAGAGTGACAGAAACTTAAACCCCAGTTTATGCACTGTTCCGTAAGGAACCGATTGGATCCTAGAGTTTAATGTTATGGTTAGAATTTATTCTTAATACATTTCTCGTAGTTGAGGATGCTTGCGGGAGGGTTAATCATAAGTAGGAGGTTTGTTCAAGTAAGAACAACACCTAAGCACCGGTCCACCCACATATCAAATAATCAAAGTAGCGAACACAAATCAAACCAACATGATGAAAGTGACTAGATGAAATTCCCGTGTACCCTCAAGAACGCTTTGCTTATCATAAGAGACCATTTTGGCATGTCCTTTGCCTCAAAAGGATTGGGCTACCTTGCTGCACTTTTGTTACTACTATCGTTACTTGCTCGTTATAAATTATCTTGCTATCAAACTACTACGTTACTTACAATTTCAGCACTTGCAGACATTACCTTACTGAAAACTACTTGTCATTTCCTTCTGCTCCTCGTTGGGTTCGACACTCTTACTTATCGAAAAGAGCTACAATTGATCCCCTATACTTGTGGGTCATCAAGGGGTTAAAACCCGTTTGTATAGAACGTAATGGTACTAGTGAGATCCTTTCACAATACAAAAACATTCAAAGTTCTGACTTGAAACAAGTTATGAAAGGAGCATTGGTGATGACGATGTCTTCAATTTCCCCCTCCTGGAGGGAAGTATCCCTGGCGAAATTTGTTTCACCGAAGAGAAAAAGTGCTCCTACCCAGGTTCCACCTCGAGACGGCGGTGCTTCGCCCCAAAAGCCTTCTTCTAATTTTTTTCTAGGGCAAATGGCTTCATATATCAGGAGATGGGCTTCGGAGACCTTTACTGGGCCCCACAAGCTCTCATGGCGCACTCCAGTGAGCCACTGAGCTTGTCGGCCCATGGTGGGTCCTCTCCCGTATATTTTCTTCTAGTATTTTTTATATATTCCAAAATAATTCTCCGTAAGCTTTCAGGTCATTTGACGCTCCGGAAAATAGCTATCGCTGTTGTAGCTCCTTCTAGGTCCAGATTTTCAGCTGCTGGCAATCTCCCTCTTGTGATTTAACTTGCAATTTAAGAGAGAATAGGCACTATAATTGCATTAAAAGGTGAAATATAACTTTCAAACAGTAAAAGTAACTATAGGAAAACCTGATGCAAAATGGACGTATCAGTTGGAGCACCATTTTGCATATGTCATCAGCCTTGACAGAATGTGCAATTCATATTAGCCCCTTGGGTTGCACATTCAACTTCAACCAACAATCCATGAGGAGGAAGTGGTTTTTCTCCACCCTCAAGTACAATGTGCATGCACGGGAGGGCTAGCAAAGAGGACTTGGTCACAAGTTGCATATCCGACCAAATGACCAAAACATAGAGCATATTTAGCCAAATGACCAACACACGTAACAACTTACTTGCTCGGTGATTTACGCACCACTTGTCCACCAGTTTAAGAGTATTTTGTAATGGCCTCAATACTTGCTCACGGGATCATAGATGGTGTACCATTAATGGGTGATCGACTTTGGTGTACGATCCCAGATAGCTTTCTTCTTGGTAGGAATCGAAGTTCTTATGCTCATGCAACCAAGAAGGAACATTGGATCAAAAGGTTGAGCCCCTTTGCTTTGTGCCTTGAAATGAATCGACGCTAGTGGCAAACCAAGCATCACACAACATCGTCCTCTCTCAAATTGAAACGTTTCTCCTACCCTTCTATTTTGGTCCGGCACCGGACGTCCAATCATCCGGATCAACGCCTGTTTGCTCGGCGTACGAGTCCGGTTGCATCGCGTATGAGTCCACATGCAGGGTGTACGTGCCCAGCTGCTCGGTGTACAACTCCAGTTGGGAGTGATCACCCTGTTCTTTGACGAAGCCACCTCCATCGTGGATGATGTCCAACGTCTCCCCATTATCACCTGGCGTCGCGCCCAATTTAGAGACATACCAATGAGTAGAGAGGACACCTAGTTGATCCACGCCCGACGCGTCTGCGACCGAACAAGCTGTGGTGATGGTGAGTCGTTGAATGAGGGGTGTGTTGAGGTCGACTGTCCATGGCATGGACGTGCGGACTGGTGCCGATGACCGACCTGCTTGGCTGGGTAGTAGTATGGTGCATGCATCTCCACCGACCAGGTTGGCGAGTGCATCAGCAGTGACGCCCACCTCCCGCCCTTCTTTGCATTAGAAGGTGGCAAGTGTCCTGTGGCCAAAGCTATTTGCTCCTGCTCCTTCGGACGTCGTGGCGCGCATTGCGGGTTGCCAGGTTGATCTAGCGCCCGGTCATGAACTTTGGATCCTCCGCCTCCGACTTCGGTGACAATACAAACGGGTCCATGCGGCAATGGATAGTGAAAACGATGTGAACGGGGTGGACGGCAGTGGCGCTTAGAGCAGAGAGCGTAGGAATGTGTGGGCTTTGAGCGGGAACAGTGCGGAGGTGGCCAACCGCGAGGCTTTGGATGGTGTTTTGAGTGGGCCGAGGGTGTCGGAGTCCTACGTAATGAAGGTCCGGACTCCCTTAAATATCCCCTAACTTCTGATCCGGTTTATGCGAGAAATCGGACGCGGACATGTAGGAGGAGTCCGGACGTTTGCGTGTGATTCATGGGACGACGTTGGAGAGTTTGTGGACGATTTGCGGAACGACGTTAGAGACGCCCTAAGGCTTCATTTGGATCTCGGGGGAGGTATTCCCAGGGAGCAAGTGCCTCGGGTGAAATTAGCTTGTGCAAACTTGAGCCCCATGGAAAATCTAGATCGCCCTTTGGCTGCCGGGCTCGGGGTAATCGGGGATTGGGGAAGGCCGCCACGCTCGAGGGAGGAAGGAGCGGGCGGCATCACTCTCGATCGTCGTTAGTGAGTCGCGGAGCGGCGAGACGGGATTTCCTCCACGACCTGTGGAGGCCTAGAAATCTCGACCGAGGAAAGGCCGTGGAAAGGGCTGGGGTCGCTCCTTCGTGGGTCACCAAATGCGGTATCGCTCCCCGGTCGATATGGCCCGGGTATTTCTCAGCCATGGAAAAGAGGGGGATCCCGGGAGGATCCCTGGGGATCCCTGGCTACCAAATGAGCCCTAAGTGGGCAAATCATCCATAGTGACCATGTAAGTCCTCCATGAAGGGCGTGGAGGTGCTCCTTCTTGCGCGCGTAATTGTGGTGTGCATACACGGCTGGCTTGAACTCCTTTCCTGCCACCCGATGCACGTTGGACCTGGTTGAATTGCTCATAAGGGCAAGGGGAGAGCGTAAAATACGACTTCCAGCGAGGGGCCTGTTTGTAAAAGCCTTGGACTGTTGTGCCAGCTCATTGCACCGCCTCATTCCGTCTCCTGTCCGGCCCTTCTTCTCTCCCCCTTCCGCCGCCGCTCCGGCCCTCCCTCCCACCCACGCCGCCCAAACTCCCCTTCGGCCCTCCCTTCCACCCATGCCGCCCAAACCTCCGCTCCCTCCCCGCCGCCGCCATGTCGATCTCACGGCTGCTCTCCAGGGCGCCGAGAAGGTCGTCGACACCGCCACCCGTGTCCTCACCAACAGTGCGGCGCGCATGGCGAAGGACGTGCTCGTCGATTGGCGCATCCTCAAGCGCATTCTCAAGCCCGGCCCCGGGCCTTCTCCCCGGCCTGCGCCGACGCCGAGACCGGGACCGACTCCTGCCCCCTCCCCTTCACCCGCTCGGGCTCGGTGGCGGCAGCCTCCTCCATCATGGGGAGCTAGCCACGGAGGCGGCGCCGCGTTGGGCGACGAGAGAGGGGAGGTGGATCCTCCTCGTCCGCGTTCCCCGAGTTCTTCCCGACGACGCTTTCGACCAGGATGCCAGCGTCTACCTCAAGGCGTCGGGCCCGCTCCAGTCGTCGGAGGTGTGGGTGGCGAGGAGCGTCGCTCCGGTGCGGAAGACGGCGAGATCGTACCCTACATCTCGGCCATCGGCAGCGGTGGTATGTTCCTCCTCTACACCCCTCGAGCGACCACGGCGACGAGATGGCGCTGGCGGACGTCTTCTACCTCGAGGAGGTGGCCCCGCCCGCGCCCCGCTCCCGATCTCGCCGAGGCGTACTACATCTGCCACGCCCGCACCGGCGCCGCCACCCGCCTCCCCAATCGGGCGGCCGCTGCAGCCAAACAACTCGGGCATGGTGGTGCATACGGTGCAGCGGATTGGAGCGTGGCGGAGCTGCAGATCACGGGCGACGGCGTGGCTACTCTTCACGTCTTCTCGTCGGCGACCAACCTGTGATGCGAGGGCTCGTCGCCCACCCACCGGGCGGACCGAGCATGGCGAGATCCGGCGCTCGCCCGATGGGGAGACCCTCATTTGGGTTGACCTGTCTGTCGGCTTCCTGTCGTGCGACATCGCCAACACCATGCCGGAGTCCCTCAACTTCCTATCCCTCCCGCCGGGACGTGAGAGGCCAGCAGGCACGCCCGACCTCGACAAGAGCAGATGCGCTTCGGTGTGCTACAGTGGCCTGCGCTTCATGGACATTCAGGACGGAGCGCGCGAGGAGGGGGAGCCCCAGCTCACGCTCTGGAGCCTCGTGGAGGGCGTCTGGAGCCTTGACTTCACATTCCCCTTCAAGGCCCTGTGGAGTGATCCGGGGTATGTGGCGTCGAAGCTGCCGCCGGAGACTCCTACTGTGGGCTTCATACACCCCAGCGCCGACTTCGCATATTTCCCTCGGGCAAGTTCATGTTCGGCGTCATTGCGCCTGTGAGGTTCCTGGGCTTCGAGTACTTCCATATGGTCCACCCGCCCGTGTGATGCACTCGTCGAGGTATGTCATTCCGTGGTTGATACCCAGCAACATTCTTTGGAGATGATGAGCCCGATGGCTGAGCCTGATCGAAGAATTAGCTATGCAAGGCTAGAGCGCGAATGGTTTTTGCAATGTGCTGCAAGCTGCGATGACACATTAGGTAGTATAGCTGCGTAGCTCGATCTGGGAGAAATTTTGCAACATTTTGTTGGTGCATTTCTTGTGATGCTGCTTTGGTGTCTTTGGGATAAGTTTGGCATGATTTGCCTCGGACGAATTAAGAATCTCAATGCGATGCCTTTGAGTTTAGACCAGAAATTAATCGACCTGCTGTGCAATACTTGTATTTGTTTGTCTCAATTGATGCTGTTGGGCTGTGTTTTGAACGTGATCACCCGTTCAAAAAAAGGCTGGCGTGCTGGGACAGATGTTATGAAAAAAAGGCTGCTGGCATTGTGCCGAGCAGTTGCCATGCACGTCGCGGCTGGCGGGATCAGGGCCTGCGGCGGAGTCCCAACCCCCGAGTCCCGCGCATCGTCTTCGTGGTGAGCAGAACGCCCACATTTGGCACCGCCCGATAGGGAGAGCAAAGGGCCAAGTGGAGGCCGGTCACGGTGTGCTCGATCGCAGCAGGGCGTTCGCCCGCTCTGCCGTTCGCTCGCTTTGCTGCTGCTGGTGTCGACGCGCAGGCTAGGAGGAGCCGCGTGTTGGCTGCCGGCGGGACACGGAGAGGATCGTGCCCATGGAGGAGGGGCTGCTTCTGTTGCTGCCTGCGCCCACCGCGATCGGTTGGTGCTATCTTAGGGCTACCCCACCATCTATCTTACTATCTTAGGGTGGGGGTGGAGGCGGAAGAACAGCGATGGTGGGGGCGGTGGTGCAACTTTGTCGGCGCCGAGACTAGAGGGATGGCCGCGCGGGAGGGGGCAACACGGAGGTGTGTTGCGGTTGGGGGAGGGCGGTGCGGCGAGGCTACATGGGAGCACCGCTGGCTGTGGGTGGTGCAAGCAGGCGGCGGGGCGGTTCGAAGGAAAGAAGAAGACCGGCGGGAGGAAGAAGAAAGAGATCCGACCCTTGATCTTGTATCAGGTTGAAAAAATCGACTGACCCAATTATTTTTCCAGACGACTGGTATATAGCCAGACCCTGAACCCATTTTTTTTCGGGCTTTACCATCTAGACTAGTGAAAAAAATTGCTTGGCTTTATTTAAGCATTATTTATATCTTTATTTTATTTTGTGCATCCTTCTATCTATAATTATTTCATTTTGTACTCATAATGTTGACGAGTTGATGTTTTGAACTCAAATGTAGTAATGTAGTATGAATTGACTCTGTCCGCGGCAACCTCGATCGATCTCGTCTTTGCTCGCTGCAATGCAAGATTAGGATGGGTAGGAAAATAGGATAATATGTGTTCTCAAACGTGGGCGATGGCGATGCCTTCTCGTCGGCTCGGCTGCAAGTTACTGTAGATGGATGCATGGAGCGAATGAAGCTCGCGTGGACAATGCAGGTGCACAACTGCACATTGGCTTTGATGCACGCCAACGTGCGGAGCGGATTCTGATCTTGTGGGTCATGCTTCTACTTCTGGTGGTAGACTAGTAGTACTTGTGTAGTAGGTACATGCATGCATGCTTCATGAGTTTACGTCCCTACCTATTGCACCACCATGCACCACGCCTATGCGGTATGCCGCTCATGCATGCTGAATAAATAGACAGTTTTTTGACTAAATTAATTCACAAATAAATCACTAGCATGGTATTAACAGAATTAATAACATATATGTTAATATTGGATCATGCAACCACATACTAAGCTAACAACAGATACATCTACACATAACGCTAGTATAACTAAAAGCGGTAATAAACAGGAGCGGGATAAGCGAGTTATACCCTCCGATAGGGCAGGCAGAAGCCGCGGCAGTGGCAGCAGCGGCGTCCTCGGCGCCTTCTTCTTGGCTTCAAGCTTCTCGGCGGCGGCACGGTCGGCAGCGGTGGACATGATGGTGACTAAAGGCGGCGGACGTAGAGGAAGTAGTGGATCGAAGCGAGCAGTATATTTCACTTTTTCATATTTCTTGTTTCAGTTCTGTGACTGCACAATGACTTTTCTAGGGCACAATCAATTTCTTATTTTAAAAATGTTTCTGTTTTTCATGCAAGTTTTATTAAACCTTTTACTTTAAAATAAGTTTCTCTGGCTAGAAAACTCGATTCCCCATGTAGTTTACTGAACATTAATTTTGTTTAGGTTTTTGGTTACTTGAGTGTTTGGATAAACTTTCTTTTTGAAAAAAACTCCCATTTCCTTAGTTTTTGAAATTTCTAGACTACACTAGGGGATACCCCTTCGCTCATCATGCATGCAAGGCACCCAACGCTAGGGTTCCCACTGCCTCCCGCCATGCAGCCGCTGCCCTGCCTCGTCTCCTCTAGCCTTAGGACCATGGAGGCGCGGTGGATCCTGGTCCTTGCGGGCGGGAGGGCTATGTTTCTAGGTGTTTTTTGAGTTTTGGTAGAGTTTGGGTTCTGCTTGGGAAGGCGAGGCGGCGGCTTCCTGTAGAACGAATAAGGTTCTCCCCGCCTAGCCCCCGTCCCGATGGTGTTTTTGGCGCCGTCGGAGGGCTTGTGGAGGTTTGTCTCCGGCGGATCTCGGCGTTTGTCTTCGGTGGATCCACTTGGATCCGGTCTTTGGTCGTCTATGTTCGTATGTCTATAGCTAGGTTAGATCCTTCCAATCTCGTTTCTCTTCATCGGCGGTTGCTATTCAGTGCGCTTGTCCTCTGGGGCCTTAGCACGACAATATCCCAAGTGTATACAACAACAAGGTTTGCCCGGTTCTGGTGATAGAGGCGTGATGATGGCGGCGGCCCTTCGGCTCGTTTCAATGCTTATGGTCCTCACTAGGTGGTCTATGGACCTGGACGTAATTTTTACTTCTGGTATTCTTTGTATTCACTTGACATTTGATGAATAGATCAGCAATTTTTTCTGCAACTTTTTTATTGGAATTTCTACTTTGCCACCACGTGTGTGAATTGGCACATAGTTTATCCATTGCCATAACTGCCGACCATATTCCGACATGTTAATTTTACAGCTTCATATAATAGTTCGTATAGAATTCTTCTTTCATAGATATGCACACTTTTAATTTAACAACTTCATAGAGTACGTATAGAATCCTTCGACATGTTAATGAAAATGTGTATGTCACATACAGTATGTGCGAGCTGCAGGGATTCAACAAGCGCTTCCAGTTCTACTACAGCCCTAACGTATGTACGTACTGTGTCATGCATGCACATGCATGCATAGATTAATTGTAGCATGGACGAATAGATAATTCCAATCTGCCTGTTTTGGCATCATTCATATTTTGTCAGATAGTGCTCCAATTTGTTGTGCGGCTGCCACATTGAGGTAGTACTATGGAAGTCCAACCACTATTTAGCACAAATTTGGGGCTCACTAATGATATTTCCAATCAAAAATTTGGGCGCAAGCAGGCGTCCGGGTGGTTCGAAGGAAAGAAGAAGACCGGCGGGAGGAAGAAGAAAGAGATCCGGTCCTTAATCTTGTACCAGGTTGAAAAAAATCGACTGATCCAATTATTTTTCCAGACGACTGGTATATAGCCGCCAGACCCCCGAACCCATTTTTTCGGGCTTTACCATCCAGACTAGTGAAAACATTGCTTGGCTTTATTTAAGCGTTATTTATATCTTTATTTCATTTTGTGCATCCTTCTATCTATAATTATTTCATTTTGTACGTATAATATTGATGAATTGATGTTTTCAACTCAAATGTACTAGTATGAATTGACTCTGCCAAGTCTGTTCATAGGAGACTTTCCCTAAAGTGCCGTCCGTAAGTGGAGCATTTTGGATTGTTATATCCCACCTCAGCCCCCATTTTCCCATCAAGCTAAGGACTTGTTCGGTTCCACAGGGTATTAAGGGATTTGGAGCAGATTGGCAGGAATTAAATCCCCAGCAAGTCAAAATCCACATCAAACCCCTCAAATCCTCTCCAATCCCCTTGTGGTGGGGATTAACCGAACAAGGCCTAAAGCAAAATCGATTGCTCTGCCAATGCACGACATATTGGGCACGGTACACCACGGGCGCGGGCGCGGCAACCTCGATCGATCTCGTCTTTGCTCGTTGCAATGCAAGATTAGGATGGGTAGGAATAGGATAATATGTCTTCTCAAACGTGGGCGATGGCTCGTCGGCTAGGCTGCAAGTTGCTGTAGGTGGATGCATGGAGCGAATGAACCTCGCGTGGACAATGCAGGTGCACATTGGCTTTGATGCACGCCAACGTGCGGAGCAGATTCTGATCTTGTGGGCCATGCTTCTAGTTCTAGCATGGCATTAACAAAATTAACAACATGCTAATATTGGATCACGCAAGCACATAGCACGCTAACAGCAGATACATCTACCCACAACGCTAGTATAGCTAAAAGCGGTAATAAACAGGAGCGGGTAAACGAGTTATACCTTCCGATAGGCCAGGCAGAAGCAGCGGCGGTGGTAATGGCGGCGTCCTTGGCGCCTTCTTCTCGGCGGCTTGCAGTCGGCGTCGGTGGACATGGTGATGACTAAGGCGACGCGGACGTAGAGGAAGTAGTGGATCGAAGGCGAGCAATATATTTCACTTTTTCATATTTCTTATTTTAGTTCTCTGATTGCACAATGACTTTTCTAGGGCACAATCAATTTCTTTTTTTAAAAATGTTTCTGTTTTTCATGCAAGTTTTTATTAAACCTTTTACTTTAAAATAAGTTTCTACGGCTAGAAAACTCGATTCCCCATGTGGTTTACGAACGTTAATTTTGTTTAGTTTTTTTTTGGTTACTTGAGTGTTTAGATAAACTTTCTTTTCTGAAAAAAAAATCTCCCATTTCTTTAGTTTTTGAAATTTCTAGAGTACACTAGGGGATACCTCTTCGCTCCTCATTCATGCAAGGCACCCAACGCTAGGGTTCCCACTGCCTCCCGCCACGCAGCCCTCTGCCCTGCCTCGTCTCCTCTAGTCTTAGGACCATGGAGGCGCGGTTTATCTTGGTCCTTGCCGGCGGGAGGGCTATGTTTCTAGGTGTTTTTTTAGTTTTGGTAGGGTTTGGGTTCTGCTCGGGAAGGCGAGGCAGCGGCGGCTTCCTGTAGAACGAATAAAGTTCTCCCCGACTAGCCCGCGTCCCGGTGGTGTTTTTGGCGTCGTCGGAGGTCTTGTGGAGGTTTGTCTTCGGCGGATCTCGACGTTTGTCTTCGGTGGATCCACTTGGATCCAGTCCATGTTGGTATGTCTATAGGTTGGATCCTTCCAATCTACATTTCTCTTCATCAGCGGCGGTTGTCTTATGGGGCCTTAGCACGACAACATCCTAAGTGTATACAACAATAAGGTTTGCACGGTACCGGTGATGGAGGGGTGATGATGGCGGCGTCCCTTTGGCTCGCTTCAGTGCTTATGGTCCTCATTAGGTGGTCTATGGACCTGGACGTAATTTTTACTTCTGGTATTCTTTGTACTCACTTGACATTTGATGAATAGATCAGCAGTTTTTTCTGCAACTTTTTAATTGGAATTTCTACGTTGCCACCACGTGTGTGAATTGGCACATAGTTAATCCATTGCCATAACTGCCGACCATAATTCCGACATGTTAATTTTACAACTTCATATAATAGTTCATATAGAATTCTTCTTTCATAGATATGCACACTTTTAATTTAACAACTCCATAGAGTACGTATAGAATCCTTTGACATGTTAATGAAAATGTGTATGTCACATACAGTATGTGCGAGCTGCAGGAATTCAACAAGCGCTTCCAGTTCTACTACAGCCCTAACGTATGTACGTCCTGTGTCATGCATGCACATGCATGCATGAATTAATTGTAGCTTGGACGAATTGATAATTCCAATCTGCCTGTTTTGGCATCATTCATATGTTGTCAGATAGTGCTCCGATTTGTTGTGCGGCATTGAGGTAGTACTATGGAAGTCCAACCACTGTTTGGCATAAATTTGAGGCTAACTAACGATATTTCCAATCAAAAATAGACAAAGTTCATGACCAAAAAACTTGATAAAACATTAGCCCTTTTTCCTTATTATTAATCACCAAAGCCAATGGACACTTACAATGCTTTTTTTAGTTGGAAGTGTGCCCCTTTATTAAGAGTTCTTGCCTACATCGTGTTCAAAGAGTAAAAATATATCGCACAGGGTACATGGAGCCATGTGTTGCATAGCTCATGAATACAATCTTCCTTTGCTAAGATGTGAGCCACTCCATTTGCCGAACATCGCACCCACCAAACATTGTAGGCTTCTCTCGTGTTGAGCAAAACCTTAATCTCCTCAATGATTGGTTCATATCCTGAATTGTCTATAGCCTCCACATTGTCACATTGAGCTTCGATGCCACGAGTCCATGACCTGGGACTGCACACACCAGGTCTGGAGATTGTTACAGTTTTGGGTGGGGGCACAATTCATCACGCCGGATGACCGATTTAGCGGCATCGACGAGTGTTGGGCTGCTTCCTGCTGGCTTCGAGCAAGGGCGGCATGCCCAAGGCGATGCGTCGCAACTTCGACATCATTACGATTTTGATGCATTGGAGGCTGTGGAAGGAGTGGAACTCCAAGATTTTTGACCAGACGGCCAGCAGCGCCCATAGAGTGCTGGATCTAGTGTGTGAAAACATCACCGTTTGGCGGTCGGCAGGATGCATTTCCGACCTGGGCGCCTAGTAGTGTTGACCGAGCTTGTTTGTTCAAGCTCACGTGTCCAACGCTGTACTATGAGAACATCCTCGTTTTCTGTTCTAGTGCGCCTAGACTGCTAACCAGCTTGTACTTCTTTCCCATCTAATAAAGTTCGCCAACGGCCCTTGAAAAACGTGAAACAATGTAGGCACGTTTAGAAGGTGAAGCCTTGTCTCGCAAAAAAAAAAGGTGAAGCCTTGTGATTTTTTTTTGGGTCAAGCATAGCTTGTATATTACTGGTGCCCAGGCAAATCACCCAAAGCACATACAACCATGTTGGCTGGAACATCCGACTCCCACTACACAGAGTGGTTTACATCACATAAACGACCAAGCTTTGCAAGTTCATCAGCTACAGAGTTTACATGTCACTTACAGAACATTATTTCATGGTGTGAGAACCACAACTTGAGTTGGCGCTTTGTATTTTTGATGATTGCTGAGTACGCGGAGGAATCAACCTTCCGCAAGTTCATGGCTTCCGCTAGCAGTTGGCTGTCCGTCTCAAATATAACTCGCAGCATACCCATGCCCGTTGTAAAGGAAACAGCTTCAGCCATTGCGTGGACCTCGGCAGCGAAGGCATCAGCGATGTACTCCTTCCGGCCTGCTCTTGCGCATAGGACTGTGCCAGCTTGAGTTGAAGCCTTGTGATTTTATCAGACTATGACATTTGTTTACCTCCTGCGACGGGATAGATCTGAGTAAATGTACGTGGAGTTGTGATGAAGATTACGCATGGCTAAGACTAGAGGCTGTTGTTTCGCTGTTATGCCTGAATATTGAGTACGTACGCATTCCGCAAAAAAAAAAAATCAAGTACGTGTAAATATTGTTCTTTGCTGGTCCAGTTTCAATCGGAAACCTTCACCGAACCGAGTTAATTACATGTGAGTACCATACTTTAGCACCTACTCACGAATTGGTATCACTCTCAAAAGTTTTGCAGCTCAGTACCAATTCAAGGCCTAGGTGTTGCAAAACGGTCTAAGCTGCATATAAACGCATATTGACGCTGTATCTGACCGCTGGGACCCGCTGTCAGGGGCTGATGTGGCATGCTCTTTTACAAAAAGAACCTTTACTTTTTATTTAATCACGCAGCATACCCATGCTGTGAGAACCACAACTTGAGTTGGCGCTTTGTATTTTTGATGATTGCTGAGTACGCGGAGGAATCAACCTTCCGCAAGTTCATGGCTTCCGCTAGCAGTTGGCTGTCCGTCTCAAATATAACTCGCAGCATACCCATGCCCGTTGTAAAGGAAACAGCTTCAGCCATTGCGTGGACCTCGGCAGCGAAGGCATCAGCGATGTACTCCTTCCGGCCTGCTCTTGCGCATAGGACTGTGCCAGCTTGAGTTGAAGCCTTGTGATTTTATCAGACTATGACATTTGTTTACCTCCTGCGACGGGATAGATCTGAGTAAATGTACGTGGAGTTGTGATGAAGATTACGCATGGCTAAGACTAGAGGCTGTTGTTTCGCTGTTATGCCTGAATATTGAGTACGTACGCATTCCGCAAAAAAAAAAAATCAAGTACGTGTAAATATTGTTCTTTGCTGGTCCAGTTTCAATCGGAAACCTTCACCGAACCGAGTTAATTACATGTGAGTACCATACTTTAGCACCTACTCACGAATTGGTATCACTCTCAAAAGTTTTGCAGCTCAGTACCAATTCAAGGCCTAAGTGTTGCAAAACGGTCTAAGCTGCATATAAACGCATATTGACGCTGTATCTGACCGCTGGGACCCGCTGTCAGGGGCTGATGTGGCATGCTCTTTTACAAAAAGAACCTTTACTTTTTATTTAATCATGCATATATCCTTTATTTGTAAAATAAGTCTTACTGCAAAAAAGAAATTCGAAAATAACCACACGCGCATGCTGCCGGTTTTCGAACCCGCGATCTGCCGTTGGAAGCATTAGCCGGCTGCCGCTGCGCTACTGCTACTATTGCTTCAACAGGGACGCCTAAACGCTTTTATACCTTGCAACTTTCGGTTTTTTACAATGTACAAAAACGCGCGCCCGTTCGCCGTAAATCGATCTCCGCCGAGTCGTTCGCAGCGCGCGCTTGCTGCCTCTGCCCCACGGCATCCTATGCGTCAACTCCTTCGTATACGTCTTTAAACTCCGAGCAGTTTCGATTTTTATACGATATAAAAAATATTATCTGACATTAAAAGAGTGTTCATCGCGTTGTATGATTAAAAATATGTTCATTGCATCATATATTAAAAGTTCATCTTATAAAAGCGTATCGTATATTAAAAAATGTTCACCACATCTTTTAATATATATATATATATATATATATTAAACATTTATTAATATACAATGATCTTATTTAAATATATGATTTCGTATTACAGAAAGTTTATCGTTTATATGTTGAACATTTTATAATATATGATATCTATATATATGTGTGTATAATTTTTTCAATATAAGTTTTTTTGCAGGGAATTTTTTCAATATACGTTGCGCACACTGATTTTGGTCTGAAGAATACACAAGCTCTGAATAATAGACCTGCTGGTCTCCGCTTTGTTTTTGGGTTGACGTTCAAAAAATTTATAATTACTCTGAAAGGTAAATAAAGTGTTTGCGCATTTGGAAAAAAGTTCAGAACATTTTTGGGAAAAGTTGAACATGTATTTAATAGTTGTAAATGTATTTTCTAAAATGTTCATCATGTATTATAAAATTTATTACGATAACACAATAATTTTTAGTAAATGTTATCAATTTTTCGAGTAACTGTGCATTAAAAATTACAACAAATATATGCAGTAACTCTAATCCATGCGGGTATAAATATAAGATGAACGTTCTTTTAAATACGATGAACTTTTTTGTATTATAAAAAGCGTTCACCCTATATATATTGAACCATTTTTAGTAAACATTGTATGTATATGTATATCTTTTTTCAATATACGGCACACACACAGCGTAGGGCCGAAGAATAAACACGATCGGAAAAAGATAAAGAAATTCGGAAAACTGGACGGCTCGAACAGTAAAGCCGTGAAACGATGCAGTGGCGCAATTTGTTGCTCATTTTCAGTCTTTGGAAGCGGCTATGTTTGTGTTTACGCGTCAGCCTTGGAGTCTGGGTTCAGATAATCTTTTGATTGAGTTCATGGATCCGGAGGACCATAACAAAATATTCAGGATTATAAGTTTGATACTATCTTTGTTACGGTCCGGATCTACGGTGTTCCACCTCGCTTCCGTTCACAAGAGCTCTTGCAAAAACTTCTGGGTAGTTTGGGTCAAGTTTTAGAGTTTCATCCTTTCAGTCAGGCCATGCTTTATGCTAAATCAGATTATATGTGGGGGACTATAAAGATGTCAGTAGCTAATCCAGTTCGAGACAAAATATGGGTTTCATTTGCTACAAGTCTGGTCTCTTTTATGAAAGAATTGGTCGCATTTGCACATTCTGTGGAGTGATGTTCCATACTGTTCAGCACTGCCCTACTAGAAATAATCTGCTCATTTCTAGGCAAAGGTTGCATATCGAATTGGATCAAATTCCTTCTGTAAGGTTGGGACAATGGATGAATAAAGCAGAGCTTATCCCAACGCAGTCTGCTGGTGCTACACAGGAACATAAAGCGGTCTTCTCAACGTTTCTGAATCCTCGGTTGATCAGATTACAGAAGCAGTCTATGGAAGATGCTAAGGGTAAAACTAAAGTTCCTACGGAAGAAGAGTGTGGAAAAGCTGTTCCTAAAGAGTTGTCTTTAAGGAAAATTAACAAGTAAATTCAGATGATGCAGCAGGAAACTCCTCCAAAGATGCAGTTATTTCTGAAACAAGGATAGGTCGGTACATTAACATCTGCCAGCCTCTGTCTGTCCCGGCCCCCACGGGGGATGCTAATCAGTCAGGCCCTCTATCCGATGAATCCCCCGTTCACTCCTGGACAAGAGTTGCAGCGGGGTCAGTCTGATACTTTAATCCCGCCACCTCTAGTTATCCCTCTAGATACCCTTCCTCAGCATGATCCTGCAAATCCTATTTCTCCCCCAAATTTGTCCAGACTGCCTGCTCCTCTAACTTTGCAGTGTTGCGCTTCTCCTGCTATCCCCTGCCATCGTGGAGGACAAATCACCGGTGCAAATCACGAACATTAGTCTTCCCTTCACCCTAATTCCCCTCCTAGTCCATCCCGGTGCACGCCTCCTTCTCTTCCAAGGCTCAGCCCCAAGCGTCCTCTGGCTGCTACCCCAAATCCGCTTCTGCCGCCGCCGAAGAGACTTGTCTTGTGGCCGGGGAGCGGACGATGGTGCAACCACCTTTTCGAGTCCTCTCGATCAATCGATCTGCTTCTCAGTTACTCCAGCCCTCGGCTCTGGTCGGGCTTGCTCGGGCGCCTCGCTCGAGTCGCCCCTCTCCCCAGGCTCGCTGGTGGTCCCCTGCCTTCCCCCTCGCTGTGTTCTGCTGGATTTGCAAACTGCTTGCAGCGCCGGTGGCTCTCTCTCAAGAGTCAAACCAGTTGGCCCCCTCGGCGGAGATGCATCTGACCTGGGGCGCCGTCGTCGATTTGAAGTTAGCAAATGGGATGTTCCTCCAATCGGGCGACACAGAGATATGTGTCCTGTTTTCAATCGGTTTCCTCGCCGTAGCTATGGTGCTACCTCTTGGCACCATGACAGTAATGCCAGTCCGGTGGGTAGCAACTGCTTTCTGCAGAGGTCATGCAAATCTAGGCCAAATCTGGATATCGGGACGATTGCGGATCGAGTGCATTGCCTATGGAACAGGGCAATGAGGCAGGAGCAATCTATGATCCTTGGCCAAACAAGACGCCTACAAATTCTCTTAGTGCAGATGTCAACAGCTCCTATCAAGGCCCTATCTCTCCTCCTAGAGTCGACCGCCTCCATTACTTGGGTTTGGATAATTGTGGTTGCGCATATGGCACCCGAGGTCAAGCCGTAGTGCAAGATCAAGATAACATTAGCTCCACCGCCTGTGGTGTTAAGGTTGATCTTTGCAGCGGTCGTGAGCAGCCGACATGGATCTCGGTGATCACGAGGTTGAAGGCATGGATCACTCTCTCTCTCTCTCTCTCTCTCTCTCTCTCTCTCTCTCTCTCTCTCTCTCTCTCTCTCTCTCTCGGGCGGTGGCGCGCATGGCCCTACTTGCGCCTCCTGCGTCATGAAGGCCATAGCTTGGAACTGCCAAGGTATGGGCAGGGGCCTCGGCAGTGAGCGCATGCTTTACCTTGCAAATTTGATGCGGTCCACCTATGCTCAGGTAACTTTTATTTCAGAAATTAAATCTTCCAAAGTACGTTCAGTTGATCTTGTCAATAGGTTTGATGTGTCTAATGCGTTTGTTGTTCCTTCTAGAGGTGCCTCGGGTGGTCTTTGGCTTATGTGGACCAATGAGCTCCAAGTTTCTGTTCATACAGCTGCTTTTCACTATATTTTAGCCAATGTAGTTCATGTAGCGTCTGGGGTCAACTTTTGCCTGATTTGTATATATGGTGACCCGTATCATAGGCAGACTAATGCCATCTGGGACCAAGTTGCTGCTTTTGTTTATGAGAATCTAGGTAAACCCATGGTTTGTATGGGTGACTTGAATGACATCCTGTATGATGTTGATGGTTGTAATGGTAATATCAACTACTATCGTATGCATGCTTTCCGGTCCCTTGTTAAAAATTGTGGCTTATTTGACATTGGCTATAGTGGCCCTGCTTATACTTGGCGTGGTAGACAGAATACTTCCAGACCTATTCATAGATGCCTTGATCGTTGTTTGGTTAACTCTGATTGGTGCTCTCATTTTCCCAATACCAAAGTGTTGAATCTTCCCATCATTCTCAAAGTTGATCATGCTCCTATTTTAATTTCTCTTGAGAGTAAATTTGTCAAACCTAAGCAAACTTTTAAATTTGAAAATTGGTGGCTTATGGAGAAAGACTTCCATTCCTTTGCTAGAAATACTTGGAATGCTAGTACTATTACTTCTTTTGCAGCAAAGTCTTCCTTTTTAGCAGGGTCATTAAGAACTTGGTGCAGAAAGAAAAAAACCCTTCAACAGAAACTCGCAGATTTGGAGCATGAGATTAATGAGCTGCAACAACTCCCTATTCATCAACAAAATCATGATCTTCAAAGTTCTCTCGCTGCTAGGTATGAGCATACTCTCTCTAAGCTTAATCAGTACTATAAGCAGCGTAGTAAGAAGAATTGGGCGGCTAAAGGTGACCGTAATACTAAATTTTTTCATCAAGCAGTCCTTAAGCGCGAAAAAGGAATACTATTTGTTCTATCAAAGATGAGAATGACATGATCCAGTTCAAACCAGCTTCCATTATGCAAACTTTTGTTAACTATTTCAGGAGCATTTTTTCTTCCCCTAATAATAATGCGGCCAGGCCTTTTCCTTCCGCTCATTGGACTAATGATAATGTTGATCCTACCTACTCTATTCCTGTTAACGCTGAGATTTTACAGATTCTTAAAGACATGAAACTTGATGCTTCTCCGGGGCCGGATGACTTTAACGTGGAATTCTATTTAGCTGCTTGGGATTGGATAGGGGACGAGGTTACTCAACTTGTGACTAAATTTTATGTTACTGCTACTCTAACTCCTCATATTAATGACACCAACATTGCCCTCATCCCTAAGAAATTAGTACCTCTTCCGCCCATGGACTATAGGCCTATTAGTCTTTGTAATGTGCTTTACAAAATCATTGCTAAATCTCTTGCTAATAGGCTCAAGCCTCACCTCCCGTGACTATATTGATCCAGCTCAGCAGGCTTTTATTAAGGGCAGACGTATTACTGACAATATCATTATTGCCCAGGAGATTGCTCATTCCTTTTCTCTCAAATCTTGGAAACATAATGCTTTCATGCTTAAGATTGACCTTGCTAAGGCTTTTGATCGTCTAGAATGGAATTTATTGTCTCCGCTCTGTCTCGTAAAGGGTTACATGGTCATTTTGTTAATTTGGTTCATGCATGTATTTCTTCGCCTACGTTTTCCGTGCTCATTAATGGTCAACCTTCTTCAAAATTTAAAAGTTTCCGAGGTATCCAACAAGGTTGTCCTTGTTAGAAATATGCCCTAGAGGCAATAATAAATTAGTTATTATTATTATATTTCCTTGTTCATGATAATCGTTTATTATCCATGCTATAATTGTATTGATAGGAAACTTCGAGATACATGTGTGGGTACATAGACAACACCATGTCCCTAGTAAGCCTCTAGTTGACTAGCTCGTTGATCAATAGATGGTTACGGTTTCCTGATCATGGACATTGGATGTCGTTGATAACGGGATCACATCATTAGGAGAATGATGTGATGGACAAGACCCAATCCTAAGCCTAGCACAAAGATCGTGTAGTTCGTATGCTAAAGCTTTTCTAATGTCAAGTATCATTTCCTTAGACCATGAGATTGTGCAACTCCGGATACCGTAGGAATGCTTTGGGTGTACCAAACGTCACAACGTAATCGGGTGGCTTTCAAGGTGCACTACGGTATCTCCGAAAGTGTCTGCATTGGGTTGGCACGAATCGAGGCGGGATTTGTCACTCCGTGTGATGGAGAGGTATCTCTGGCCCACTCGGTAGGACATCATCATAATGTGCACAATGTGACCAAGGGGTTGATCACGGGATGATGTGTTACGGAACGAGTAAAGAGACTTGCGATAACGAGATTGAACAAGGTATCGGGATACCGACGATCGAATCTCGGGCAAGTACAATACCGCTAGACAAAGGGAATTGAATACGGGATTGATTGAATCCTCGACATCGTGGTTCATCCGATGAGATCATCTTGGAACATGTGGGAACCAACATGGGTATCCAGATCCCGCTGTTGGTTATTGGCCAGAGAGTTGTCTCGGTCATGTCTGCGTGTCTCCCGAACCCGTAGGGTCTACACACTTAAGGATCGATGGCGCTAGGGTTATAGGGAATATATATACGTGGTTCTTGAATGTTGTTCGAGTCCGGATGATATCCCGGACGTCATGAGGAGTTCTGGAATGGTCCAAGGTAAATATTTATATATGGAAGTCCTGTTTTGGTCACCGGAAAAATTTGGTGCTATCGGTAACGCATCGACCACCGGGAGGGTCCCGAGGTCCACCAAGTGGGGCCACCGGCCCCAGAGTGCAACATGGGCCAAGTGTGGGAGGAACCAGCCCTGTGGGCTGGTGCTTCCACCAGGGCCCAAGGCGCCTAGGGTTTGGGGAGGGGGCGCCTCCACCTTGCTTGGGGGGCAAGTTTCCCCCTCTCCCCCCCTTGGCCGCCACCCTAGATGGGTTTTGGGGCTGCCGCACCCCTTGAGGTGGGAACCCTAGAGGGGGCGCAGCCCCCTCCCTCTCCCCTATATATAGTTGAGGTCTTTGGGGCTGCAAACACATTAGTTTTGACCTCTCCCTGGCGCAGCCCTACCTCTCTCCCTCCTCGTCTCTTGCGGTGCTTGGCGAAGCCTGTTTGGAGTGCCACGCTCCTCCACCACCACCACGCCGTTGTGCTGCTGCTGGACGGAGTCTTCCCCAACCTCTCCCTCTCTCCTTGCTGGATCAAGGCGTGGGAGACGTCACCCGGGCTGCACGTGTGTTGAACGCGGAGGTGCCGTCCGTTCGGCACTAAGATCTCCGATTATTTGGATCACGACGAGTACGACTCCTTCAACCCCGTTCACTTGAACGCTTCCGCTTAGCGATCTACAAGGGTATGTAGATGCACTCTCCTTCCCTCGTTGCTAGATTACTCCATAGATTGATCTTGGTGATGCGTAGAAAATTTTGAATTTCTTCTCGTTCCCCAACAAAGTGGCATCATGAGCTAGGTCTATGCGTAGTTTCTATGCACGCAGTAGAACACAAGTTGTTGTGGGCGTTGATTTTGTTCAATATGATTACCGCTACTAGTCCAATCTTGTTTCGACGGTATTGTGGGATGAAGCGGCCCGGACCGACCTTACACGTACACTTACGTGAGACAGGTTCCACCGACTGACATGCACTTGTTGCATAAGGTGGCTAGCGGGTGCCAGTCTCTCCCACTTTAGTCGGATCAGATTCGATGAAAAGGGTCCTTATGAAGGGTAAATAGCAATTGGCATATCACGTTGTGGTTTTTGCGTAGGTAAGAAAGCGTTCTTGCTAGAATCCCATAGCAGCCACGTAAAACATTCAAACAACAATTAGAGGACGTCTACTTGTTGCATAAGGTGGCTAGCGGGTGCCTGTCTCTCCCACTTTAGTCGGATCAGATTCGATGAAAAGGGTCCTTATGAAGGGTAAATAGCAATTGGCATATCACGTTGTGGTTTTTGCGTAGGTAAGAAAGCGTTCTTGCTAGAAACCCATAGCAGCCACGTAAAACATGCAAACAACAATTAGAGGACGTCTAACTTGTTTTTGCAGGGTATGCTATGTGATGTGATATGGCCAAAAGAATGTGATGAATGATATGTGATGTATGAGATTGATCATGTTCTTGTAATAGGAATCACGACTTGCATGTCGATGAGTATGACAACCGGCAGGAGCCATAGGAGTTGTCTTAATTTATTGTATGACCTGCGTGTCATTGAACAACGCCATGTAATTACTTTACTTTATTGCTAAACCGTTAGCCATAGTAGTAGAAGTAATAGTTGGCGAGACAACTTCATGGAGACATGATGATGGAGATCATGGTGTCATGCCGGTGACAATGAAGATCATGGAGCCCCGAAGATGGAGATCAAAAGGAGCAAAATGATATTGGCCATATCATGTCACTTTTTGATTGCATGTGATGTTTATCATGTTTATGCATCTTATTTGCTTAGAACGACGGTAGTAAATAAGATGATCCCTCATTAAATAAGATGATCCTTGGGTTGCACATTCAACTTCAACCAACAATCCATGAGGAGGAAGTGGTTTTTCTCCACCCTCAAGTACAATGTGCATGCACGGGAGGGCTAGCAAAAGAGGACTTGGTCACAAGTTGCATATCCGACCAAATGACCAAAACATAGAGCATATTTAGCCAAATGACCAACACACAGAACAACTTACTTGCTCGGTGATTTACGCACCACTTGTCCACCAGTTTAAGAGTATTTTGTAATGGCCTCAATACTTGCTCACGGGATCATAGATGGTGTACCATTAATGGGTGATCGACTTTGGTGTACGATCCCAGATAGCTTTCTTCTTGGTAGGAATCGAAGTTCTTATGCTCATGCAACCAAGAAGGAACATTGGATCAAAAGGTTGAGCCCCTTTGCTTTGTGCCTTGAAATGAATCGACGCTAGTGGCAAACCAAGCATCACACAACAATTCGTCCTCTCTCAAATTGAAACGTTTTCTCCTACCCTTCTATTTTGGTCCGCACGGACGTCCAATCATCCGGATCAAGGCCCATTTTCTCGGCGTACTAGTCCGGTTGCTTCAGTATGAGTCCACATGCAGGGTGTACGTGCCCAGCTGCTCGGTGTACAACTCCGGTTGGGAGTGATCACCCTGTTCTTTTGAAACCACCTCCATCGTGGATGATGTCCAACGTCTCCCCATTGTCACTGGCGTCGCGCCCACTAGAGAGCCATCCCACTGAGGAGAGAGCAGACACCTAGTTGATCCACGCCCGACGTCTGCGACCGAACAAGCTGTGGTGATGGTGAGTCGTTGAATGAAGGGTGTGTTGAGGTCGACTGTCCATGGCATGGACGTGCGGACTGGTGCCGATGACCGACCTGCTTGGCTGGGTAGTAGTATGGTGCATGCATCTCCACCGACCAGGTTGGCGAGTGCATCAGCAGTGACGCCCACCTCCCGCCCTTCTTCGCATTAGAAGGTGGCAAGTGTCCTGTGGCCAAAGCTATTTGCTCCTGCTCCTTCGGACGCCGTGGCGCGCATTGCGGGTTGCCAAGTTGATCTAGCGCCCGGTCATGAACTTTGGATCCTCCGCCTCCGACTTCGGTGACAATACAAACGGGTCCATGCGGCAATGGATAGTGAAAAGGATGTGAACGGGGTGGACGGCAGTGGAGCTTAGAGCAGAGAGCGTGGGAATGTGTGGGCTTTGAGCGGGAACAGTGCGGAGGTGGCCAACCGCGAGGCTTTGGATGGTGTTTTGAGTGGGCCGAGGGTGTCGGAGTCCTACGTAATGAAGGTCCGGACTCCCTTAAATATCCCCTAACTTCTGATCCGGTTTGCGAGAAATCGGACGCGCGGACATGTAGGAGGAGTCCGGACGTTTGCGTGTGATTCATGGGACGACGTTGGAGAGTTTGTGGACGATTTGCGGAACGACGTTAGAGACGCCCTAAGGCTTCATTTGGATCTCGGGGGAGGTATTCCCAGGGAGCAAGTGCCTCGGGTGAAATTAGCTTGTGCAAACTTGAGCCCCATGGAAAATCTAGATCGCCCTTTGGCTGCCGGGGCTCAAGGGTAACTGGGGATTGGGGAAGGCCGCTACACTCGAGGGAGGAAGGAGCGGGCGGCATCACTCTCGATCGTCGTTAGTGAGTCGCGGGAGCGAGCGAGACGGGGATTTCCTCCACGACCTGTGGAGGCCTAGAAATCTCGGCCGAGGAAAGGCCGTGGAAAGGGCTGGGGTCGCTCCCCTTCGTGGGTCACCAAATGCGAAGTCGCTCCCCGGGTCGATTTGGCCCGGGTATTTCTCAGCCATGGAAAAGAGGGGATCCCGGGAGGATCCACAGGGATCCCCAGCTACCAAATGAGCCCTAAGTGGGCAAATCATCCATAGTGACCATGTAAGTCCTCCATGAAGGGCGTGGAGGTGCTCCTTCTTCTTGCAGCGTAATTGTGGTGTGCATACACGGCTGGCTTGAACTCCTTTCCTGCCACCCGATGTACGTTGGACCTGGTTGAATTGCTCATAAGGGCAAGGGGAGAGCGTAAATACGACTTCCAGCGAGGGGCCTGTTTGTAAAAGCCTTGGACTGTTGTGCCAGCTCATTGCACCGCCTCATTCCGTCTCCTCTCCGGCCCTTCTTCTCTCCCCCTTCCGCCTCCGCTCCGGCCCTCCCTCCCACCCACGCCGCCAAACTCCCCTTGCCCTCCCTTCCACCCACGCCCAAACCTCCGCTCCCTCCGCCCTGCCATGTCGATCTCACGGCTGCTCTCTCGAGGCGCCGAGAAGGTCGTCGACACCACCACCCGTGTCCTCACCTGTGAGCGGCGCGCATGGCGAAGGATGTGCTCGTGGATTGGCGCATCCTCAAGCGCATTTTCAATCCCAGCCCGACCCTTCTCCCGGCCTGCGCCACGGCCGAGACCGGGACCGACTCCTGCCCCCACCCCTCCCTTCACCCGCTTTCGGGCTCGGTGGCGGCGGCCTCCTCCATCATGGGGAACTAGCCACGAGGCGGCGCCCGCGTTGGGCGGCGAGAGAGGGAGGTGGATCCTCCTCGTCCGCGTTCCCGAAGTTCTTCCCGGCGACGCTTTCGACCAGGATGCGGCGTCTCCCTCAAAGGCGTCGGGCCCGCTCCGATCGTCGGAGGTGTGGGTGGCGAGGCGTCGCTCCGGTGCGGAAGACGGCGAGATCGTACCCCTACATCTCGGCCGCCGGCAGCGGTGGTATGTTCCTCCTCTACACCCCTCGGCGACCACGGCGACGAGATGGCGGCGCGGGCGTCTTCTACCTCGAGGGGAGGTGGCCCCGCCGCGCCCGCTCCCGATCTCGCCGAGGCGTACTACATCTGCCACGCCAAGACCGGCGCCGCCACCCGCCTCCCCAATCGGGCGGCCGCTGCAGCCAAACAACTCGGGCATGGTGGTGCATACGGGTGCAGCGGATTGGAGCGTGGCGAGCTGCGAGATCACGGGCGACGGTGTGGCTACTCTTCACGTCTTCTCGTCGGCGACCAACCTGTGGTGCGAGGGCTCGTCGTCCACCCATCAGGCGACCGAGCATGGCGAGATCCGGCGCTCTCGCCGATGGGGAGACCCTCATTTGGGTTGACCATGTCTGCCGGCTTCTGTCGTGCGACATCGCCAACCCCATGCCGGAGTCCCTCAACTTCCTATCCCTCCCGCGGGCGTGAGAGGCCAGCAGCACGCCCGACCTCGACAAGAGCAGATGCGCTTCGGTATGCTACAGCTGGCCTGCGCTTCATGGACATTCGGGGCGGAGCGAGGAGGAGGGAGCCCAGCTCACGCTCTGGAGCCTCGTGGAGGGCGTCTGAGCCTTGACTTCACATTCCCTTCAAGGCCCCGTGGAGTGATCCGGGGTATGTGGCGTCGAAGCCGCCGGAGACTCCTACTGTGGGCTTCATACACCCCAGCGCCGACTTCGCATATTTCCTGAGTAATGCTAGGTTCACGGGCTAGATTTTACGGAGTTTACGGGCTGGTGTTAGTTGGACCTTTCTGATTGGATTAGGGAGGATGGGGGGCCCCACTCCCCTGAAAATCAGGGGGGGAGAAGTTAATTTAGTGTGAAGAAGCCCGTAAAGGTCCGTTGTCTCTCCGTGTGTGTAGTATTATCGTTCCTACTGGGCAAGTTCATGTTCGGCGTCGACTGCGCCTTGTGAGGTTCCTGGGCTTCGAGTACTTCCATATGGTCCACCCGCCCCGTGTGATGCACTCGTCGAGGTATGTCATTCCGTGGTTGATACCCAGCAACATTGCTAGAGATGATGAGCCTGATGGCTGAGCCTGATCGAAGAATTAGCTATGCAAGGCTAGAGCGCGAATGGTTTTTGCAATGTGCTGCAAGCTGCGATGACACATTAGGTAGTATAGCTGCGTAGCTCAGTCTGGGAGAAATTTTGCAACATTTTGTTGGTCTGCTTCTTGTGATCTTTCTTTGGTGTCTTTGGGATAAGTTTGGCATGATTTGCCTCGGACGAATTAAGAATCTCAATGCGATGCCTTTGAGTTTAGACCAGAAATTAATCGACCTGCTGTGCAATACTTGTATTTGTTTGTCTCAATTGATGCTGTTGGGCTGTGTTTTGAACGTGATCACCCGTTCAAAAAAAGGCTGGCGTGCTGGGACAGATGTTATGAAAAAAAGGCTGCTGGCATTGTGCGGCGAGTTGCCATCTGCACGTCGCGGCTGGCGGGATCGGGGCCTCTGGCGGAGTCCCAACCCCGAGTCCAGCGCGCCGTCTTCGTGTGAGCAGAACGCCCACATTTGGCACCGCCCGATAGGGAGAGCAAAGGGCCAAGTGGAGGCCGGTCACGGTGTGCTCGATCGCAGCAGGGCGTTCGCCCGCTCTGCCGTTCGCTCGCTTTGCTGCTGCTGGTGTCGACGCTGCAGCTAGGAGGAGCCGCGTGTTGGCTGCCGCGGGACACGGAGAGGATCGTGCCCATGGAGGAGGGGCTGCTTCTGTTGCTGCCTGCGCCCACCGCGATCGGTTGGTGCTGCGTGCGCCGGCGCTGCTGCCCTGCTGCTGAAAGAGAGAGAGAGAGAGATGACGTCGGCGCTAGCCTTTCAGGCGGTTGTGTTCCAGAGATGCCTGGTGAGGAGGAAGAAAACGATGACATGTCAGTTGGGGGGGGGGGTATCCTCTAAAAGTGTTTCCTTATATATACTTGGCCTTTATTTCCATTTTCTTGCCAACTTTCATTTTAGTTTGCGCGTTACTTTAAGATGAAATGCCATCAACGTTTTTTCTTTCACAATATATAGCTGGATGCCTGTCGACCGAATTCGATTTTGGGTTAGTCGATTTTGAACATTGCCAAAGGGAAAAAAGGAGCTGGCGGAGGGCTACCCCACCATCTATCTTACTATCTTAGGGTGGGGGTGGAGGCGGAAGAACAGCGATGGTGGGGCGGTGGTGCAACTTTGTCGGCGCCGAGACTAGAGGGTGGGCCGCGCGGGCGGGGCCAACACGGTGGTGTGTTGCGGTGGGGGGCGGGCGGTGCGGCGAGGCTACATGGGAGCACCGCTGGCTGTGGGTGGTGCAAGCAGGCGGCGGGGCGGTTCGAAGGAAAGAAGAAGACCGGCGGGAGGAAGAAGAAAGAGATCCGACCCTTGATCTTGTATCAGGTTGAAAAAAATCGACTGACCCAATTATTTTTCCAGATGACTGGTATATAGCCAGACCCTGAACCCATTTTTTTTCGGGCTTTACCATCTAGACTAGTGAAAAAAATTGCTTGGCTTTATTTAAGCATTATTTATATCTTTATTTCATTTTGTGCATCCTTCTATCTATAATTATTTCATTTTGTACTCATAATGTTGACGAGTTGATGTTTTGAACTCAAATGTAGTAATGTAGTATGAATTGACTCTGTCATGGCAACCTCGATCGATCTCGTCTTTGCTCGCTGCAATGCAAGATTAGGATGGGTAGGAAAATAGGATAATATGTGTTCTCAAACGTGGGCGATGGCGATGCCTTCTCGTCGGCTCGGCTGCAAGTTACTGTAGATGGATGCATGGAGCGAATGAAGCTCGCGTGGACAATGCAGGTGCACAACTGCACATTGGCTTTGATGCACGCCAACGTGCGGAGCGGATTCTGATCTTGTGGGCCATGCTTCTACTTCTGGTGGTAGACTAGTAGTACTTGTGTAGTAGGTACATACATGCATGCTTCATGAGTTTACGTCCCTACCTATTGCACCACTATGCATCACGCCTATGCGGTATGCCGCTCATGCATGCTGAATAAATAGGCAGTTTTTTGACTAAATTAATTCACAAATAAATCACTAGCATGGTATTAACAGAATTAATAACATATATGTTAATATTGGACCATGCAACCACATACTAAGCTAACAACAGATACATCTACACATAACGCTAGTATAACTAAAACGGTAATAAACAGGAGCGGGATAAACGAGTTATACCCTCCGATAGGGCAGGCAGAAGCCGCGGCGACGGTGGCAGCAGCGGCGTCCTCGGCGCCTTCTTCTTGGCTTCAAGCTTCTCGGCGGCGGCACGGTCGGCAGCGGTGGACATGATGGTGACTAAGGCGACGCGGACGTAGAGAAAGTAGTGGATCGAAAGCGAGCAGTATATTTCACTTTTTCATATTTCTTGTTTCAGTTCTGTGACTGCACAATGACTTTTCTAGGGCACAATCAATTTCTTATTTTAAAAATGTTTCTGTTTTTCATGCAAGTTTTTATTAAACCTTTTACTTTAAAATAAGTTTCTACGGCTAGAAAACTCGATTCCCCATGTAGTTTCTGAACATTAATTTTGTTTAGGTTTTTGGTTACTTGAGTGTTTGGATAAACTTTCTTTTTTGAAAAAAAAAACTCCCATTTCCTTAGTTTTTGAAATTTCTAGACTACACTAGGGGATACCCCTTCGCTCATCATGCACGCAAGGCACCCAACGCTAGGGTTCCCACTGCCTCCCGCCATGCAGCCGCTGCCCTGCCTCGTCTCCTCTAGCCTTAGGACCATGGAGGCGCGGTGGATCCTGGTCCTTGCGGGCGGGAGGGCTATGTTTCTAGGTGTTTTTTGAGTTTTGGTAGAGTTTGGGTTCTGCTTGGGAAGGCGAGGCGGCGGCGGCTTCCTGTAGAACGAATAAGGTTCTCCCCGCC
Source organism: Aegilops bicornis (assembly GCA_021605145.1). Taxonomy (NCBI): domain Eukaryota; kingdom Viridiplantae; phylum Streptophyta; class Magnoliopsida; order Poales; family Poaceae; genus Aegilops; species Aegilops bicornis. The sequence continues at coordinate 777,228,281 of CM038673.1, read as the reverse complement.
TAGCCCCCGTCCCAATGGTGTTTTTGGCGCCGTCGGAGGGCTTGTGGAGGTTTCTCTCCGGCGGATCTCGGCGTTTGTCTTCGGTGGATCCACTTGGATCCGGTCTTTGGTCGTCTATGTTCGTATGTCTATAGCTAGGTTAGATCCTTCCAATCTACGTTTCTCTTCATCAGCGGCAGTTGCTATTCTGGTGCGCTTGTCCTCTGGGGCCTTAGCACGACAATATCCCAAGTGTATACAACAACAAGGTTTGCCCGGTTCTGGTGAGAGGCGTGATGATGGCGGCGGCCCTTCGGCTCGTTTCAATGCTTATGGTCCTCACTAGGTGGTCTATGGACCTGGACGTAATTTTTACTTCTGGTATTCTTTGTACTCACTTGACATTTGATGAATAGATCAGCAATTTTTCTGCAACTTTTTATTGGAATTTCTACTTTGCCACCACGTGTGTGAATTGGCACATAGTTTATCCATTGCCATAACTGTCGACCATATTCCGACATGTTAATTTTACAGCTTCATATAATAGTTCGTATAGAATTCTTCTTTCATAGATATGCACACTTTTAATTTAACAACTTCATAGAGTACGTATAGAATCCTTCGACATGTTAATGAAAATGTGTATGTCACATACAGTATGTGCGAGCTGCAGGGATTCAACAAGCGCTTCCAGTTCTACTACAGCCCTAACGTATGTACGTACTGTGTCATGCATGCACATGCATGCATAGATTAATTGTAGCATGGACGAATAGATAATTCCAATCTGCCTGTTTTGGCATCATTCATATTTTGTCAGATAGTGCTCCAATTTGTTGTGCGGCTGCCACATTGAGGTAGTACTATGGAAGTCCAACCACTATTTAGCACAAATTTGGGGCTCACTAATGATATTTCCAATCAAAAATTTGGGGCGCAAGCAGGCGTCGGGGTGGTTCGAAGGAAAGAAGAAGACCGGCGGGAGGAAGAAGAAAGAGATCCGGTCCTTAATCTTGTACCAGGTTGAAAAAAAATCGACTGATCCAATTATTTTTCCAGACGACTGGTATATAGCCGCCAGACCCCCGAACCCATTTTTTCGGGCTTTACCATCCAGACTAGTGAAAACATTGCTTGGCTTTATTTAAGCGTTATTTATATCTTTATTTCATTTTGTGCATCCTTCTATCTATAATTATTTCATTTTGTACGTATAATATTGATGAATTGATGTTTTCAACTCAAATGTACTAGTATGAATTGACTCTGCCAAGTCTGTTCATAGGAGACTTTCCCTAAAGTGCCGTCCGTAAGTGGAGCATTTTGGATTGTTATATCCCACCTCAGCCCTCATTTTCCCATCAAGCTAAGGACTTGTTCGGTTCCACAGGGTATTAAGGGATTTGGAGCAGATTGGCAGGAATTAAATCCCCAGCAAGTCAAAATCCACATCAAACCCCTCAAATCCTCTCCAATCCCCTTGTGGTGGGGATTAACCGAACAAGGCCTAAAGCAAAATCGATTGCTCTGCCAATGCACGACATATTGGGCACGGTACACCACTGGCGCGGGCGCGGCAACCTCGATCGATCTCGTCTTTGCTCGTTGCAATGCAAGATTAGGATGGGTAGGAATAGGATAATATGTCTTCTCAAACGTGGGCGATGGCTCGTCGGCTAGGCTGCAAGTTGCTGTAGGTGGATGCATGGAGCGAATGAACCTCGCGTGGACAATGCAGGTGCACATTGGCTTTGATGCACGCCAACGTGCGGAGCAGATTCTGATCTTGTGGGCCATGCTTCTAGTTCTAGCATGGCATTAACAAAATTAACAACATGCTAATATTGGATCACGCAAGCACATAGCACGCTAACAGCAGATACATCTACCCACAACGCTAGTATAGCTAAAACGGTAATAAACAGGAGCGGGTAAACGAGTTATACCTTCCGATAGGCCAGGCAGAAGCCGCGGCGACGGTGGTAGTAGCGGCGTCCTTGGCGCCTTCTTCTCGGCGGCGGCACGGTCGGCGTCGGTGGACATGGTGATGACTAAGGCGACGCGGACGTAGAGGAAGTAGTGGATCGAAGGCGAGCAATATATTTCACTTTTTCATATTTCTTATTTTAGTTCTCTGACTGCACAACGACTTTTCTAGGGCACAATCAATTTCTTTTTTTAAAAATGTTTCTGTTTTTCATGCAAGTTTTTATTAAACCTTTTACTTTAAAATAAGTTTCTACGGCTAGAAAACTCGATTCCCCATGTGGTTTACTGAACGTTAATTTTGTTTAGTTTTTTTGGTTACTTGAGTGTTTAGATAAACTTTCTTTTCTGAAAAAAATCTCCCATTTCTTTAGTTTTTGAAATTTCTAGAGTACACTAGGGATACCTCTTCGCTCCTCATTCATGCAAGGCACCCAACGCTAGGGTTCCCACTGCCTCCCGCCACGCAGCCCTCAGCCCTGCCTCGTCTCCTCTAGTCTTAGGACCATGGAGGCGCGGTTTATCTTGGTCCTTGCGGCGGGAGGGCTATGTTTCTAGGTGTTTTTGAGTTTTGGTAGGGTTTGGGTTCTGCTCGGGAAGGCGAGGCAGCGGCGGCTTCCTGTAGAACGAATAAAGTTCTCCCCGACTAGCCCGCGTCCCGGTGGTGTTTTTGGCGTCGTCGGAGGTCTTGTGGAGGTTTGTCTTCGGCGGATCTCGACGTTTGTCTTCGGTGGATCCACTTGGATCCAGTCCATGTTGGTATGTCTATAGGTTGGATCCTTCCAATCTACATTTCTCTTCATCAGCGGCGGTTGTCTTATGGGGCCTTAGCACGACAACATCCTAAGTGTATACAACAATAAGGTTTGCACGGTTCCGGTGATGGAGGGGTGATGATGGCGGCGTCCCTTTGGCTCGCTTCAGTGCTTATGGTCCTCATTAGGTGGTCTATGGACCTGGACGTAATTTTTACTTCTGGTATTCTTTGTACTCACTTGACATTTGATGAATAGATCAGCAGTTTTTTCTGCAACTTTTTAATTGGAATTTCTACGTTGCCACCACGTGTGTGAATTGGCACATAGTTAATCCATTGCCATAACTGCCGACCATAATTCCGACATGTTAATTTTACAACTTCATATAATAGTTCGTATAGAATTCTTCTTTCATAGATATGCACACTTTTAATTTAACAACTCCATAGAGTACGTATAGAATCCTTTGACATGTTAATGAAAATGTGTATGTCACATACAGTATGTGCGAGCTGCAGGAATTCAACAAGCGCTTCCAGTTCTACTACAGCCCTAACGTATGTACGTCCTGTGTCATGCATGCACATGCATGCATGAATTAATTGTAGCTTGGACGAATTGATAATTCCAATCTGCCTGTTTTGGCATCATTCATATGTTGTCAGATAGTGCTCCAATTTGTTATGCGGCATTGAGGTAGTACTATGGAAGTCCAACCACTGTTTGGCATAAATTTGAGGCTAACTAACGATATTTCCAATCAAAAATAGACAAAGTTCATGACCAAAAAACTTGATAAAACATTAGCCCTTTTTCCTTATTATTAAGCACCAAAGCCAATGGACACTTACAATGCTTTTTTTTAGTTGGAAGTGTGCCCCTTTATTAAGAGTTCTTGCCTACATCGTGTTCAAAGAGTAAAAATATATCGCACAGGGTACATGGAGCCATGTGTTGCATAGCTCATGAATACAATCTTCCTTTGCTAAGATGTGAGCCACTCCATTTGCCGAACATCGCACCCACCAAACATTGTAGGCTTCTCTCGTGTTGAGCAAAACCTTAATCTCCTCAATGATTGGTCCATATCCTGAATTGTCTATAGCCTCCACATTGTCACATTGAGCTTCGATGCCACGAGTCCATGACCTGGGACTGCACACACCAGGTCTGGAGATTGTTACAGTTTTGGGTGGGGGCACAATTCATCACGCCGGATGACCGATTTAGCGGCATCGACGAGTGTTGGGCTGCTTCCTGCTGGCTTCAGGCAAGGGCCGGCATGCCCAAGGCGATGCGTCGCAACTTCGACATCATTACGATTTTGATGCATTGGAGGCTGTGGAAGGAGTGGAACTCCAAGATTTTTGACCAGACGGCCAGCAGCGCCCATAGAGTGCTGGATCTAGTGTGTGAAAACATCACCGTTTGGCGGTCGGCAGGATGCATTTCCGACCTGGGCGCCTAGTAGTTTTGACCGAGCTTGTTTGTTCAAGCTCACGTGTGTCCAACGCTGTACTATGAGAACATCCTCGTTTTCTGTTCTAGTGTGCCTAGACTGCTAACCAGCTTGTACTTCTTTCCCATCTAATAAAGTTCGGCCAACGGCCCTTCGAGAAAACGTGAAACAATGTAGGCACGTTTAGAAGGTGAAGCCTTGTCTCGCAAAAAAAAAAGGTGAAGCCTTGTGATTTTTTTTAGGGTCAAGCATAGCTTGTATATTACTGGTGCCCAGGCAAATCACCCAAAGCACATACAGCCATGTTGGCTGGAACATCCGACTCCCACTACACAGAGTGGTTTACATCACATAAACGACCAAGCTTTGCAAGTTCATCAGCTACAGAGTTTACATGTCACTTACAGAACATTATTTCATGGTGTGAGAACCACAACTTGAGTTGGCGCTTTGTATTTTTGATGATTGCTGAGTACGCGGAGGAATCAACCTTCCGCAAGTTCATGGCTTCCGCTAGCAGTTGGCTGTCCGTCTCAAATATAACTCGCAGCATACCCATGCCCGTTGTAAAGGAAACAGCTTCAGCCATTGCGTGGACCTCGGCAGCGAAGGCATCAGCGATGTACTCCTTCCGCCTGCTCTTGCGCATAGGACTGTGCCAGCTTGAGTTGAAGCCTTGTGATTTTATCAGACTATGACATGTGTTTACCTCCTGCGACGGGATAGATCTGAGTAAATGTACGTGGAGTTGTGATGAAGATTACGCATGGCTAAGACTAGAGGCTGTTGTTTCGCTGTTCACTGGTGGAAAAAAGGCCTTTGGTCGCGGTTCGCAACTGCCATTAGTCGCGGTTGCGCAACCGCGACCAAATAAGCGCGACTAAAGCCCCCCACCTTTAGTCGCGGCTGCTTAAGAACCGCGACTAAAGGCCCGTCCACGTGGGCGCCGGTGTCGTCAAGCGGAGGACCTTTAGTCGCGGTTCTTCCGCCAACCGCGATTAAAGGCCGCCACAGGTTTAGGGTTTTAGCCACCCCCTAAACCTGTTTTCTGTTTAATTTGTATTGTTTTATTTCTTTTGTGCTTTATTTTAATTTTGAAGGAGTTTCATATATTCTACGGTACTACATACATGCATATGAATGTACAATCTCAAATAAATTTGAAATTAGAACCAAAAAGAATTCAAGAGGAATATACAATATATATTCAGTATCATCGGATGACCATATACAATTTTGAACAAGTTTCCATACATGATTTAATCCATATAAAGTTCTACGTCCTCGTAATAGTGTTCTCCTTTAGGATGGAGGACTTCCCTGCTGAACCATCCAGCTAGTTCCTCTTGAAGTGGTCGGAAGCGAGCTTCTAGACTAAGCATCATCCGGAGGTTATTCCTCTGAGCATTGGTATCACTCGGAACCCGCTCAGAGGTGTATCTCCGGATCCTCTCTCACGTACATAGTATCCACATAGATTGGTCTCCGGTGGCTGAATATCCCCAGATTCTTAGGCTTTAACATTTTGAATTCTAGCTCTTTTTGAATTCACCGACCTTTGTATCTACGAACCGTCTCCAAACCCTACGAGGCAAAGAAAATTAAGTGAACAAGAGAGTTATTAGTTACTTGATATTAGGAAATGAACTGAAATAGGCCGATCGATATAGAGCGCAAATGAATGAAAATAATTACTTCTGCAGCATTCTTCTCATGTCGGCCCAAAGCTTTGGATCCATATTCAGAGAGTCGTGGACGAGACATTCTGAGGTGTTAACTTTAATTACTAGCAGAATCCAGTGGAACCTGCGGACACGATACATGCACAGGACGTCATGCATAACTCATCGATTAGCCGCCACATACCATGCATGGAGTAAACAAAAGAGAATTAATGTGCTCAAGATGTAAACACTCACCCAAAATGGTAAGGAAATAGAATATCACTTTTGAGTTCCTGCTTTGTAAGAAACTGCCACAGGTCTGCCTCCACGTCGGTGGGGTGACGCCCAACACATGTCCATTAACGATGTGTGGGTCAATGAACCCAACATCATGGATGTTCCTTACTCTGCATTCCTTAATCTTCATTCTGCATGTATAATAGCGGACACAACAATATAGTTAGGACATATATATAGTGCAGGCAATATGAACGAGATGGGGTAGAAATTAATAAATCACTTACGTAACGTAGCAACCGATGATAGATTTGTCGAGCTCATGCAGATTGAAAAGTCGGAACAATTCACTCAAAGGCAATTTGTACATAGTAATGTTTGAAGTGATGCTCATGTCTAACTTCCGCATAAATATATTCTTTGGCGTTTTTATTTTTTATGTAACCCTTGTACCAATTCAGCGAGACCTTTCATTTGGTCGTAGATCATTTTCCTGCGCAGGCTCGACGAGAGGCCCATTCTTGACATATGTAATTACTACCTCCTTCACTGGCGCCTCATCAAGGCCTAACAGTTCACGAAGAGTAATACCTAAGCTGGCCGCTTGTTCTCTGGCACTCGTTACAGTCAATCCATGTGCTGTCGCAGCTTGTATGATCTCGGGGGCATCCGGGCTTCCACTATAAGCGGGCAATCGATTGTTTACTTTGTTCCCCGAGCTGGGCAACTTGTTTCCCGCTTTTTACTTTCGGCCTTCTCCGCTCTTTGTTCTCCTTGAACATGAGTGTCTGCCTGAAGTTCACGTGCATAGTCGTCAGGCAGATTCTTGGCAACTTGGGACGGTGTGCTCAAAATGACTTAGCCCACTTCTTTTGCTCATCGAATATCTTGGCTTGGGCTCGGGCTCTCTTTTCTTCTTGCAGTCCGCCTTCCATTTCTCATAATGAGCAGCAGCGGCAGCGTCGACTTCCTCGGCACTACGCTCCCAAGGCCTTGTGGGAGAGGCTTGATGATGGCTCCGGTACCTTTGTGGTCTTAGGTACATAAGGGTCCGGGTTAATAATCCAGGACTGCTTCGCTTCTTTGTCGGAGGTGGATTGGGGGCGGCGCCCGATCACCCACCGGACGAGGACTGGGGGGCGGCGGCTGATCACCCGCCGGACGTTGTGGACTGGGGGGCGGCGTCGGCTGACGTGACGGAGGTGTAGGTGAACCGCCACCACCACCACCACCACCACCACCACCGCCACCGCCACCACCACCACCGTAGGGGGGTGGACTTGTTGTCCTTGGCGCCTCGGAAACTTGATAAACTTCTTTTGCCATAGAATGAAATGGCGCTTGACATCTCCAAGTCTTTTCTCCCTTCGGTGTAGCAATGTCAATCTCCGTGTCCTCAAACCCTTGGACTATGTCCTCCACCGTGACACGAGCATAGCCATCTTGAATGGGGTTGTTGTGGTGGAGTGCTCCAGTAAACATGGTAAAGCACTGCCGATGGCTACCTTCATGGACATGTTCCCGATAGGATAATACAGATGACATTCTTTCATCTCCTTTATATCGTCCACGGGTAGCGAGGAGGCTCGTGCAGTAATTTCGACCACCAGAGGCTCCGGTGCAGTAATTTCGACCACCGGAGGCTCCGGTGCAGTAATTTCGATCGTCGGTGCATCTGCACCAGCCGGTGGGGCCTCCGTGGAAGCCCGCGCTGCTTCTCCGCTGCTGGCTTCCGAGATCCGCCGGATGATCTTCATGCTGCACCCGAGCTGCATCTCTTTCGGCTACTAGTACACTCATGGTTTTCTTCATCACATCCATTTCCGATGCCAACCGCGCCACAACATCTGATTCCCGATCCATCTTTCTCTTACGGCTTCTGTAACCGTACGGGTCATCGTCCCGGGGGAACCCTATTTTCCATGGAATGTGCCCCATGCCTCGTACACGTCCTCCGTGTTCAGGATTCCCGAGGGCTTTTGTCGGTAGCGTCGTTCTCTCTGTTGAACTTGATCTTCCCTGTTGAGCATCCTTCATTGCGTCAATAAGGGCTTGGGTGGGTTTAATTAATTTGCCCCGGTAAACACACTCCCCATCTCCGGGTTCAGCGTTCCCCATGCCCGTACCACCAGCTTTTGGCCCTTGGGTCCCATCCTCCGTGCACTGGACGGATTCCTCGCGCCCTCATCTTGTTCTCCATCTTCTCCAACCTAGGCACCAAAATGCGATACCCTCCTGGCCCCATAACATGATTGTACTCCTTCTTAGCCGCATTTTCCTTATTTTTTTTCGATATTTCAATGAACTGCTCCAATTTCTTTTGCTTCACAAATTCTGGCCAATCATGTTTCAGTTTCTCATATTGTCCTTTGAAATCCAGTCTTGTTCGCTTGACAAAGTCACGGGCTAGATTTTGCTTGAATTTCCGGAATGCGTCGGCCATCTTATGAAGAGCGAACTGTTTGACTAGCCTCCTCCTCTCCTTGTTTTCCTCAATCTTGTTACCCTCCTCATCGAATTTGTTGTATTCCGGAGGTAGAACGAAATGTTCCATAAGCTTCTTGAAGCAATCTTTTTTTGTTCTCTTATCGACAAAAGTGAAACCATCAATTCGTGCCTTCTTTGGCTCATTCCACTCCTGGACGGTGATCGAGACGTTGTCTCTAACAATGGCTCCGCATTGGCTGACAAACTTGGTGGCGTTCTTGCGGGGCTCCAGCTTCCTGCCGTTGCACCGTCGACAACCTCGATGGTGCATGTTTCTCCTTGTTTCATCGTCTTGGTTGCGCCCACGCTTTGACGGCGTACTCGATTGTTTCGATGATCCGCCGAGGGCTAAAATAAGAAAGAGAGTCGCGCTGCGTTAGTACACACATATTTATTCAAATCAGTTAGTTTGTATCACCGGAGGCTCAATGTATATATATACCTCGGCCCGGAGGTGGTTGCTACTTCCATTTGAAGATAAATGCGTTTATCGACGTTTCTTGACATCTTCTTCTTGTGGCGCCCTTCATCTTCACCGTCAAGGTTCAGATAAGAAGAGATATCATCTTCTTCTTCTCCGGTCGGCACATATTGAATATCACCGTTTATGATGCCGAACATATGTGCTTCACCGTCCGGATCATAGTTGTCCATAATCGGGTCAGCTCTATCGTCCGCCATTATGTCAGTCCTGAAAACATGTAGTAAAACAAATTAATTAAGTGAAGAAGGGGGGCGGTGGCGGTGGCGGTGGCGAAAGGGCGGTGGCAAAAGGTGGGGGCGAGGACGGGGTGGGAGAGGGTGTCGCGGTAGAGCGCGAGACGGGCGGCGAGCAGCAGGCGTCACGGAGAGGGAGGCGAGGACAACACACACGGAGAGGGAGGCGAGGACAACAGACAACCACGTCTTCACGAATGTCATTTTGTGAAGAAACTTTGCAAGCAATTAAACATTTGTCAACCACGTCTTCACGCGAGATGGAAGGATCACTCACATGAAGACAATACAGTAATGGGGTCGACCAGTAGCAGTACTAAAGCGGGAGAAAAAGGAAGAAAATATAGGGCATGCGAGGATATGATCCTAGGTCGCCTCCGTAGTTGAGGGTGTTGTTAGCCATTGCGCAACTGTTGGGGTCGTGGAACTAAATGAGGCGCTTCCTAATTTAGGATGAAAGCCCGGAGTTGTTTTTATTTCTTCGTTTTTTTGTTTCTTTTTTGTGATTTGTTTGGTTTTTTCTTTCTTCTTCGGTTTTTTGGTATTCTTTTTTTTGTTGCTATATCTTGTTTTTTTCGTTTTTCTTTTGGTTTCTCTTTGTTTCTTTCATGGTTTTTATCCATTTTCCCTTTTTCAAATTTTCCTTCTTTTTTCCTTTGGTTTTTTGTCTACTTCTTAGTTTTCAGCGAGTTTTTGTTTTTCTTTGTTTCTTTGTCGATATTCATAGTTTTCTTTTTTTTTGCGTTTGTTTCTTTGCTTTTATTTTTCATTTTCATTTTTCCTTTAGTTTCCTTTTTAGATTTCATTGTTTTTCATTTTCCTCTTTCTTTATTTTGGTTTTCATTCTACATTTTTTTGTATCAAGAATATTTTTTAAATACACGTTATACATTTTCATATATGAGTTTAACATTTTTTAATACATGATCAAAAAATCAAGGAGGAGGGGCAGGAGCTTCGGGAGGCCGATGCGGAGTTGTTCACGGCGAGGGAGTGGAGGCAGGTGGTCATGCATTTAATCACCCGTGGGAAGACCGGGGCCAAGGGGGCGACAGGAGGCGATTTCTCGGCGTGGAGGGTCAGGAACGAGGCGGAGGTCGACGGCATGCCAAGGGGATCGGGAAGGTGGGTGGCATGGACGAGGGCCGACGGGGGGTGGAGAGGGGACGGGAGGGAGGGAGGTCGGAGGCGGGCGGCTAGGGCTGGGGCGAGGCGGAAACCCTAGGGCGTCGGCGAGGGGTTACAGGGCGAGGGCGACGGGCGGGCGGCGCCGAGGGCGACGGGCGACGGCGGGCGGCGCCGAGGGCGAGGGCGACGGCGGCGGCGCCGAGGGCGCCATTTAACAAAGGGAATCGGAGAAGACGAGAAACGGAACAGTATTTATAGCCCCCCTTTAGTCGCGGTTGGCTACGAGATCCGCGAATAAAGGGTACCTTTAGTCGCGGGTCGCCTGCCCAACCGCGACTAAAGGCCTTAGGCCGCCCAGCGCCTAAAAAGTTTAGTCCCACTCGCTAGTTGAGAGAGCTCGAGAGTGGTTTATAAGCTGCTGCCCACCCTCTCGAGCTCCTCTCAACCGCAGGCTTTCAGCCTAATCTGTCACTAGCTATGTGCTGTGGGCCTACTTGGCCTCCTGGGCCTGAATCACCGCCCATGTAGGGTTTCTAGTCGTATTCAGCCGTGGGGGTCCAAGAGGGGCACTATTTTTTCCAGTTTTTTGTTTTGTTTTCTGCATTATTATTTATTTTTTGTTGTTTTTGCTTTATTTTTAATTCTTTTTGCTTTTAGTTTTAGAAAAATTATAAACTTTCTGTTAGTGCCATTAGTTTTCAAATTTGAAAACACTTTTTTGTTTTCTTTGTTGCTTTATTTATTTTATTTTGTTTCTACTTACAACAAAATACTTATTGTTGCTATTTTAGTTTTCTGCATTATTATTTATTTTTGTTGTTTTTTGCTTTATTTTTAATTCTTTTTGCTTTTAGTTTTAGAAAAATTATAAACTTTCTGTTAGTGCCATTAGTTTTCAAATTTGAAAACACTTTTTTGTTTTCTTTGTTGCTTTATTTATTTTATTTTGTTTCTACTTACAACAAAATACTTATTGTTGCTATTTTAGTTTTCTGCATTATTATTTATTTTTTGTTGTTTTTTGCTTTATTTTTTAATTCTTTTTGCTTTTAGTTTTAGAAAAATTATAAACTTTCTGTTAGTGCCATTAGTTTTCAAATTTGAAAACACTTTTTTGTTTTCTTTGTTGCTTTATTTATTTTATTTTGTTTCTACTTACAACAAAATACTTATTGTTGCTATTTTAGTTTTCTGCATTATTATTTATTTTTTGTTGTTTTTTGCTTTATTTTTTAATTCTTTTTGCTTTTAGTTTTAGAAAAATTATAAACTTTCTATTAGTGCCATTAGTTTTCAAATTCAAAATGGACACCAAACACATCACGGGTAATATAATTCACATGATCCATTCAACAAAGTTTGGTACAATAAATTATTACACATCATTTCTTCCCTTGTGTCCCTGCTTGCTTACGATTGTGCCGTATCCATGGAGCATCCTCATCATTTAACTTAATGCTTGGGTCGGTGTTCACTTTGAAGGGCGGAATTTCAGCAAACATATTATAATCTTCGACATGTCTGTCTTGTCCTCCACTCCCACGATGTTTCTTTTCCCTGAAAGAACAATGTGGCGCTTTGAATCATCGCATGATGTACTGATCGCTTTCTTATCTTTCCGCTTCCTCGGTTTGCTACTCATGTCCTTCACATAGAAAACCTGAGCGACATCTTTCGCTAGGACGAATGGTTCGTCAAGGTAACCAAGATTGTTGAAATCCACCATTGTCATTCCGTATTGCTGGTCCACCTTTACCCCACCTCCTGTTAGCTTGAACCATTTGCACCGGAACAAAGGGACCTTAAAGGAGGGTCCATAGTCAAGTTCCCATATCTCCTCTATGTAACCATAATATGTGACCTCTTGCCCATTCTCGGTTGCTGCATCAAAGCGGACACCACTGTTTTGGTTGGTGCTCTTTTTATCTTGGGCGATCGTGTAAAATGTATTCCCATTTATCTCGTACCCTTGGAAAGTCGTTATAGTCGAAGATGGTGTCTTGGCCAACATGTACAGCTGATCTACAACATCATTGTCATTCATTAAATGTTTTCTCAACCAACTGCCGAAAGTCTCCATGTGGGCCTTCCTAATCCAGGATTCGAGGCTTCCCGGGTTGTCGAACGTAAAATATTCTTGTGTTTCTCAAAGTACGGAGCCACCAAGCTGGAATTGGTCAAGATGCAGTGTGGTGTGCTTCAATGAGAATGGCCGTCCATACATATCGTTGATTTCATTCCGATCGTGCCTTTTCCACTTAGTCTCCCCTCGTACGCGATCGAGGAAGACCAATCGGCTTAAGGTCGAACAAAGTCAACACAAAACTCAATTACCTCCTCATTTCCATAGCCCTTGGCGATGCTTCCTTCTGGCCTAGCACGGTTACGAACATATTTCTTTAATACTCCCATGAACCTCTCAAGGGGAACATATTGTGTAGAAATACAGACCGAGAACGAAAATCTCTTCGACTAGGTGAACCAGGAGGTGCGTCATAATATTGAAGAAGGATGGCGGGAACACCAACTCGAAACTGACAAGACATTGGATCACATCGCTCAGAACCGTGGTAGAACTTCTGGATTGATTACCTTCGAGAGATTGCATTGAGGAATGCACATAGCTTCACAATGGCTACTCGAACATTTTCCGGCAGAGCCCCTCAAAGCAATCGGAAGCAATTGCGTCATAATCACGTGGCAGTCGTGAGACTTCAGGTTTTGGAACTTTTTCTCCGCCATGTTTATTATTCCCTTTATATTGGACGAGAATCCAGACGGGACCTTCATACTGCTCGGGCATTCAAAAGATGACCTTCTCTTCTTTGGTCGAGCGTAGTCGGCACGACCTTGAAACCATTCCGGATGCCGGTCATCGTGGTCTTTCAAACGTTGCTGGTCCTGCCGTGCTTCCTTTGTATCATTTGTCTTCCCATACACGGCCAAGAAGCTTAGGAGGTTCACGCAAATATTCTTCGTAACGTGCATCACGTTGATTGCAGAGCGGACATCTAGGACTTTCCAATATTCTAGCTCCCAGAATATAGATTTCTTCTTCCACATGGCTGCGTGCCCGTCAGCTCCCTTCGAACTGATTGTCCGCCAGACCCTTTCCAAAGATGACTTTCAAATCCTTGACCATATCAAATACCTCAGCACCGGTCGTTCCGCAGGCTTCGCCGGTGATCTGCCTTGCCGTTGTAATGCTTGCCTTTCTTTCTTCTTGGATGAATTTTCGGAAGAAATCGACGATGCCCAAGGTACACGTTCTTCTTACAATTTGGCAAATGTACACTTTCAGTCTCATGTAAGCAGTGCGTGCATGCATTGTATCCCTTATTTGTGATTCCGAAAGGTTACTAAGAGCAGGCCAATCGTTGATGGTTACGAAAAAGCAACGTCAGAGGTCAAATTCCTCTTGTTTGTGCTCATCCCACACACGGACACCACCCCACAGCTGTAAAAGTTCATCAACTAATGGCCTTAGGTACACATCGATGTCGTTGCGGGTTGCTTCGGACCTTGGATGAGCACTGCATCATAATGAACTTCCGCTTCATGCACAACCAAGGAGGAAGGTTGTAGATGCATAGAGTCACGGGCCGTGCTATGGCTGGAGCTCGCTCGCCAAAAGGATTCATGCCATCCGCATTTAGAGCAAATCTTATGTTCCTTGCGTCGGTGCAAAATCTTTGAACCATCTGTCGATCTTTCTCCATTGCGTTCCATCTGCGGTGTGTCTCAATTCCCGTCCGACTTACGGTCCTCTTTGTGCCATCGCAACAACTTGGCATGCTCTTTGTTCCTGAGCAGACGTTTCAACCGTGGTATTATAGGAGCATACCACATCACCTTGGCGGGAACCCTCTTCCGGGTTTCGGCCCTCAACATCGCCACCGTGGTCATCGCCTCGATCTTATAACGCAATGCAAAGTGCATACCGGCATTCATTCAAATTCTCGTATTCACCGCGGTAGAGGATGCAATCGTTGATGCATGCATGTATCTTCGTAACCTCTAAACCTAGAGGGCGTATAACCTTCTTTGCTTCAGACGTCTTTGGCGGGCAACTCGTTATCCTTTGGAAACATATTCTTCAACATTTTCAAAGCAAGTTTTCAAATGCCGAGTCAGCTACACCTGCCTCGCCTTCCATTTCAGCAAATCCAGTGTGCAGCCCAGCTTTTTCGCACCATCATCGCATCCGGTACAGCGCCTTTACGTGATCCTCTAACATGCGATCCAAATTCTCCCTCTCCTTTTCGGGGCCAGAGCGTCTCCGTGCATCGCAATGGTCCGACCAAGATCATCAACGGATCATCACGCGCCTCTTCTTCACCTTCCCCTTCACCTTCAAAGATCCTCCATGAAAGTATCACCAAAATGAGCAAGATAGCTTTCATCGATGAAATCATCCCCTTCTTCATCTTCTTCCATTATAACCCCTCTTTCTCCATGCTTGGTCCAACAATTATAGCTTGGCATGAAACCCTTCCAAGCAGATGCATGTGAACAACTCTTGAGGAAGAGTAACCCTTCTCATTCTTACAGATAACACATGGACAGATAACAAAACCCCCGCTTGTTCGCATTAGCCACTACGAGGAAATCTTTCAAACCCGTAGTGAACTCGCCGGAGAGTCGGTTACCGTACATCCATTGCCGATTCATCTGCATTATTATAATATAAAATATATAATTAACCATCATGCATTTGTTAAACTAACTAGCTACAAACAATATAAATTAAACAATGAACTACACACATGCATATTGACACATCAAAGGTTCATCAAGTTGCTAACCGCGATCGAAGAGTGTGGCTCCAACACTTCATGTCATGTTTGTTTCATGCTCTTGGGGCATTTCATCAAACACCTTATGTGCATAAGAGGAACCAAAAGCAAACCTACACCCACTTGTGAAGAGAATGGCTCCAAATGGCTAAGTGTTGGCTGCTTGGATGGGTATATATAGGGAGGGGCTTTAGTTGCGGTTGGCACAGCAATCAGTGACTAACGGGGCCCGACGGCCTTTAGTCGGGGTTGCCCGGGCCAACCGCGACTAAAGCCCCTCACGTGCACCAGCTGGCCACCGAGCGCCCTGGGCCCAGGCCTTTGGTCGCGGTTCACCTCTAGAACCGCGACTAAAGGTCCCATTAGTCGCAGTTCCTACAGCTTCGCGACTTATAGGGCTGGACGGAAGCCTGTTTTTCCACCAGTGGTTATGCCTGAATATTGAGTACGTACGCATTCCGCAAAAAAAAAATCAAGTACGTGTAAATATTGTTCTCTGCTGGTCCAGTTTCAATCGGAAACCTTCACCGAACCGAGTTAATTACATGTGAGTACCATACTTCAAAGACCTACTCACGAATTGGTATCACTCTCAAAAGTTTTGCAGCTCGGTACCAATTCAAGGCCTAAGTGTTGCAAAACGGTCTAAGCTGCATATAAACGCATATTGACGCTGTATCTGACCGCTGGGACCCGCTGTCAGGGGCTGATGTGGCATGCTCTTTTACAAAAAGAACCTTTACTTTTTATTTAATCACGCATATATCCTTTATTTGTAAAATAAGTCTTACTGCAAAAAAGATATTCGAAAATAACCACACGCGCATGCTGCCGGGTTTCGAACCCGCGATCTGCCGTTGGAAGCATTAGCCGGCTGCCGCTGCGCTACTGCTACTATTGCTTCAACAGGGACGCCTAAACGCTTTTATACCTTGAAACTTTCGGTTTTTTACAAAGTACAAAAACGCGCGCCCGTTCGCCCTAAATCGATCTCCGCCGAGTCGTTCGCAGCGCGCGCTTGCTGCCTCTGCCCCACGGCATCCTATGCGTCAACTCGTTCAGATATCGTCTTTAAACTCCGAGCAGTTTCGATTTTTATACGATATAAAAATATTATCTGACATTAAAAGAGTGTTTATCGCGTTGTATGATTAAAAATATGTTCATTGCATCATATATTAAAAGTTCATCTTATAAAAGCGTATCGTATATTAAAAAATGTTCACCACATCTTTTAATATATATATATATTAAACATTTATTAATATACAATGATCTTATTTAAATATATGATTTCAGATTACAGAAAGTTTATCGTTTATATGTTGAACATTTTATAATATATGATATCTATATATATGTGTGTATAATTTTTCAATATAAGTTTTTTGCAGGAATTTTTTCAATATATCGTTATGCACACTGATTTTGGTCTGAAGAATACACAAGCTCTGAATAATAGACCTGCTGGTCTCCGCTTTGTTTTTGGGTTGACGTTCAAAAAATTTATAATTACTCTGAAAGGTAAATAAAGTGTTTGCGCATTTGGAAAAAAGTTCAGAACATTTTTGGGAAAAGTTGAACATGTATTTAATAGTTGTAAATGTATTTTCTAAAATGTTCATCATGTATTATAAAATTTATTACGATAACACAATAATTTTTAGTAAATGTTATCAATTTTTCGAGTAACTGTGCATTAAAAATTACAACAAATATATGCAGTAACTCTAATCCATGCGGGTATAAATATAAGATGAACGTTCTTTTAAATACGATGAACTTTTTTGTATTATAAAAACGTTCACCCTATATATATTGAACCATTTTTAGTAAACATTGTATGTATATGTATATCTTTTTTTCAATATACGGCACACACACAGCGTAGGGCCCGAAGAATAAACACGATCGGAAAAAAGATAAAGAAATTCGGAAAACAGGACGGCTCGAACAGTAAAGCCGTGAACGATGCAGTGGCGCAATTTGTTGCTCATTTTCAGTCTTTGGAAGCGGCTATGTTTGTGTTTACGCGTCAGCCTTGGAGTCTGGGTTCAGATAATCTTTTGATTGAGTTCATGGATCCGGAGGACCATAACAAAATATTCAGGATTATAAGTTTGATACTATCTTTGTTACGGTCCGGATCTACGGTGTTCCACCTCGCTTCCGTTCACAAGAGCTCTTGCAAAACTTCTGGGTAGTTTGGGTCAAGTTTTAGAGTTTCATCCTTTCAGTCAGGCCATGCTTTATGCTAAATCAGATTATATGTGGGGACTATAAAGATGTCAGTAGCTAATCCAGTTCGAGACAAAATATGGGTTTCATTTGCTACAAGTCTGGTCTCTTTTATGAAAGAATTGGTCGCATTTGCACATTCTGTGGAGTGATGTTCCATACTGTTCAGCACTGCCCTACTAGAAATAATCTGCTCATTTCTAGGCAAAGGTTGCATATCGAATTGGATCAAATTCCTTCTGTAAGGTTGGGACAATGGATGAATAAAGCAGAGCTTATCCCAACGCAGTCTGCTGGTGCTACACAGGAACATAAAGCGGTCTTCTCAACGTTTCTGAATCCTCGGTTGATCAGATTACAGAAGCAGTCTATGGAAGATGCTAAGGGTAAAACTAAAGTTCCTACGGAAGAAGAGTGTGGAAAAGCTGTTCCTAAAGAGTTGTCTTTAAGGAAAATTAACAAGTAAATTCAGATGATGCAGCAGGGAAACTCCTCCAAAGATGCAGTTATTTCTGAAACAAGGATAGGTCGGTACATTAACATCTGCCAGCCTCTCTGTCTGTCCCGGCCCCCACGGGGGATGCTAATCAGTCAGGCCCTCTATCCGATGAATCCCCCGTTCACTCCTGGACAAGAGTTGCAGCGGGGTCAGTCGATACTTTAATCCCGCCACCTCTAGTTATCCCTCTAGATACCCTTCCTCAAAGATGATCCTGCAAATCCTATTTCTCCCCCAAATTTGTCCAGACTGCCTGCTCCTCTAACTTTGCAGTGTTGCGCTTCTCCTGCTATCCCTGCCACTGTGGAGGACAAATCACCTGGTGCAAATGCGAACATTAGTCTTCCCCTTCACCCTAATTCCCCTCCTAGTCCATCCCGGTGCACGCCTCCTTCTCTTCCAAGGCTCAGCCCCAAGCGTCCTCTGGCTGCTACCCCAAATCCGCTTCTGCCGCCGCCGAAGAGACTTGTCTTGTGGCGGGAGGCGGACGATGGCGCAACCACCTTTTCGGAGTCCTCTCGATCAATCGATCTGCTTCTCGAGCTACTCCAGCCCTCGGCTCTGGTCGGGCTTGCTCGGGCGCCTCCGCCGAGTCGCCCCTCTCCCCCAGGCCTCTTGGTGGTCCCCTGCCTTCCCCTCGGCGTGTTCTCGCTGGATTTGCAAACTGCTTGCAGCGCCGGTGGCTCTCTCTCAAGAGTCAAACCAGTTGGCCCCCTCGGCGGAGATGCATCTGACCTGGGGCGCCGTCGTCGATTTGAAGTTAGCAAATGGGATGTTCCTCCAATCGGGCGACCTGGAGATATGTGTCCTGTTTTCAATCAGTTTCCTCGCCGTAGCTATGGTGCTACCTCTTGGCACCGCTGACAAGAATGCCAATCCGGTGGGTAGCAGATCGCTTTCGCAGAGGCCGCGGCAAATCTAGGCCAAATCTGGATATCGGGACAGTTGCGGATCAGAGTGCATTGCCTATGGAACAGGGCAATGAGGCAGGAGCAATCTATGATCCTTGGCCAAACAAGACGCCTACAAATTCTCTTAGTGCAGATGTCAACAGCTCCTATCAAGGCCCTATCTCTCCTCCTAGAGTCGACCGCCTCCATTACTTGGGTTTGGATAATTGTGGTTGCGCATATGGCACCCGAGGTCAAGCCGTAGTGCAAGATCAAGATAACATTAGCTCCACTGCCCAGGGTGTTAAGGTTGATCTTTGCAGCGGTCAGCAGGCAGCCGACATGGATCTCAGTGATCACGAGGTTGAAGGCATGGATCACTCTCTCTCTCTCTCTCTCTCTCTCTCTCTCTCTCTCTCTCTCTCTCTCTCTCTCTCTCTCTCTCTCTCTCTCTCTCTCTCTCTCTCTCTCTCTCTCTCTCTCTCTCTCGGGCGTTGGCGCGTGGCCCTACTTGCGCCTCCTGCGTCATGAAGGCCATAGCATGGAACTGCCAAGGTATGGGCATGGGCCTCGGCAGTGAGCGCATGCTTTACCTTGCAAATTTGATGCGGTCCACCTATGCACAGGTAACTTTTATTTCAGAAATTAAATCTTCCAAAATACGTTCAGTTGATCTTGTCAATAGGTTTGATGTGTCTAATGCGTTTGTTGTTCCTTCTAGAGGTGCCTCGGTGGTCTTTGGCTTATGTGGACCAATGAGCTCCAAGTTTCGCTCATACAGCTGCTTTTCACTATATTTTAGCCAATGTAGTTCATGTAGCGTCTGGGGTCAACTTTTGCCTGATTTGTATATATGGTGACCCGTATCATAGGCGTACTAATGCCATCTGGGACCAAGTTGCTGCTTTTGTTTATGAGAATCTAGGTAAACCCATGGTTTGTATGGGTGACTTGAATGACATCATGTATGATGTTGATGGTTGTAATGGTAATATCAACTACTATCGTATGCATGCTTTCCGGTCCCTTGTTAAAAATTGTGGCTTATTTGACATTGGCTATAGTGGCCCTGCTTATACTTGGCGTGGTAGATGTAATACTTCCGGACCTATTCATAGATGCCTTGATCGTTGTTTGGTTAACTCGATTGGTGCTCTCATTTTCCCAATACCAAAGTGTTGAATCTTCCCATCATTCTCAGGTGATCATGCTCCTATTTTAATTTCTCTTTGAGAGTAAATTTGTCAAACCTAAGCAAACTTTTAAATTTGAAAATTGGTGGCTTATGGAGAAAGACTTCCATTCCTTTGCTAGAAATACTTGGAATGCTAGTACTATTACTTCTTTTGCAGCAAAGTCTTCCTTTTTAGCAGGGTCATTAAGAACTTGGTGCAGAAAGAAAAAACCCTTCAATGTAAACTTCAGATTTGGAGTATGAGATTAATGATCTGCAACAACTCCCTATTCATCAACAAAATCATGATCTTCAAAGTTCTCTCGCTGCTAGGTATGAGCATACTCTCTCTAAGCTTAATCAGTACTATAAGCAGCGTAGTAAGAAGAATTGGGCGGCTAAAGGTGACCGTAATACTAAATTTTTTCATCAAGCAGTCCTTAAGCGCAGAAAAAGGAATACTATTTGTTCTATCAAAGATGAGAATGACATGATCCAGTTCAAACCAGCTTCCATTATGCAAACTTTTGTTAACTATTTCAGGAGCATTTTTTCTTCCCCTAATAATAATGCGGCCGGGCCTTTTCCTTCCGCTCATTGGACTAATGATAATGTTGATCCTACCTACTCTATTCCTGTTAACGCTGAGATTTTACAGATTCTTAAAGACATGAAACTTGATGCTTCTCCGGGGCCGGATGACTTTAACGTGGAATTCTATTTAGCTACTTGGGATTGGATAGGGGACGAGGTTACTCAACTTGTGACTAAATTTTATGTTACTGCTACTCTAACTCCTCATATTAATGACACCAACATTGCCCTCATCCCTAAGAAATTAGTACCTCTTCCGCCCATGGACTATAGGCCTATTAGTCTTTGTAATGTGCTTTACAAAATCATTGCTAAATCTCTTGCTAATAGGCTCAAGCCTCACCTCCCAGACTATATTGATCCAGCTCAGCAGGCTTTTATTAAGGGCAGACGTATTACTGACAATATCATTATTGCCCAGAGATTGCTCATTCCTTTTCTCTCAAATCTTGGAAACATAATGCTTTCATGCTTAAGATTGACCTTGCTAAGGCTTTTGATCGTCTAGAATGGAATTTATTGTCTCCGCTCTGTCTCGTAAAGGGTTACATGGTCATTTTGTTAATTTGGTTCATGCATGTATTTCTTCGCCTACGTTTTCCGTGCTCATTAATGGTCAACCTTCTTCAAAATTTAAAAGTTTCCGAGGTATCCAACAAGGTTGTCCTTGTTGGAAATATGCCCTAGAGGCAATAATAAATTAGTTATTATTATTATATTTCCTTGTTCATGATAATCGTTTATTATCCATGCTATAATTGTATTGATAGGAATCTCAGATACATGTGTGGGTACATAGACAACACCATGTCCCTAGTAAGCCTCTAGTTGACTAGCTCGTTGATCAATAGATGGTTACGGTTTCCTGACCATGGACATTGGATGTCGTTGATAACGGGATCACATCATTAGGAGAATGATGTGATGGACAAGACCCAATCCTAAGCCTAGCACAAAGATCGGGTAGTTCGTATGCTAAAGCTTTTCTAATGTCAAGTATCTTTTCCTTAGACCATGAGATTGTGCATCTTCAGGATACCGTAGGAATGCTTTGGGTGTACCATACGTCACAACGTAACTGGGTGGCTTTCAAGGTGCACTACGGGTATCTCCGAAAGTGTCTGTTGGGTTGGCACGAATCGAGACTGGGATTTGTCACTCCGTGTGACGGAGAGGTATCTCTGGGCCCACTCGGTAGGACATCATCATAATGTGCACAATGTGACCAAGGGGTTGATCACGGGATGATGTGTTACGGAACGAGTAAAGAGACTTGCGGTAACGAGATTGAACAAGGTATCGGGATACCGACGATCGAATCTCGGGCAAGTACAATACCGCTTAGACAAAGGGAATTGAATACGGGATTGATTGAATCCTCGACATCGTGGTTCATCCGATGAGATCATCTTGGAACATGTGGGAACCAACATGGGTATCCAGATCCCGCTGTTGGTTATTGGCCAGAGAGTTGTCTCGGTCATGTCTGCGTGTCTCCCGAACCCGTAGGGTCTACACACTTAAGGATCGATGACGCTAGGGTTATAGGGAATATATATACGTGGTTACTGAATGTTGTTCGGAGTCCCCGATGATATCCCGGACGTCATGAGGAGTTCCGGAATGGTCCAAGGTAAATATTTATATATGGGAAGTCCTGTTTTGGTCACCGAAAAATTTGGTGCTATCGGTAACGCATCTGGGACCACCGGAGGGTCCTGGGTTCACTCAAGTGGGGCCACTGCCCCAGAGTGCAACATGGGCCAAGTGTGGGAGGAACCAGCCCTGTGGGCTGGTGCGCTTCCACCAGGCCCAAGGCGCCTAGGGTTTGGGAGGCGCCTCCACCTTGCTTGGGGGCAAGTTTCCCCTCTCCCCTTGGCCGCCACCCTAGATGGGTTTTGGGGCTGCCGCACCCCTTGAGGTGGGAACCCTAGAGGGGGCGCAGCCCCCTCCCTCTCCCCTATATATAGTTGAGGTCTTTGGGGCTGCAAACACATTAGTTTTGACCTCTCCCTGGCGCAGCCCTACCTCTCTCCCTCCTCGTCTCTTGCGGTGCTTGGCGAAGCCCTGCTGGAGTGCCACGCTCCTCCACCACCACCACGCCGTTGTGCTGCTGCTGGACGGAGTCTTCCCCAACCTCTCCCTCTCTCCTTGCTGGATCAAGGCGTGGGAGACGTCACCGGGCTGCACGTGTGTTGAACGCGGAGGTGCCGTCCGTTCGGCACTAAGATCTCCGATTATTTGGATCACGACGAGTACGACTCCTTCAACCCCGTTCACTTGAACGCTTCCGCTTAGCGATCTACAAGGGTATGTAGATGCACTCTCCTTCCCTCGTTGCTAGATTACTCCATAGATTGATCTTGGTGATGCGTGAAAATTTTGAATTTCTTCTACGTTCCAACAAAGTGGCATCATGAGCTAGGTCTATGCGTAGTTTCTATGCACGAGTAGAACACAAGTTGTTGTGGGCGTTGATTTTGTTCAATATGATTACCGCTACTAGTCCAATCTTGTTTCGACGGTATTGTGGGATGAAGCGGCCCGGACCGACCTTACACGTACACTTACGTGAGACAGGTTCCACCGATCGACATGCACTTGTTGCATAAGGTGGCTAGCGGTGCCGCCTCCCACTTTAGTCGGATCAGATTCGATGAAAAGGGTCCTTATGAAGGGTAAATAGCAATTGGCATATCACGTTGTGGTTTTTGCGTAGGTAAGAAACGTTCTTGCTAGAAACCCATAGCAGCCACGTAAAACATGCAAACAACAATTAGAGGACGTCTACTTGTTGCATAAGGTGGCTAGCGGGTGCCAGTCTCTCCCACTTTAGTCGGATCAGATTCGATGAAAAGGGTCCTTATGAAGGGTAAATAGCAATTGGCATATCACGTTGTGGTTTTTGCGTAGGTAAGAAACGTTCTTGCTAGAAACCCATAGCAGCCACGTAAAACATGCAAACAACAATTAGAGGACGTCTAACTTGTTTTTGCAGGGTATGCTATGTGATGTGATATGGCCAAAAGAATGTGATGAATGATATGTGATGTATGAGATTGATCATGTTCTTGTAATAGGAATCACGACTTGCATGTCGATGAGTATGACAACCGGCGGGAGCCATAGGAGTTGTCTTAATTTATTGTATGACCTGCGTGCCATTGAACAACGCCATGTAATTACTTTACTTTATTGCTAAACCGTTAGCCATAGTAGTAGAAGTAATAGTTGGCGAGACAACTTCATGGAGACATGATGATGGAGATCATGGTGTCATGCGGTGACAATGAAGATCATGGAGCCCGAAGATGGAGATCAAAGGAGCAAAATGATATTGGCCATATCATGTCACTTTTTGATTGCATGTGATGTTTATCATGTTTATGCATCTTATTTGCTTAGAACGACGGTAGTAAATAAGATGATCCCTCATTAAATAAGATGATCCCCTTGGGTTGCACATTCAACTTCAACCAACAATCCATGAGGAGGAAGTGGTTTTCTCCACCCTCAAGTACAATGTGCATGCACGGGAGGGCTAGCAAAGAGGACTTGGTCACAAGTTGCATATCCGACCAAATGACCAAAACATAGAGCATATTTAGCCAAATGACCAACACACGTAACAACTTACTTGCTCGGTGATTTACGCACCACTTGTCCACCAGTTTAAGAGTATTTTGTAATGGCCTCAATACTTGCTCACAGGATCATAGATGGTGTACCATTAATGGGTGATCGACTTTGGTGTACGATCCCAGATAGCTTTCTTGCGGTAGGAATCGAAGTTCTTATGCTCATGCAACCAAGAAGGAACATTGGATCAAAAGGTTGAGCCCCTTTGCTTTGTGCCTTGAAATGAATCGACGCTAGTGGCAAACCAAGCATCACACAACAATTCGTCCTCTCTCAAATTGAAACGTTTTCTCCTACCCTTCTATTTTGGTCCGGCACCGGACGTCCAATCATCCGGATCAAGGCCCATTTTCTCGGCGTACTAGTCCGGTTGCTTCGCGTATGAGTCCACATGCAGGGTGTACGTGCCCAGCTGCTCGGTGTACAACTCCAGTTGGGAGTGATCACCCTGTTCTTTGACGAAGCCACCTCCATCGTGGATGATGTCCAACGCCTCCCCATTGTCACTGGCGTCGCGCCCAATTGAGAGACATACCAATGAGTAGAGAGCAGACACCTAGTTGATCCACGCCCGACGTCTGCGACCGAACAAGCTGTGGTGATGGTGAGTCGTTGAATGAGGGGTGTGTTGAGGTCGACTGTCCATGGCATGGACGTGCGGACTGGTGCCGATGACCGACCTGCTTGGCTGGGTAGTAGTATGGTGCATGCATCTCCACCGACCAGGTTGGAGAGTGCATCAGCAGTGACGCCCACCTCCCGCCCTTCTTCGCATTAGAAGGTGGCAAGTGTCCTGTGGCCAAAGCTATTTGCTCCTGCTCCTTCGGACGCCGTGGCGCGCATTGCGGGTTGCCAAGTTGATCTAGCGCCCGGTCATGAACTTTGGATCCTCCGCCTCCGACTTCGGTGACAATACAAACGGGTCCATGCGGCAATGGATAGTGAAAAGGATGTGAACGGGGTGGACGGCAGTGGAGCTTAGAGCAGAGAGCGTGGGAATGTGTGGGCTTTGAGCGGGACCAGTGCGGAGGTGGCCAACCGCGAGGCTGTGGATGGTGTTTTGAGTGGGCGAGGGTGTCGGAGTCCCACGTAATGAAGGTCCGGACTCCTTAAATATCCCCTAACTTCTGATCCGGTTTGCGAGAAATCGGACGCCATGGACATGTAGGAGGAGTCCGGACGCTTATGCGTGTGATTCATGGGACGACGTTGGAGAGTTTGTGGACGATTTGCGGAACAACGTTAGAGACGCCCTAAGGCTTCATTTGGATCTCGGGGGAGGTATTCCCAGGGAGCAAGTGCCTCGGGTGAAATTAGCTTGTGCAAACTTGAGCCCCATGGAAAATCTAGATCGCCCTTTGGCTGCCGGGGCTCAAGGGTAACTGGGGATTGGGGAAGGCCGCTACACTCGAGGGAGGAAGGAGCGGGCGGCATCACTCTCGATCGTCGTTAGTGAGTCGCGGGAGCGAGCGAGACGGGGATTTCCTCCACGACCTGTGGAGGCCTAGAAATCTCGACCGAGGAAAGGCCGTGGAAAGGGCTGGGGTCGCTCCCCTTCGTGGGTCACCAAATGCGAAGGTACGCTCCCCCGGGTCGATTTGGCCTGTATTTCTCAGCCATGGAAAGAGGGGATCCCGGAGGATCCCTGGGATCCCCTGGCTACCAAATGAGCCCTAAGTGGGCAAATCATCCATAGTGACCATGTAAGTCCTCCATGAAGGGCGTGGAGGTGCTCCTTCTTCTTGGCAGCGTAATTGTGGTGTGCATACACGGCTGGCTTGAACTCCTTTCCTGCCACCCGATGTACGTTGGACCTGGTTGAATTGCTCATAAGGGCAAGGGGAGAGCGTAAATACGACTTCCAGCGAGGGGCCTGTTTGTAAAAGCCTTGGACTGTTGTGCCAGCTCATTGCACCGCCTCATTCCGTCTCCTCTCCGGCCCTTCTTCTCTCCCCCTTCCGCCTCCCCTCCCGCCTCCCTCCCACCCACGCCGCCTCAAACTCCCTTCGCCCTCCCCTTCCACCCACGCCGCCCAAACCTCCGCTCCCTCCCCGCCGCCGCCATGTCGATCTCACGGCTGCTCTCCAGGGCGCCGAGAAGGTCGTCGACACCACCACCCGTGTCCTCACCTGTGAGCGGCGCGCATGGCGGGATGTGCTCGTGGATTGGCGATCCTCAAGCGCATTTTCAATCCCAGCCCGACCCTTCTCCCGGCTGCGACGCCGAGACCGGACCGACTCCTGCCCCACCCTCCCCTTCACCCGCTGGCTCGGTGGCGGCGGCCTCCTCCATCATGGGGAACTAGCCACGAGGCGGCGCCGGCGTTGAAGCGACGAGAGAGGAGGTGGATCCTCCTCGTCTGCGTTCCCGAGTTCTTCCCGGCAGCGCTTTCGACCAGATGCCGTCTCCCTCAAAGGCGTCGGGCCCGCTCCGATCGTCGTCGGAGGTGTGGGTGGCGAGAGCGTCGCTCGGTGCGGAAGACGGCGAGATCGCACTCTACATCTCGGCCATCGGCAGCGGTGGTATGTTCCTCCTCTACACCCTCGAGCGACCACGGCGGCGAGATGGCGCTGGCGGACGTCTTCTACCTCGAGGGGAGGTGGCCCGCCCGCGCCCGCTCCCGATCTCGCCGAGGCGTACTACATCTGCCACGCGCCCGGCACCGGCGCCGCCACCCGCCTCCCCAATCGGGCGGCCCGCTGCAGCCAAACAACTCGGGCATGGTGGTGCATACGGGTACGGCGGATTGGAGCGTGGCGGAGCTGCAGATCACGGGCGACGGTGTGGCTACTCTTCACGCTCTTCTCGTGGCGACCAACCTGTGGTCCGAGGGGCTCGTCGTCCACCCACCGGGCGGCCGAGCATGGCGAGATCCGGCGCTCTCGCCGATGGGGAGACCCTCATTTGGGTTGACACGTCTGCCGGCTTCACAGCCGTGCGACATCGCCAACCCCATGCCGGAGTCCTCAACTTCCTATCCCTCCCGGGACGTGAGAGGCCAGCAGGCACGCCCGACCTCGACAAGAGCAGATGCGCTTCGGTATGCTACAGTGGCCTGCGCTTCATGGACATTCAGGACGGAGCGCGCGAGGAGGGGGAGCCCCAGCTCACGCTCTGGAGCCTCGTGGAGGGCGTCTGGAGCCTTGACTTCACATTCCCCTTCAAGGCCCTGTGGAGTGATCCGGGGTATGTGGCGTCGAAGCTGCCGCCGGAGACTCCTACTGTGGGCTTCATACACCCCAGCGCCGACTTCGCATATTTCCTGAGTAATGCTAGGTTCACGGGCTAGATTTTACGGAGTTTACGGGCTGGTGTTAGTTGGACCTTTCTGATTGGATTAGGCAGGATGGCGGCCCCGCCGTCCCTGAAAATCAGGGGGGGAGAAGTTAATTTAGTGTGAAGAAGCCCGTAAAGGTCCGTTGTCTCTCCGTGTGTGTAGTATTATCGTTCCTACTGGGCAAGTTCATGTTCGGCGTCGACTGCGCACGCGCGAGGTTCCTGGGCTTCGAGTACTTCCATATGGTCCACCCGCCCCGTGTGATGCACTCGTCGAGGTATGTCATTCCGTGGTTGATACCCAGCAACATTGCTGGAGATGATGAGCCTGATGGCTGAGCCTGATCAAAGAATTAGCTATGCAAGGCTAGAGCGCGAATGGTTTTTGCAATGTGCTGCAAGCTGCGATGACACATTAGGTAGTATAGCTGCGTAGCTCATGCAGGAGAAATTTTGCAACATTTTGTTGGTCTGTTTCTTGTAATGCTACTGGTGGGATAAGTTTGGCATGATTTGCCTCGGACGAATTAAGAATCTCAATGCGATGCCTTTGAGTTTAGACCAGAAATTAATCGACCTGCTGTGCAATATTTGTACTATTTGTTTGTCTCAATTGATGCTGTTGGGCTGTGTTTTGAACGTGATCACCCGTGTGTGCGTGCTGGGACAGATGTTATGAAAAAAAGGCTGCTGGCATTGTGCCGAGCAGTTGCCATGCATGCGCTTGGCATCCCGTCGCGGCTGGCGGGATCAGGACCTGCGGCGGAGTCCCAACCCCCGAGTCCCGCGCATCGTCTTCGTGTGAGCAGAACGCCCACATTTGGCACCGCCGGTAGGGAGAGCAAAGGGCCAAGTGGAGGCCGGTCACGGTGTGCTCGATCGCAGCAGACGTTCGCCGCTCTGCCGTTCGCTCGCTTTGCTGCCTGGTGTCGACGCTGCAGCTAGGAGGAGCCGCGTGTTGGCTGCGGCGGGACACGGAGAGGATCGTGCCCATGGAGGAGGGGCTGCTTCATTGCTGCTCGCGCCCACCGCGATCGGTTGGTGCTGCGTCTTGCCGCGCTGCTGCCCTGCTGCTGAAAGAGAGAGAGAGAGAGATGACGTCGGCGCTTAGCCTTTCAAAGCGGTTGTGTTCCGTAGATGCACTGGTGAGGAGGAAGAAAACGATGACATGTCAGTTGGGGGGGGGGGTATCCTCTAAAAGTGTTTCCTTATATATACTTGGCCTTTATTTCCATTTTCTTGTCAACTTTCATTTTAGTTTGCGCGTTACTTTAAGATGAAATGCCATCAACGTTTTTTCTTTCACAATATATAGCTGGATGCCTGTCGACTGAATTCCGATTTTGGGTTAGTCGATTTTGAACATTGCCAAAGGGAAAAAGGAGCTCGGGAGGGCTACCCCACCATCTATCTTACTTTCTTTGGGGGGGGGTGGTGGCGGATGAAGGGGGTTGGTGGGCGCGGTGGTGCAACTTTGTCGGCGCCGAGACTTGCGGGATGGCCGCGCGGGCGGGGGGAACACGGAGGTGGGTTGCGGTTGGGGGAGGGCGGTCCGGCGAGGCTACATGGGAGCACCGCTGGTTGTGGGTGGTGCAAGCAGGCGGCGGGGCGGTTCGAAGGAAAGAAGAAGACCGGCGGGAGGAAGAAGAAAGAGATCCGACCCTTGATCTTGTATCAGGTTGAAAAAAATCGACTGACCCAATTATTTTTCCAGATGACTGGTATATAGCCAGACCCTGAACCCATTTTTTTTCGGGCTTTACCATCTAGACTAGTGAAAAAAATTGCTTGGCTTTATTTAAGCATTATTTATATCTTTATTTCATTTTGTGCATCCTTCTATCTATAATTATTTCATTTTGTAGTCATAATGTTGACGAGTTGATGTTTTGAACTCAAATGTAGTAATGTAGTATGAATTGACTCTGTCCGCGGCAACCTCGATCGATCTCGTCTTTGCTCGCTGCAATGCAAGATTAGGATGGGTAGGAAAATAGGATAATATGTGTTCTCAAACGTGGGCGATGGCGATGCCTTCTCGTCGGCTCGGCTGCAAGTTACTGTAGATGGATGCATGGAGCGAATGAAGCTCGCGTGGACAATGCAGGTGCACAACTGCACATTGGCTTTGATGCACGCCAACGCGGAGCGGATTCTGATCTTGTGGGCCATGCTTCTACTTCTGGTGGTAGACTAGTAGTACTTGTGTAGTAGGTACATGCATGCATGCTTCATGAGTTTACGTCCCTATCTATTGCACCACTATGCACGCCTATGCGGTATGCCGCTCATGCATGCTGAATAAATAGACAGTTTTTTGACTAAATTAATTCACAAATAAATCACTAGCATGGTATTAACAGAATTAATAACATATATGTTAATATTGGATCATGCAACCACATACTAAGCTAACAACAGATACATCTACACATAACGCTAGTATAACTAAACCGGTAATAAACAGGAGCGGGATAAACGAGTTATACCCTCCGATAGGGCAGGCGAAGTCAGCGGCAGTGGCAGCAGCGGCGTCCTCGGCGCCTTCTTCTTGGCTTCAAGCTTCTCGGCGGCGGCACGGTCGGCAGCGGTGGACATGATGGTGACTAAGGCGACGCGGACGTAGAGAAAGTAGTGGATCGAAGCGAGCAGTATATTTCACTTTTTCATATTTCTTGTTTCAGTTCTGTGACTGCACAATGACTTTTCTAGGGCACAATCAATTTCTTATTTTAAAAATGTTTCTGTTTTTCATGCAAGTTTTTATTAAACCTTTTACTTTAAAATAAGTTTCTACGGCTAGAAAACTCGATTCCCCATGTAGTTTACGAACATTAATTTTGTTTAGGTTTTTTGGTTACTTGAGTGTTTGGATAAACTTTCTTTTTTGAAAAAAAAAACTCCCATTTCCTTAGTTTTTGAAATTTCTAGACTACACTAGGGGATACCCCTTCGCTCATCATGCACGCAAGGCACCCAACGCTAGGGTTCCCACTGCCTCCCGCCATGCAGCCGCTGCCCTGCCTCGTCTCCTCTAAGCCTTAGGACCATGGAGGCGCGGTGGATCCTGGTCCTTCTTGGGCGGGAGGGCTATGTTTCTAGGTGTTTTTGAGTTTTGGTAGAGTTTGGGTTCTGCTTGGGAAGGCGAGGCGGCGGCGGCTTCCTGTAGAACGAATAAGGTTCTCCCCGCCTAGCCCCCGTCCCGATGGTGTTTTTGGCGCCGTCGGAGGGCTTGTGGAGGTTTGTCTCCGGCGGATCTCGGCGTTTGTCTTCGGTGGATCCACATGGATCCGGTCTTTGGTCGTCTATGTTCGTATGTCTATAGCTAGGTTAGATCCTTCCAATCTACGTTTCTCTTCATCAGCGGCAGTTGCTATTCTGGTGCGCTTGTCCTCTGGGGCCTTAGCACGACAATATCCCAAGTGTATACAACAACAAGGTTTGCCCGGTTCTGGTGATAGAGGCGTGATGATGGCGGCGGCCCTTCGGCTCGTTTCAATGCTTATGGTCCTCACTAGGTGGTCTATGGACCTGGACGTAATTTTTACTTCTGGTATTCTTTGTACTCACTTGACATTTGATGAATAGATCAGCAATTTTTTCTGCAACTTTTTTATTGGAATTTCTACTTTGCCACCACGTGTGTGAATTGGCACATAGTTTATCCATTGCCATAACTGCCGACCATATTCCGACATGTTAATTTTCCAGCTTCATATAATAGTTCGTATAGAATTCTTCTTTCATAGATATGCACACTTTTAATTTAACAACTTCATAGAGTACGATAGAATCCTTCGACATGTTAATGAAAATGTGTATGTCACATACAGTATGTGCGAACTGCAGGGATTCAACAAGCGCTTCCAGTTCTACTACAGCCCTAACGTATGTATCGTACTGTGTCATGCATGCACATGCATGCATAGATTAATTGTAGCATGGACGAATAGATAATTCCAATCTGCCTGTTTTGGCATCATTCATATTTTGTCAGATAGTGCTCCAATTTGTTGTGCGGCTGCCACATTGAGGTAGTACTATGGAAGTCCAACCACTATTTAGCACAAATTTGGGGCTCACTAATGATATTTCCAATCAAAAATTTGGGCGCAAGCAGGCGTCGGGGTGGTTCAAGGAAAGAAGAAGACCGGCGGGAGGAAGAAGAAAGAGATCCGTCCTTAATCTTGTACCAGGTTGAAAAAAATCGACTGATCCAATTATTTTTCAGACGACTGGTATATAGCCGCCAGACCCCGAACCCATTTTTTCGGCTTTACCATCCAGACTAGTGAAAACATTGCTTGGCTTTATTTAAGCGTTATTTATATCTTTATTTCATTTTGTGCATCCTTCTATCTATAGTTATTTCATTTTGTACGTATAATATTGATGAATTGATGTTTTCAACTCAAATGTACTAGTATGAATTGACTCTGCCAAGTCTGTTCATAGGAGACTTTCCCTAAAGTGCCGTCCGTAAGTGGAGCATTTTGGATTGTTATATCCCACCTCAGCCCCCATTTTCCCATCAAGCTAAGGACTTGTTCGGTTCCACAGGGTATTAAGGGATTTGGAGCAGATTGGCAGGAATTAAATCCCCAGCAAGTCAAAATCC
Source organism: Aegilops bicornis (assembly GCA_021605145.1). Taxonomy (NCBI): domain Eukaryota; kingdom Viridiplantae; phylum Streptophyta; class Magnoliopsida; order Poales; family Poaceae; genus Aegilops; species Aegilops bicornis. Next base: position 777,196,139 of record CM038673.1, on the reverse strand, counting down.
ACATCAAACCCCTCAAATCCTCTCCAATCCCCTTGTGGTGGGGATTAACCGAACAAGGCCTAAAGCAAAATCGATTGCTCTGCCAATGCACGACATATTGGGCACGGTACACCACTGGCGCGGTAGCTGCAACCTCGATCGATCTCGTCTTTGCTCGTTGCAATGCAAGATTAGGATGGGTAGGAATAGGATAATATGTCTTCTCAAGCGTGGGCGATGGCTCGTCGGCTAGGCTGCAAGTTGCTGTAGGTGGATGCATGGAGCGAATGAACCTCGCGTGGACAATGCAGGTGCACATTGGCTTTGATGCACGCCAACGTGCGGAGCAGATTCTGATCTTGTGGGCCATGCTTCTAGTTCTAGCATGGCATTAACAAAATTAACAACATGCTAATATTGGATCAGGCAAGCACATAGCACGCTAACAACAGATACATCTACCCACAACGCTAGTATAGCTAAAACGGTAATAAACAGGAGCGGGTAAACGAGTTATACCTTCCGATAGGCCAGGCAGAAGCCGCGGCGATGGTGGTAGTAGCGGTGTCCTTGGCGCCTTCTTCTCGGCGGCGGCACGGTCGGCGTCGGTGGACATGGTGATGACTAAGGCGACGCGGACGTAGAGGAAGTAGTGGATCGAAGGCGAGCAATATATTTCACTTTTTCATATTTCTTATTTTAGTTCTCTGACTGCACAACGACTTTTCTAGGGCACAATCAATTTCTTTTTTTAAAAATGTTTCTGTTTTTCATGCAAGTTTTTATTAAACCTTTTACTTTAAAATAAGTTTCTACGGCTAGAAAACTCGATTCCCCATGTGGTTTACGAACGTTAATTTTGTTTAGTTTTTTTTGGTTACTTGAGTGTTTAGATAAACTTTCCTTTCTGAAAAAAAAATCTCCCATTTCTTTAGTTTTTGAAATTTCTAGAGTACACTAGGGGATACCTCTTCGCTCCTCATTCATGCAAGGCACCCAACGCTAGGGTTCCCACTGCCTCCCGCCACGCAGCCCTCAGCCCTGCCTCGTCTCCTCTAGTCTTAGGACCATGGAGGCGCGGTTTATCTTGGTCCTTGCCGGCGGGAGGGCTATGTTTCTAGGTGTTTTTTGAGTTTTGGTAGGGTTTGGGTTCTGCTCGGGAAGGCGAGGCAGCGGCGGCTTCCTGTAGAACGAATAAAGTTCTCCCCGACTAGCCCGCGTCCCGGTGGTGTTTTTGGCGTCGTCGGAGGTCTTGTGGAGGTTTGTCTTCGGCGGATCTCGACGTTTGTCTTCGGTGGATCCACTTGGATCCAGTCCATGTTGGTATGTCTATAGGTTGGATCCTTCCAATCTACATTTCTCTTCATCAGTGGCGGTTGTCTTATGGGGCCTTAGCACGACAACATCCTAAGTGTATACAACAATAAGGTTTGCACGGTTCCGGTGATGGAGGGGTGATGATGGCGGCGTCCCTTTGGCTCGCTTCAGTGCTTATGGTCCTCATTAGGTGGTCTATGGACCTGGACGTAATTTTACTTCTGTATTCTTTGTACTCACTTGACATTTGATGAATAGATCAGCAGTTTTTTCTGCAACTTTTTAATTGGAATTTCTACGTTGCCACCACGTGTGTGAATTGGCACATAGTTAATCCATTGCCATAACTGCCGACCATAATTCCGACATGTTAATTTTACAACTTCATATAATAGTTCGTATAGAATTCTTCTTTCATAGATATGCACACTTTTAATTTAACAACTCCATAGAGTATGTATAGAATCCTTTGACATGTTAATGAAAATGTGTATGTCACATACAGTATGTGCGAGCTGCAGGAATTCAACAAGCGCTTCCAGTTCTACTACAGCCCTAACGTATGTATCGTCCTGTGTCATGCATGCACATGCATGCATGAATTAATTGTAGCTTGGACGAATTGATAATTCCAATCTGCCTGTTTTGGCATCATTCATATGTTGTCAGATAGTGCTCCGATTTGTTGTGCGGCATTGAGGTAGTACTATGGAAGTCCAACCACTGTTTGGCATAAATTTGAGGCTAACTAACGATATTTCCAATCAAAAATAGACAAAGTTCATGACCAAAAAACTTGATAAAACATTAGCCCTTTTTTCCTTATTATTAATCACCAAAGCCAATGGACACTTACAATGCTTTTTTTTTAGTTGGAAGTGTGCCCCCTTTATTAAGAGTTCTTGCCTACATCGTGTTCAAAGAGTAAAAAATATATCGCACAGGGTACATGGAGCCATGTGTTGCATAGCTCATGAATACAATCTTCCTTTGCTAAGATGTGAGCCACTCCATTTGCCGAACATCGCACCCACCAAACATTGTAGGCTTCTCTCGTGTTGAGCAAAACCTTAATCTCCTCAATGATTGGTTCATATCCTGAATTGTCTATAGCCTCCACATTGTCACATTGAGCTTCGATGCCACGAGTCCATGACCTGGGACTGCACACACCAGGTCTGGAGATTGTTATAGTTTTGGGTGGGGGCACAATTCATCACGCCGGATGACCGATTTAGCGGCATCGACGAGTGCTGGGCTGCTTCCTGCTGGCTTCTGGCAAGGGCCGGCATGCCCAAGGCGATGCGTCGCAACTTCGACATCATTGCGATTTTGATGCATTGGAGGCTGTGGAAGGAGTGGAACTCCAAGATTTTTGACCAGACGGCCAGCAGCGCCCATAGAGTGCTGGATCTAGTGTGTGAAAACATCACCGTTTGGCGGTCGGCAGGATGCATTTCCGACCTGGGCGCCTAGTAGTTTTGACCGAGCTTGTTTGTTCAAGCTCACGTGTGTCCAACGCTGTACTATGAGAACATCCTCGTTTTCTGTTCTAGTGCGCCTAGACTGCTAACCAGCTTGTACTTCTTTCCCATCTAATAAAGTTCGGCCAACGGCCCTTCGAGAAAACGTGAAACAATGTAGGCACGTTTAGAAGGTGAAGCCTTGTCTCGCAAAAAAAAAAAGGTGAAGCCTTGTGATTTTTTTAGGGTCAAGCATAGCTTGTATATTACTGGTGCCCAGGCAAATCACCCAAAGCACATACAGCCATGTTGGCTGGAACATCCGACTCCACTACACAGAGTGGTTTACATCACATAAACGACCAAGCTTTGCAAGTTCATCAGCTACAGAGTTTACATGTCACTTACAGAACATTATTTCATGGTGTGAGAACCACAACTTGAGTTGGCGCTTTGTATTTTTGATGATTGCTGAGTACGCGGAGGAATCAACCTTCCGCAAGTTCATGGCTTCCGCTAGCAGTTGGCTGTCCGTCTCAAATATAACTCGCAGCATACCCATGCCCGTTGTAAAGGAAACAACTTCAGCCATTGCGTGGACCTCGGCAGCGAAGGCATCAGCGATGTACTCCTTCCGGCCTGCTCTTGCGCATAGGACTGTGCCAGCTTGAGTTGAAGCCTTGTGATTTTATCAGACTATGACATGTGTTTACCTCCTGCGACGGGATAGATCTGAGTAAATGTACGTGGAGTTGTGATGAAGATTACGCATGGCTAAGACTAGAGGCTGTTGTTTCGCTGTTATGCCTGAATATTGAGTACGTACGCATTCCGCAAAAAAAAAATCAAGTACGTGTAAATATTGTTCTCTGCTGGTCCAGTTTCAATCGGAAACCTTCACCGAACCGAGTTAATTACATGTGAGTACCATACTTCAGCACCTACTCACGAATTGGTATCACTCTCAAAAGTTTTGCAGCTCAGTACCAATTCAAGGCCAAGGCATCAGCGATGTACTCCTTCCGGCCTGCTCTTGCGCATAGGACTGTGCCAGCTTGAGTTGAAGCCTTGTGATTTTATCAGACTATGACATGTGTTTACCTCCTGCGACGGGATAGATCTGAGTAAATGTACGTGGAGTTGTGATGAAGATTACGCATGGCTAAGACTAGAGGCTGTTGTTTCGCTGTTATGCCTGAATATTGAGTACGTACGCATTCCGCAAAAAAATCAAGTGCGTGTAAATATTGTTCTCTGCTGGTCCAGTTTCAATCGGAAACCTTCACCGAACCGAGTTAATTACATGTGAGTACCATACTTCAGCACCTACTCACGAATTGGTATCACTCTCAAAAGTTTTGCAGCTCAGTACCAATTCAAGGCCTAAGTGTTGCAAAACGGTCTAAGCTGCATATAAACGCATATTGACGATGTATCTGACCGTTGGGACCCGCTGTCAGGGGCTGATGTGGCATGCTCTTTTACAAAAAGAACCTTTACTTTTTATTTAATCACGCATATATCCTTTATTTGTAAAATAAGTCTTACTGCAAAAAAGAAATACGAAAATAACCACACGCGCATGCTGCCGGGTTTCGAACCCGCGATCTGCCGTTGGAAGCATTAGCCGGCTGCCGCTGCTCTACTGCTACTATTGCTTCAACAGGGACGCCTAGACGCTTTTATACCTTGAAACTTTCGGTTTTTTACAAAGTACAAAAACGCGCGCCCGTTCGCCGTAAATCGATCTCCGCCGAGTCGTTCGCAGCGCGCGCTTGCTGCCTCTGCCCCACGGCATCCTATGCGTCAACTCGTTCGTATACGTCTTTAAACTCCGAGCAGTTTCGATTTTTATACGATATAAAAAATATTATCTGACATTAAAAGAGTGTTCATCGCGTTGTATGATTAAAAATATGTTCATTGCATCATATATTAAAAGTTCATCTTATAAAAGCGTATCGTATATTAAAAAATGTTCACCACATCTTTTAATATATATATATATATTAAACATTTATTAATATACAATGATCTTATTTAAATATATGATTTCGTATTACAGAAAGTTTATCGTTTATATGTTGAACATTTTATAATATATGATATCTATATATATGTGTGTATAATTTTTTCAATATAAGTTTTTTTGCAGGGAATTTTTTCAATATACGTTGCTATACACTGATTTTGGTCTGAAGAATACACAAGCTCTGAATAATAGACCTGCTGGTCTCCGCTTTGTTTTTGGGTTGACGTTCAAAAAATTTATAATTACTCTGAAAGGTAAATAAAGTGTTTGCGCATTTGGAAAAAAAGTTCAGAACATTTTTGGGAAAAGTTGAACATGTATTTAATAGTTGTAAATGTATTTTCTAAAATGTTCATCATGTATTATAAAATTTATTACGATAACACAATAATTTTTAGTAAATGTTATCAATTTTTCGAGTAACTGTGCATTAAAAATTACAACAAATATATGCAGTAACTCTAATCCATGCGGGTATAAATATAAGATGAACGTTCTTTTAAATACGATGAACTTTTTTTGTATTATAAAAACGTTCACCCTATATATATTGAACCATTTTTAGTAAACATTGTATGTATATGTATATCTTTTTTTCAATATACGGCACACACACAGCGTAGGGCCCGAAGAATAAACACGATCGGAAAAAAGATAAAGAAATTGGAAAACAGGACGGCTCGAACAGTAAAGCCGTGAACGATGCAGTGGCGCAATTTGTTGCTCATTTTCAGTCTTTGGAAGCGGCTATGTTTGTGTTTACGCGTCAGCCTTGGAGTCTGGGTTCAGATAATCTTTTGATTGAGTTCATGGATCCGGAGGACCATAACAAAAATATTCAGGATTATAAGTTTGATACTATCTTTGTTACGGTCCGGATCTACGGTGTTCCACCTCGCTTCCGTTCACAAGAGCTCTTGCAAAAACTTCTGGGTAGTTTGGGTCAAGTTTTAGAGTTTCATCCTTTCAGTCAGGCCATGCTTTATGCTAAATCAGATTATATGTGGGGACTATAAAGATGTCAGTAGCTAATCCAGTTCGAGACAAAATATGGGTTTCATTTGCTACAAGTCTGGTCTCTTTTATGAAAGAATTGGTCGCATTTGCACATTCTGTGGAGTGATGTTCCATACTGTTCAGCACTGCCCTACTAGAAATAATCTGCTCATTTCTAGGCAAAGGTTGCATATCGAATTGGATCAAATTCCTTCTGTAAGGTTGGGACAATGGATGAATAAAGCAGAGCTTATCCCAACGCAGTCTGCTGGTGCTACACAGGAACATAAAGCGGTCTTCTCAACGTTTCTGAATCCTCGGTTGATCAGATTACAGAAGCAGTCTATGGAAGATGCTAAGGGTAAAACTAAAGTTCCTACGGAAGAAGAGTGTGGAAAAGCTGTTCCTAAAGAGTTGTCTTTAAGGAAAATTAACAAGTAAATTCAGATGATGCAGCAGGGAAACTCCTCCAAAGATGCAGTTATTTCTGAAACAAGGATAGGTCGGTACATTAACATCTGCCAGCCTCTCTGTCTGTCCCGCCCCCACGGGGATGCTAATCAGTCAGGCCCTCTATCCGATGAATCCCCGTTCACTCCTGGACAAGAGTTGCAGCGGGTCAGTCGATACTTTAATCCCGCCACCTCTAGTTATCCCTCTAGATACCCTTCCTCAAAGCATGATCCTGCAAATCCTATTTCTCCCCAAATTTGTCCAGACTGCCTGCTCCTCTAACTTTGCGATGTTGCGCTTCTCCTGCTATCCCTGCCATGTGGAGGACAAATCACCTGGTGCAAATGCGAACATTAGTCTTCCCTTCACCCTAATTCCCTCCTAGTCCATCCCGGTGCACGCCTCCTTCTCTTCCAAGGCTCAGCCCCAAGCGTCCTTCCGGCTGCTACCCCAAATCCGCTTCGCCCGCCCGAAGAGACTTGTCTTGGCCGACGGCGGAGCGGACGATGGCGCAACCACCTTTTCGAGTCCTCTCGATCAATCGATCTGCTTCTCAGTTACTCCAGCCCTCGGCTCTGGGTCGGGCTTGCTCGGGCGCCTCCGCCGAGTCGCCCCCTCTCCCCGTGCCCTCTTGGTGGTCCCCTGCCTTCCCCCTCGCTGTGTTCTGCTGGATTTGCAAACTGCTTGCAGCGCCGGTGGCTCTCTCTCAAGAGTCAAACCAGTTGGCCCCCTCGGCGGAGATGCATCGACACAGGCGCCGTCGTCGATTTGAAGTTAGCAAATGGGATGTTCCTCCAATCGGGCGACCTGGAGATATGTGTCCTGTTTTCAATCAGTTTCCTCGCCGTAGCTATGGTGCTACCTCTTGGCACCGCGACAGTAATGCCAATCCGGTGGGTAGCAGCACTGCTTTCTGCAGAGGCCGCGGCAAATCTAGGCCAAATCTGGATATCGGGACAATTGCGGATCGAGTGCATTGCCTATGGAACAGGGCAATGAGGCAGGAGCAATCTATGATCCTTGGCCAAACAAGACGCCTACAAATTCTCTTAGTGCAGATGTCAACAGCTCCTATCAAGGCCCTATCTCTCCTCCTAGAGTCGACCGCCTCCATTACTTGGGTTTGGATAATTGTGGTTGCGCATATGGCACCCGAGGTCAAGCCGTAGTGCAAGATCAAGATAACATTAGCTCCACCGCCTGTGGTGTTAAGGTTGATCTTTGCAGCGTCGTGAGCAGCCGACATGGATCTCAGTGATCACGAGGTTGAAGGCATGGATCACTCTCTCTCTCTCTCTCTCTCTCTCTCTCTCTCTCTCTCTCTCTCTCTCTCTCTCTCGGGCAGTGGCGCATGGCCCTAACGCGCCTCCTGCGTCATGAAGGCCATAGCTTGGAACTGCCAAGGTATGGGCAGGGGCCTCGGCAGTGAGCGCATGCTTTACCTTGCAAATTTGATGCGGTCCACCTATGCTCAGGTAACTTTTATTTCAGAAATTAAATCTTCCAAAGTAATGCGTTCAGTTGATCTTGTCAATAGGTTTGATGTGTCTAATGCGTTTGTTGTTCCTTCTAGAGGTGCCTCGGGTGGTCTTTGGCTTATGTGGACCAATGAGCTCCAAGTTTCGCTCATACAGCTGCTTTTCACTATATTTTAGCCAATGTAGTTCATGTAGCGTCTGGGGTCAACTTTTGCCTGATTTGTATATATGGTGACCCGTATCATAGGCGCACTAATGCCATCCGGGACCAAGTTGCTGCTTTTGTTTATGAGAATCTAGGTAAACCCATGGTTTGTATGGGTGACTTGAATGACATCCTGTATGATGTTGATGGTTGTAATGGTAATATCAACTACTATCGTATGCATGCTTTCCGGTCCCTTGTTAAAAATTGTGGCTTATTTGACATTGGCTATAGTGGCCCTGCTTATACTTGGCGTGGTAGACAGAATACTTCCAGACCTATTCATAGATGCCTTGATCGTTGTTTGGTTAACTTTGATTGGTGCTCTCATTTTCCCAATACCAAAGTGTTGAATCTTCCCATCATTCTCAGTGATCATGCTCCTATTTTAATTTCTCTTGAGAGTAAATTTGTCAAACCTAAGCAAACTTTTAAATTTGAAAATTGGTGGCTTATGGAGAAAGACTTCCATTCCTTTGCTAGAAATACTTGGAATGCTAGTACTATTACTTCTTTTGCAGCAAAGTCTTCCTTTTTAGCAGGGTCATTAAGAACTTGGTGCAGAAAGAAAAAACCTTCAATGTAAACTTCATGATTTGGAGTATGAGATTAATGAGCTGCAACAACTCCCTATTCATCAACAAAATCATGATCTTCAAAGTTCTCTCGCTGCTAGGTATGAGCATACTCTCTCTAAGCTTAATCAGTACTATAAGCAGCGTAGTAAGAAGAATTGGGCAGCTAAAGGTGACCGTAATACTAATTTTTTTCATCAAGCAGTCCTTAAGCGCAGAAAAAGGAATACTATTTGTTCTATCAAAGATGAGAATGACATGATCCAGCTCAAACCAGCTTCCATTATGCAAACTTTTGTTAACTATTTCAGGAGCATTTTTTCTTCCCCTAATAATAATGCGGCCAGGCCTTTTCCTTCTGCTCATTGGACTAATGATAATGTTGATCCTACCTACTCTATTCCTGTTAACGCTGAGATTTTACAGATTCTTAAAGACATGAAACTTGATGCTTCTCCGGGGCCGGATGACTTTAACGTGGAATTCTATTTAGCTACTTGGGATTGGATAGGGACGAGGTTACTCAACTTGTGACTAAATTTTATGTTATGCTACTCTAACTCCTCATATTAATGACACCAACATTGCCCTCATCCCTAAGAAATTAGTACCTCTTCCGCCCATGGACTATAGGCCTATTAGTCTTTGTAATGTGCTTTACAAAATCATTGCTAAATCTCTTGCTAATAGGCTCAAGCCTCACCTCCCAGACTATATTGATCCAGCTCAGCAGGCTTTTATTAAGGGCGACGACATCGACAATATCATTATTGCCGGAGATTGCTCATTCCTTTTCTCTCAAATCTTGGAAACATAATGCTTTCATGCTTAAGATTGACCTTGCTAAGGCTTTTGATCGTCTAGAATGGAATTTATTGTCTCCGCTCTGTCTCGTAAAGGGTTACATGGTCATTTTGTTAATTTGGTTCATGCATGTATTTCTTCGCCTACGTTTTCCGTGCTCATTAATGGTCAACCTTCTTCAAAATTTAAAAGTTTCCGAGGTATCCAACAAGGTTGTCCTTGTTAGAAATATGCCCTAGAGGCAATAATAAATTAGTTATTATTATTATATTTCCTTGTTCATGATAATCGTTTATTATCCATGCTATAATTGTATTGATAGGAAACTCAGATACATGTGTGGGTACATAGACAACACCATGTCCCTAGTAAGCCTCTAGTTGACTAGCTCGTTGATCAATAGATGGTTACGGTTTCCTGATCATGGACATTGGATGTCATTGATAACGGGATCACATCATTAGGAGAATGATGTGATGGACAAGACCCAATCCTAAGCCTAGCACAAAGATCGTAGTTCAGATGCTAAAGCTTTTCTAATGTCAAGTATCATTTCCTTAGACCATGAGATTGTGCAACTCCGGATACCGTAGGAATGCTTTGGATGTACCAAACGTCCACAACGTAATCGGGTGGCTTTCAAGGTGCACTACGGGTATCTCGAAAGTGTCTGTTGGGTTGGCATGAATCGAGACTGGATTTGTCACTCCGTGTGACGGAGAGGTATCTCTGGGCCCACTCGGTAGGACATCATCATAATGTGCACAATGTGACCAAGGGGTTGATCACGGATGATGTGTTACGGAACGAGTAAAGAGACTTGCCGGTAACGAGATTGAACAAGGTATCGGGATACCGACGATCGAATCTCGGGCAAGTACAATACCGCTAGACAAAGGGAATTGAATACAGGATTGATTGAATCCTCGACATCGTGGTTCATCCGATAAGATCATCTTGGAACATGTGGGAACCAACATGGGTATCCAGATCCCGCTGTTGGTTATTGGCCAGAGAGTTGTCTCGGTCATGTCTGCGTGTCTCCCGAACCCGTAGGGTCTACACACTTAAGGATCGATGACGCTTAGGGTTATAGGGAATATATATACGTGGTTACCGAATGTTGTTCGAGTCCGGATGATATCCCGGACGTCATGAGGAGTTCCGGAATGGTCCGAAGGTAAATATTTATATATGGGAAGTCCTGTTTTGGTCACCGGAAAAATTTCGGGTGCTATCGGTAACGTACCGGGACCACCGGGAGGGTCCCGGGGGTCCACCAAGTGGGGCCACCGGCCCCAGAGTGCAGCATGGGCCAAGTGTGGGAGGGAACCAGCCCCAGGTGGGCTGGTGCGCCCCCCACCAGGGCCCAAGGCGCCTAGGGTTTGGGGAGGGGGCGCCTCCACCTTGCTTGGGGGGCAAGTTTCCCCCTCTCCCCTTGGCCGCCACCCTAGATGGGTTTTGGGGCTGCCGCACCCTTGAGGTGGGAACCCTAGAGGGGCGCAGCCTCCCTCTCCCCTATATATAGTTGAGGTCTTTGGGGCTGCAAAACACATGAGTTTCCACCTCTCCAGGCGCAGCCCTACCTCTCTCCCTCCTCGTCTCTTGCGGTGCTTGGCGAAGCCCTGCTGGAGTGCCACGCTCCTCCACCACCACCACGCCGTCGTGCTGCTGCTGGACGGAGTCTTCCCCAACCTCTCCCTCTCTCCTTGCTGGATCAAGGCGTGGGAGACGTCACCGGGCTGTACGTGTGTTGAACGCGGAGGTGCCGTCCGTTCGGCACTAAGATCTCCGATTATTTGGATCACGACGAGTATGACTCCTTCAACCCCGTTCACTTGAACGCTTCCGCTTAGCGATCTACAAGGGTATGTAGATGCACTCTCCTTCCCCTCGTTGCTAGATTACTCCATAGATTGATCTTGGTGATGCGTAGAAAATTTTGAATTTCTTCTACGATCCCCAACAGTGGCATCATGAGCTAGGTCTATGCGTAGTTTCTATGCACGAGTAGAACACAAGTTGTTGTGGGCGTTGATTTTGTTCAATATGATTACCGCTACTAGTCAAATCTTGTTTCGACGGTATTGTGGGATGAAGCGGCCCGGACCGACCTTACACGTACACTTACGTGAGACAGGTTCCACCGACTGACATGCACTTGTTGCATAAGGTGGCTAGCGGGTGCCAGTCTCTCCCACTTTAGTCGGATCAGATTCGATGAAAAGGGTCCTTATGAAGGGTAAATAGCAATTGGCATATCACGTTGTGGTTTTTGCGTAGGTAAGAAATGTTCTTGCTAGAAACCCATAGCAGCCACGTAAAACATGCAAACAACAATTAGAGGACGTCTACTTGTTGCATAAGGTGGCTAGCGGGTGCCAGTCTCTCCCACTTTAGTCGGATCAGATTCGATGAAAAGGGTCCTTATGAAGGGTAAATAGCAATTGGCATATCACGTTGTGGTTTTTGCGTAGGTAAGAAACGTTCTTGCTAGAAACCCATAGCAGCCACGTAAAACATGCAAACAACAATTAGAGGACGTCTAACTTGTTTTTGCAGGGTATGCTATGTGATGTGATATGGCCAAAAGAATGTGATGAATGATATGTGATGTATGAGATTGATCATGTTCTTGTAATAGGAATCACGACTTGCATGTCGATGAGTATGACAACCGGCAGGAGCCATAGGAGTTGTCTTAATTTATTGTATGACCTGCGTGTCATTGAACAACGCCATGTAATTACTTTACTTTATTGCTAAACCGTTAGCCATAGTAGTAGAAGTAATAGTTGGCGAGACAACTTCATGGAGACATGATGATGGAGATCATGGTGTCATGCCGGTGACAATGAAGATCATGGAGCCCCGAAGATGGAGATCAAAGGAGCAAAATGATATTGGCCATATCATGTCGCTTTTGATTGCATGTGATGTTTATCATGTTTATGCATCTTATTTGCTTAGAACGACGGTAGTAAATAAGATGATCCCTCATTAAATAAGATGATCCCCTTGGGTTGCACATTCAACTTCAATCAACAATCCATGAGGAGGAAGTGGTTTTTCTCCACCCTCAAGTACAATGTGCATGCACGGGAGGGCTAGCAAAGAGGACTTGGTCACAAGTTGCATATCCGACCAAATGACCAAAACATAGAGCATATTTAGCCAAATGACCAACACACAGAACAACTTACTTGCTCGGTGATTTACGCACCACTTGTCCACCAGTTTAAGAGTATTTTGTAATGGCCTCAATACTTGCTCACGGGATCATAGATGGTGTACCATTAGTGGGTGATCGACTTTGGTGTACGATCCCAGATAGCTTTCTTGCGGTAGGAATCGAAGTTCTTATGCTCATGCAACCAAGAAGGAACATTGGATCAAAAGGTTGAGCCCCTTTGCTTTGTGCCTTGAAATGAATCGACGCTAGTGGCAAACCAAGCATCACACAACAATTCGTCCTCTCTCAAATTGAAACGTTTTCTCCTACCCTTCTATTTTGGTCCGGCACCGGACGTCCAATCATCCGGATCAAGGCCCATTTTCTCGGCGTACTAGTCCGGTTGCGTCGCGTATGAGTCCACATGCAGGGTGTACGTGCCCAGCTGCTCGGTGTACAACTCCAGTTGGGAGTGATCACCCTGTTCTTTGACGAAGCCACCTCCATCGTGGATGATGTCCAACGTCTCCCCATTGTCACCTGGCGTCGCGCCCAATTGAGAGACATACCAATGAGTAGAGAGCAGACACCTAGTTGATCCACGCCCGACGTCTGCGACCGAACAAGCTGTGGTGATGGTGAGTCGTTGAATGAGGGGTGTGTTGAGGTCGACTGTCCATGGCATGGACGTGCGGACTGGTGCCGATGACCGACCTGCTTGGCTGGGTAGTAGTATGGTGCATGCATCTCCACCGACCAGGTTGGCGAGTGCATCAAAGTGACGCCCACCTCCCGCCCTTCTTCGCATTAGAAGGTGGCAAGTGTCCTGTGGCCAAAGCTATTTGCTCCTGCTCCTTCGGACGCCGTGGCGCGCATTGCGGGTTGCCAAGTTGATCTAGCGCCCGGTCATGAACTTTGGATCCTCCGCCTCCGACTTCGGTGACAATACAAACGGGTCCATGCGGCAATGGATAGTGAAAAGGATGTGAACGGGGTGGACGGCAGTGGAGCTTAGAGCAGAGAGCGTGGGAATGTGTGGGCTTTGAGCGGGAACAGTGCGGAGGTGGCCAACCGCGAGGCTTTGGATGGTGTTTTGAGTGGGCCGAGGGTGTCGGAGTCCTACGTAATGAAGGTCCGGACTCCCTTAAATATCCCCTAACTTCTGATCCGGTTTGCGAGAAATCGGACGCGGACATGTAGGAGGAGTCCGGACGCTTATGCGTGTGATTCATGGGACGACGTTGGAGAGTTTGTGGACGATTTATGAACGACGTTAGAGACGCCCTAAGGCTTCATTTGGATCTCGGGGGAGGTATTCCCAGGGAGCAAGTGCCTCGGGTGAAATTAGCTTGTGCAAACTTGAGCCCCATGGAAAATCTAGATCGCCCTTTGGCTGCCGGGGCTCAAGGGTAACTGGGGATTGGGGAAGGCCGCTACACTCGAGGGAGGAAGGAGCGGGCGGCATCACTCTCGATCGTCGTTAGTGAGTCGCGGAGCGAAGCGAGACGGGGATTTCCTCCACGACCTGTGGAGGCCTAGAAATCTCGACCGAGGAAAGGCCGTGGAAAGGGCTGGGGTCGCTCCCCTTCGTGGGTCACCAAATGCGAAGGTACGCTCCCCCGGGTCGATTTGGCCCGGGTATTTCTCAGCCATGGAAAAGAGGGGGATCCCGGGAGGATCCCTGGGGATCCCTGGCTACCAAATGAGCCCTAAGTGGGCAAATCATCCATAGTGACCATGTAAGTCCTCCATGAAGGGCGTGGAGGTGCTCCTTCTTCTTGCTGCGTAATTGTGGTGTGCATACACGGCTGGCTTGAACTCCTTTCCTGCCACCCGATGTACGTTGGACCTGGTTGAATTGCTCATAAGGGCAAGGGGAGAGCGTAAATACGACTTCCAGCCGAGGGGCCTGTTTGTAAAAGCCTTGGACTGTTGTGCCAGCTCATTGCACCGCCTCATTCCGTCTCCTGTCCGGCCCTTCTTCTCTCCCCCTTCCGCCTCCGCTCCGGCCCTCCCCTCCCACCCACGCCGCCCAAACCTCCGCTCCCCTCCCCGCCGCCATGTCGATCTCACGGCTGCTCTCCAGGGCGCCGAGAAGGTCGCCGACACCACCACCCGTGTCCTCACCAACAGAGCGGCGCGCATGGCGAAGGATGTGCTCGTGGATTGGCGCATCCTCAAGCGCATTTTCAATCCCAGCCCCGACCCTTCTCCCCGGCCTGCGCCGACGCCGAGACCGGGACCGACTCCTGCCCCACCCTCCCCTTCACCCGCTGGGCTCGGTGGCGGCCTCCTCCATCATGGGGAACTAGCCACGGAGGCGGCGCCACGCGTTGGCGGCGAGAGGGAGGTGGATCCTCCTCGTCTGCGTTCCCGAGTTCTTCCCGACGACGCTTTCGACCAGGATGCCGCGTCTCCCTCAAGGCGTCGGGCCCGCTCCGATCGTCGGAGGTGTGGGTGGCGAGGCGTCGCTCCGGTGCGGAAGACGGCGAGATCGCACCCCTACATCTCGCCATCGGCAGCGGTGGTATGTTCCTCCTCTACACCCTCGAGCGACCACGGCGACGAGATGGCGCTGGCGGACGTCTTCTACCTCGAGGGGAGGTGGCCCGCCACGCCCCGCTCCCGATCTCGCCGAGACGTACTACATCTGCCACGCCAAGACCGGCGCCGCCACCCGCCTCCCCAATCGGGCGGCCCGCTGCAGCCAAACAACTCGGGCATGGTGGTGCATACGGTACGGCGGATTGGAGCGTGGCGGAGCTGCAGATCACGGGCGACGGTGTGGCTACTCTTCACGTCTTCTCGTCGGCGACCAACCTGTGGTCGAGGGGCTCGTCGTCCACCCACCGGGCGACCGAGCATGGCGAGATCCGGCGCTCGCCGATGGGGAGACCCTCATTTGGGTTGACTGTCTGCCGGCTTCCTGTCGTGCGACATCGCCAACCCCATGCCGGAGTCCTCAACTTCCTATCCCTCCCGCCGGACGTGAGAGGCCAGCAGGCACGCCCGACCTCGACAAGAGCAGATGCGCTTCGGTATGCTACATGGCCTGCGCTTCATGGACATTCGGGACGGAGCGCGAGGAGGGGAGCCCAGCTCACGCCTGGAGCCTCGTGGAGGGCGTCTGGAGCCTTGACTTCACATTCCCTTCAAGGCCCCGTGGAGTGATCCGGGGTATGTGGCGTCGAAGCTGCCGCCGGAGACTCCGACTGTGGGCTTCATACACCCCAGCGCCGACTTCGCATATTTCCTGAGTAATGCTAGGTTCACGGGCTAGATTTTACGGAGTTTACGGGCTGGTGTTAGTTGGACCTTTCTGATTGGATTAGGGAGGATGGGGGGCCCCACTCCCCTGAAAATCAGGGGGGGAGAAGTTAATTTAGTGTGAAGAAGCCCGTAAAGGTCCGTTGTCTCTCCGTGTGTAGTATTATCGCTCCCTACTGGGCAAGTTCATGTTCGGCGCCGATTGCGCCTTGCCGAGGTTCCCGGGCTTCGAGTACTTCAATATGGTCCACCCGCCCGTGTGATGCACTCGCCGAGGTATGTCATTCCGTGGTTGATACCCAGCAACATTGCGGGAGATGATGAGCCCGATGGCTGAGCCTCGATCGAAGAATTAGCTATGCAAGGCTAGAGCGCGAATGGTTTTTGCAATGTGCTGCAAGCTGCGATGACACATTAGGTAGTATAGCTGCGTAGCTCACCGGGAGAAATTTTGCAACATTTTGTTGGTCTGTTTCTTGTAATGCTGCTGGTGGGATAAGTTTGGCATGATTTGCCTCGGACGAATTAAGAATCTCAATGCGATGCCTTTGAGTTTAGACCAGAAATTAATCGACCTGCTGTGCAATACTTGTATTTGTTTGTCTCAATTGATGCTGTTGGGCTGTGTTTTGAACGTGATCACCCGTTCAAAAAAGGCTGGCGTCTTTGGGACAGATGTTATGAAAAAAGGCTGTTGGCATTGTGCCGTGCAGCTGCCATGCACGCCGCTGGCGGGATCAGGGCTCGCGGCGGAGTCCCAACCCCGAGTCCCGCGCGATCGCCTTCGTGGTGAGCAGAACGCCCACATTTGGCACCGCCCGGTAGGGAGAGCAAAGGGCCAAGTTGAGGCCGGTCACGGTGTGCTCGATCGCAGCAGGGCGTTCGCCCGCTCTGCCGTTCGCTCGCTTTGCTGCTGCTGGTGTCGACGCTTGAGCTAGGAGGAGCCGCGTGTTGGCTGCGGCGGGACACGGAGAGGATCGTGCCCATGGAGGAGGGGCTGCTTCTGTTGCTGCCTGCGCCCACCGCGATCGGTTGGTGCTGCGTGCGCCGGCGCTGCTGCCCTGCTGCTGAAAGAGAGAGAGAGAGAGAGATGACGTCGGCGCTAGCCTTTCAGCGGTTGTGTTCGAGAGATGCCCGGTGAGGAGGAAGAAAAGCGATGACATGTCGGTTGGGGGTATCCTCTAAAAGTGTTTCCTTATATATACTTGGCCTTTATTTCCATTTTCTTGCCAACTTTCATTTTAGTTTGCGCGTTACTTTAAGATGAAATGCCATCAACGTTTTTTCTTTCACAATATATAGCTGGATGCCTGTCGACTGAATTCCGATTTTGGGTTAGTCGATTTTGAACATTGCCAAAGGGAAAAAAGGAGCTCGCCGGAGGGCTACCCCACCATCTATCTTACTATCTTAGGGTGGGGGTGGAGGCGGAAGAACAGCGATGGTGGGGGCGGTGGTGCAACTTTGTCGGCGCCGAGACTAGAGGGATGGCCGCGCGGGAGGGGGCAACACGGAGGTGTGTTGCGGTTGGGAGGGCGGTCTTGGCGAGGCTACATGGGAGCACCGCTGGCTGTGGGTGGTGCAAGCAGGCGGCGGGCGGTTCAAGGAAAGAAGAAGACCAAGGGAGGAAGAAGAAAGAGATCCGACCCTTGATCTTGTATCAGGTTGAAAAAAATCGACTGACCCAATTATTTTTCCAGATGACTGGTATATAGCCAGACCCTGAACCCATTTTTTTTCGGGCTTTACCATCTAGACTAGTGAAAAAAATTGCTTGGCTTTATTTAAGCATTATTTATATCTTTATTTCATTTTGTGCATCCTTCTATCTATAATTATTTCATTTTGTACTCATAATGTTGACGAGTTGATGTTTTGAACTCAAATGTAGTAATGTAGTATGAATTGACTCTGTCATGACAACCTCGATCGATCTCGTCTTTGCTCGCTGCAATGCAAGATTAGGATGGGTAGGAAAATAGGATAATATGTGTTCTCAAACGTGGGCGATGGCGATGCCTTCTCGTCGGCTCGGCTGCAAGTTACTGTAGATGGATGCATGGAGCGAATGAAGCTCGCGTGGACAATGCAGGTGCACAACTGCACATTGGCTTTGATGCACGCCAACGTGCGGAGCGGATTCTGATCTTGTGGGCCATGCTTCTACTTCTGGTGGTAGACTAGTAGTACTTGTGTAGTAGGTACATGCATGCATGCTTCATGAGTTTACGTCCCTACCTATTGCACCACTATGCACCACGCCTATGCGGTATGCCGCTCATGCATGCTGAATAAATAGACAGTTTTTTGACTAAATTAATTCACAAATAAATCACTAGCATGGTATTAACAGAATTAATAACATATATGTTAATATTGGATCATGCAACCACATACTAAGCTAACAACAGATACATCTACACATAACGCTAGTATAACTAAAACGGTAATAAACAGGAGCGGGATAAACGAGTTATACCCTCCGATAGGGCAGGCAGAAGCCGCGGCGACGGTGGCAGCAGCGCCGGCCACGGCGCCTTCTTCTTGGCTTCAAGCTTCTCGGCGTGCACGGTCGGCAGCGGTGGACATGATGGTGACTAAGGCGACGCGGACGAGAAAGTAGTGGATCGAAGCGAGCAGTATATTTCACTTTTTCATATTTCTTGTTTCAGTTCTGTGACTGCACAATGACTTTTCTAGGGCACAATCAATTTCTTATTTTAAAAATGTTTCTGTTTTCCATGCAAGTTTTTATTAAACCTTTTACTTTAAAATAAGTTTCTACGGCTAGAAAACTCGATTCCCCATGTAGTTTACGAACATTAATTTTGTTTAGGTTTTTTGGTTACTTGAGTGTTTGGATAAACTTTCTTTTTTGAAAAAAAAAACTCCCATTTCCTTAGTTTTTGAAATTTCTAGACTACACTAGGGGATACCCCTTCGCTCATCATGCACGCAAGGCACCCAACGCTAGGGTTCCCACTGCCTCCCGCCATGCAGCCGCTGCCCTGCCTCGTCTCCTCTAGCCTTAGGACCATGGAGGCGCGGTGGATCCTGGTCCTTGCGGGCGGGAGGGCTATGTTTCTAGGTGTTTTTTGAGTTTTGGTAGAGTTTGGGTTCCGCTTGGGAAGGCGAGGCGGCGGCGGCTTCCTGTAGAACGAATAAGGTTCTCCCCGCCTAGCCCCCGTCCCGATGGTGTTTTTGGCGCCGTCGGAGGGCTTGTGGAGGTTTGTCTCCGGCGGATCTCGGCGTTTGTCTTCGATGGATCCACTTGGATCCGGTCTTTGGTCGTCTATGTTCGTATGTCTATAGCTAGGTTAGATCCTTCCAATCTACGTTTCTCTTCATCAGCGGCAGTTGCTATTCTGGTGCGCTTGTCCTCTGGGGCCCTAGCATGACAATATCCCAAGTGTATACAACAACAAGGTTTGCCCGGTTCTGGTGATAGAGGCGTGATGATGGCGGCGGCCCTTCAGCTCGTTTCAATGCTTATGGTCCTCACTAGGTGGTCTATGGACCTGGACGTAATTTTTACTTCTGGTATTCTTTGTACTCACTTGACATTTGATGAATAGATCAGCAATTTTTTCTGCAACTTTTTTATTGGAATTTCTACTTTGCCACCACGTGTGTGAATTGGCACATAGTTTATCCATTGCCATAACTGCCGACCATATTCCGACATGTTAATTTTACAGCTTCATATAATAGTTCGTATAGAATTCTTCTTTAATAGATATGCACACTTTTAATTTAACAACTTCATAGAGTACGTATAGAATCCTTCGACATGTTAATGAAAATGTGTATGTCACATACAGTATGTGCGAGCTGCAGGGATTCAACAAGCGCTTCCAGTTCTACTACAGCCCTAACGTATGTATGTACGTATTGTGTCATGCATGCACATGCATGCATAGATTAATTGTAGCATGGACGAATAGATAATTCCAATCTGCCTGTTTTGGCATCATTCATATTTTGTCAGATAGTGCTCCAATTTGTTGTGCGGCTGCCACATTGAGGTAGTACTATGGAAGTCCAACCACTATTTAGCACAAATTTGGGGCTCACTAATGATATTTCCAATCAAAAATTTGGGGCGCAAGCAGGCGTCGGGTGGTTCAAGGAAAGAAGAAGACCGGGAGGAAGAAGAAAGAGATCCGGTCCTTAATCTTGTACCAGGTTGAAAAAATCGACTGATCCAATTATTTTTCCGCACGACTGGTATATAGCCGCCAGACCCCGAACCCATTTTTTTTCTTTACCATCCAGACTAGTGAAAACATTGCTTGGCTTTATTTAAGCGTTATTTATATCTTTATTTCATTTTGTGCATCCTTCTATCTATAGTTATTTCATTTTGTACGTATAATATTGATGAATTGATGTTTTCAACTCAAATGTACTAGTATGAATTGACTCTGCCAAGTCTGTTCATAGGAGACTTTCCCTAAAGTGCCGTCCGTAAGTGGAGCATTTTGGATTGTTATATCCCACCTCAGCCCCCATTTTCCCATCAAGCTAAGGACTTGTTCGGTTCCACAGGGTATTAAGGGATTTGGAGCAGATTGGCAGGAATTAAATCCCCAGCAAGTCAAAATCCACATCAAACCCCTCAAATCCTCTCCAATCCCCTTGTGGTGGGGATTAACCGAACAAGGCCTAAAGCAAAATCGATTGCTCTGCCAATGCACGACATATTGGGCACGGTACACCACTGGCGGTAGCGGCAACCTCGATCGATCTCGTCTTTGCTCGTTGCAATGCAAGATTAGGATGGGTAGGAATAGGATAATATGTCTTCTCAAACGTGGGCGATGGCTCGTCGGCTAGGCTGCAAGTTGCTGTAGGTGGATGCATGGAGCGAATGAACCTCGCGTGGACAATGCAGGTGCACATTGGCTTTGATGCACGCCAACGTGCGGAGCAGATTCTGATCTTGTGGGCCATGCTTCTAGTTCTAGCATGGCATTAACAAAATTAACAACATATGCTAATATTGGATCACGCAAGCACATAGCACGCTAACAACAGATACATCTACCCACAACGCTAGTATAGCTAAAACGGTAATAAACAGGAGCGGGTAAACGAGTTATACCTTCCGATAGGCCAGGCAGAAGCCGCGGCGATGGTGGTAGTAGCGGCGTCCTTGGCGCCTTCTTCTCGGCGGTGGCACGGTCGGCGTCGATGGACATGGTGATGACTAAGGCGACGCGGACGTAGAGGAAGTAGTGGATCGAAGGCGAGCAATATATTTCACTTTTTCATATTTCTTATTTTAGTTCTCTGACTGCACAACGACTTTTCTAGGGCACAATCAATTTCTTTTTTTAAAAATGTTTCTGTTTTTCATGCAAGTTTTTATTAAACCTTTTACTTTAAAATAAGTTTCTATGGCTAGAAAACTCGATTCCCCATGTGGTTTTCGTAAGTTTATTTTGTTTAGTTTTTTTGGGTTACTTGAGTGTTTAGATAAACTTTCTTTTCTGAAAAAAATCTCCCATTTCTTTAGTTTTTGAAATTTCTAGAGTACACTAGGGATACCTCTTCGCTCCTCATTCATGCAAGGCACCCAACGCTAGGGTTCCCACTGCCTCCCGCCACGCAGCCCTCAGCCCTGCCTCGTCTCCTCTAGTCTTAGGACCATGGAGGCGCGGTTTATCTTGGTCCTTGCCGGCGGAGGGCTATGTTTCTAGGTGTTTTTTGAGTTTTGGTAGGGTTTGGGTTCTGCTCGGGAAGGCGAGGCAGCGGCGGCTTCCTGTAGAACGAATAAAGTTCTCCCCGACTAGCCCGCGTCCGGTGGTGTTTTGGCGTCGTCGGAGGTCTTGTGGAGGTTTGTCTTCGGCGGATCTCGACGTTTGTCTTCGGTGGATCCACTTGGATCCAGTCCATGTTGGTATGTCTATAGGTTGGATCCTTCCAATCTACATTTCTCTTCATCAGCGGTTGTCTTATGGGGCCTTAGCACGACAACATCCTAAGTGTATACAACAATAAGGTTTGCACGGTTCCGGTGATGGAGGGGTGATGATGGCGGCGTCCCTTTGGCTCGCTTCAGTGCTTATGGTCCTCATTAGGTGGTCTATGGACCTGGACGTAATTTTTACTTCCTATTCTTTGTACTCACTTGACATTTGATGAATAGATCAGCAGTTTTTCTGCAACTTTTTAATTGGAATTTCTACGTTGCCACCACGTGTGTGAATTGGCACATAGTTAATCCATTGCCATAACTGCCGACCATAATTCCGACATGTTAATTTTACAACTTCATATAATAGTTCGTATAGAATTCTTCTTTCATAGATATGCACACTTTTAATTTAACAACTCCATAGAGTACGTATAGAATCCTTTGACATGTTAATGAAAATGTGTATGTCACATACAGTATGTGCGAGCTGCAGGAATTCAACAAGCGCTTCCAGTTCTACTACAGCCCTAACGTATGTACGTCATGTGTCATGCATGCACATGCATACATGAATTAATTGTAGCTTGGACGAATTGATAATTCCAATCTGCCTGTTTTGGCATCATTCATATGTTGTCAGATAGTGCTCCGATTTGTTGTGCGGCATTGAGGTAGTACTATGGAAGTCCAACCACTGTTTGGCATAAATTTGAGGCTAACTAACGATATTTCCAATCAAAAATAGACAAAGTTCATGACCAAAAAAACTTGATAAAACATTAGCCCTTTTTTCCTTATTATTAATCACCAAAGCCAATGGACACTTACAATGCTTTTTTTTTAGTTGGAAGTGTGCCCCCTTTATTAAGAGTTCTTGCCTACATCGTGTTCAAAGAGTAAAAATATATCGCACAGGGTACATGGAGCCATGTGTTGCATAGCTCATGAATACAATCTTCCTTTGCTAAGATGTGAGCCACTCCATTTGCCGAACATCGCACCCACCAAACATTGTAGGCTTCTCTCGTGTTGAGCAAAACCTTAATCTCCTCAATGATTGGTCCATATCCTGAATTGTCTATAGCCTCCACATTGTCACATTGAGCTTCGATGCCACGAGTCCATGACCTGGGACTGCACATACCAGGTCTGGAGATTGTTACAGTTTTGGGTGGGGCACAATTCATCACGCCGGATGACCGATTTAGCGGCATCGACGAGTGCTGGGCTGCTTCCTGCTGGCTTCAGGCAAGGGCCGGCATGCCTAAAGGCGATGCGTCGCAACTTCGACATCATTGCGATTTTGATGCATTGGAGGCTGTGGAAGGAGTGGAACTCCAAGATTTTTGACCAGACGGCCAGCAGCGCCCATAGAATGCTGGATCTAGTGCGTGAAAACATCACCGTTTGGCGGTCGGCAGGATGCATTCCCGACCTGGGCGCCTAGTAGTTTTGACCGAGCTTGTGTGTTCAAGCTCACGTGTGTCCAACGCTGTACTATGAGAACATCCTCGTTTTCTGTTCTAGTGCGCCTAGACTGCTAACCAGCTTGTACTTCTTTCCCATCTAATAAAGTTCGGCCAACGGCCCTCCGAGAAAACGTGAAACAATGTACGCACGTTTAGAAGGTGAAGCCTTGTCTCGCAAAAAAAAAAGGTGAAGCCTTGTGATTTTTTTAGGGTCAAGCATAGCTTGTATATTACTGGTGCCCAGGCAAATCACCCAAAGCACATACATCCGACTCCCACTACACAGAGTGGTTTACATCACATAAACGACCAAGCTTTGCAAGTTCATCAGCTACAGAGTTTACATGTCACTTACAGAACATTATTTCATGGTGTGAGAACCACAACTTGAGTTGGCGCTTTGTATTTTTGATGATTGCTGAGTACGCGGAGGAATCAACCTTCCGCAAGTTCATGGCTTCCGCTAGCAGTTGGTTGTCCGTCTCAAATATAACTCGCAGCATACCCATGCCCGCTGTAAAGGAAACAGCTTCAGCCATTGCGTGGACCTCGGCAGCGAAGGCATCAGCGATGTACTCCTTCCGCCTGCTCTTGCGCATAGGACTGTGCCAGCTTGAGTTGAAGCCTTGTGATTTTATCAGACTATGACATTTGTTTACCTCCTGCGACGGGATAGATCTGAGTAAATGTACGTGGAGTTGTGATGAAGATTACGCATGGCTAAGACAAGAGGCTGTTGTTTCGCTGTTATGCCTGAATATTGAGTACGTACGCATTCCGCAAAAAAAAAATCAAGTACGTGTAAATATTGTTCTCTGCTGGTCCAGTTTCAATCGGAAACCTTCACCGAACCGAGTTAATTACATGTGAGTACCATACTTCAGCACCTACTCACGAATTGGTATCACTACTCAAAAGTTTTGCAGCTCAGTACCAATTCAAGGCCTAAGTGTTGCAAAACGGTCTAAGCTGTATATAAACGCATATTGACGCTGTATCTGACCGCTGGGACCCGCTGTCAGGGGCTGATGTGGCATGCTCTTTTACAAAAAGAACCTTTACTTTTTATTTAATCACGCATATATCCTTTATTTGTAAAATAAGTCTTACTGCAAAAATGAAATTCGAAAATAACCACACGCGCATGCTGCCGGGTTTCGAACCCGCGATCTGCCGTTGGAAGCATTAGCCGGCTGCAGCTGCGCTACTGCTACTATTGCTTCAACAGGGACGCCTAAACGCTTTTATACCTTGCAACTTTCGGTTTTTTACAAAGTACAAAAACGCGCCCGTTCGCCGTAAATCGATCTCCGCCGAAGTCGTTAGAGCGCGCGCTTGCTGCCTCTGCCCCACGGCATCCTATGCGTCAACTCGTTCAGATATCGTCTTTAAACTCCGAGCAGTTTCGATTTTTATACGATATAAAAAATATTATCTGACATTAAAAGAGTGTTCATCGCGTTGTATGATTAAAAATATGTTCATTGCATCATATATTAAAAGTTCATCTTATAAAAGCGTATCGTATATTAAAAAATGTTCACCACATCTTTTAATATATATATATATATTAAACATTTATTAATATACAATGATCTTATTTAAATATATGATTTCAGATTACAGAAAGTTTATCGTTTATATGTTGAACATTTTATAATATATGATATCTATATATATGTGTGTATAATTTTTCAATATAAGTTTTTTGCAGGGAATTTTTTCAATATACGCTATGCACACTGATTTTGGTCTGAAGAATACACAAGCTCTGAATAATAGACCTGCTGGTCTCCGCTTTGTTTTTGGGTTGACATTCAAAAAATTTATAATTACTCTGAAAGGTAAATAAAGTGTTTAAGCATTTGGAAAAAAGTTCAGAACATTTTTGGGAAAAGTTGAACATGTATTTAATAGTTGTAAATGTATTTTCTAAAATGTTCATCATGTATTATAAAATTTATTACGATAACACAATAATTTTTAGTAAATGTTATCAATTTTTCGAGTAACTGTGCATTAAAAATTACAACAAATATATGCAGTAACTCTAATCCATGCGGGTATAAATATAAGATGAACGTTCTTTTAAATACGATGAACTTTTTTGTATTATAAAACGTTCACCCTATATATATTGAACCATTTTTAGTAAACATTGTATGTATATGTATATCTTTTTTCAATATACGGCACACACACAGCGTAGGGCCGAAGAATAAACACGATCGGAAAAAAGATAAAGAAATTCGGAAAACAGGACGGCTCGAACAGTAAAGCCGTGAACGATGCAGTGGCGCAATTTGTTGCTCATTTTCAGTCTTTGGAAGCGGCTATGTTTGTGTTTACGCGTCAGCCTTGGAGTCTGGGTTCAGATAATCTTTTGATTGAGTTCATGGATCCGGAGGACCATAACAAAAATATTCAGGATTATAAGTTTGATACTATCTTTGTTACGGTCCGGATCTACGGTGTTCCACCTCGCTTCCGTTCACAAGAGCTCTTGCAAAAACTTCTGGGTAGTTTGGGTCAAGTTTTAGAGTTTCATCCTTTCAGTCAGGCCATGCTTTATGCTAAATCAGATTATATGTGGGGACTATAAAGATGTCAGTAGCTAATCCAGTTCGAGACAAAATATGGGTTTCATTTGCTACAAGTCTGGTCTCTTTTATGAAAGAATTGGTCGCATTTGCACATTCTGTGGAGTGATGTTCCATACTGTTCAGCACTGCCCTACTAGAAATAATCTGCTCATTTCTAGGCAAAGGTTGCATATCGAATTGGATCAAATTCCTTCTGTAAGGTTGGGACAATGGATGAATAAAGCAGAGCTTATCCCAATGCAGTCTGCTGGTGCTACACAGGAACATAAAGCGGTCTTCTCAACGTTTCTGAATCCTCGGTTGATCAGATTACAGAAGCAGTCTATGGAAGATGCTAAGGGTAAAACTAAAGTTCCTACGGAAGAAGAGTGTGGAAAAGCTGTTCCTAAAGAGTTGTCTTTAAGGAAAATTAACAAGTAAATTCAGATGATGCAGCAGGAAACTCCTCCAAAGATGCAGTTATTTCTGAAACAAGGATAGGTCGGTACATTAACATCTGCCAGCCTCTGTCTGTCCTGCCCCCACGGGGATGCTAATCAGTCAGGCCCTCTATCCGATGAATCCCCGTTCACTCCTGGACAAGAGTTGCAGCGGGTCAGTCACGATACTTTAATCCCGCCACCTCTAGTTATCCCTCTAGATACCCTTCCTCAAGATGATCCTGCAAATCCTATTTCTCCCCAAATTTGTCCAGACTGCCTGCTCCTCTAACTTTGCAGGTGTTGCGCTTCTCCTGCTATCCCTGCCATCGTGGAGGACAAATCACCGTGCAAATGGGAACATTAGTCTTCCCTTCACCCTAATTCCTCCTAGTCCATCCCGGTGCACGCCTCCTTCTCTTCCAAGGCTCAGCCCCAAGCGTCCTCGCTGCTACCCCAAATCCGCTTCGCCGCCGAAGAGACTTGTCTTGTGGCCGGAGCGGACGATGGCGCAACCACCTTTTCGGAGTCCTCTCGATCAATCAATCTGCTTCTCGAGCTACTCCAGCCCTCGGCTGGTCGGGCTTGCTCGGGCGCCTCCGCCGAGTCGCCCCTCTCCCCAGGCTGCTGGTGGTCCCCGCCTTCCCCTCGCTGTGTTCTGCTGGATTTGCAAACTGCTTGCAGCGCCGGTGGCTCTCTCAAGAGTCAAACCAGTTGGCCCTCGGCGGAGATGCATCTGACCTGGGGCGCCGTCGTCGATTTGAAGTTAGCAAATGGGATGTTCCTCCAATCGGGCGACCTGGAGATATGTGTCCTGTTTTCAATCAGTTTCCTCGCCGTAGCTATGGTGCTACCTCTTGGCACCGCGACAAGAATGCCGATCCGTGGGTAGCAAGATCGCTTCTGCAGAGGTCAGCGGCAAATCTAGGCCAAATCTGGATATCGGGACAGTTGCGGATCGAGTGCATTGCCTATGGAACAGGCAATGAGGCAGGAGCAATCTATGATCCTTGGCCAAACAAGACGCCTACAAATTCTCTTAGTGCAGATGTCAACAGCTCCTATCAAGGCCCTATCTCTCCTCCTAGAGTCGATCGCCTCCATTACTTGGGTTTGGATAATTGTGGTTGCGCATATGGCACCCGAGGTCAAGCCGTAGTGCAAGATCAAGATAACATTAGCTCCACTGCCCAGGGTGTTAAGGTTGATCTTTGCAGCGGTCAGCAGGCAGCCGACATGGATCTCAGTGATCACGAGGTTGAAGGCATGGATCACTCTCTCTCTCTCTCTCTCTCTCTCTCTCTCTCTCTCTCTCTCTCTCTCTCTCTCTCTCTCTCTCTCTCTCTCTCTCTCTCTCTCTCTCTCTCTCTCTCTCTCTCTCTCTCTCTCTCTCGGGCAGTGGCGCGCGCTGGCCCCTTGCGCCTCCTGCGTCATGAAGGCCATAGCTTGGAACTGCCAAGGTATGGGCAGGGGCCTCGGCAGTGAGCGCATGCTTTACCTTGCAAATTTGATGCGGTCCACCTATGCTCAGGTAACTTTTATTTCAGAAATTAAATCTTCCAAAGTACGTTCAGTTGATCTTGTCAATAGGTTTGATGTGTCTAATGCGTTTGTTGTTCCTTCTAGAGGTGCCTCGGGTGGTCTTTGGCTTATGTGGACCAATGAGCTCCAAGTTTACATTCATACAGCTGCTTTTCACTATATTTTAGCCAATGTAGTTCACGTGGCGTCTGGGGTCAACTTTTGCCTGATTTGTATATATGGTGACCCGTATCATAGGCGCACTAATGCCATCCGGGACCAAGTTGCTGCTTTTGTTTATGAGAATCTAGGTAAACCCATGGTTTGTATGGGTGACTTGAATGACATCCTGTATGATGTTGATGGTTGTAATGGTAATATCAACTACTATCGTATGCATGCTTTCCGTCCCTTGTTAAAAATTGTGGCTTATTTGACATTGGCTATAGTGGCCCTGCTTATACTTGGCGTGGTAGACAGAATACTTCCGGACCTATTCATAGATGCCTTGATCGTTGTTTGGTTAACTCGATTGGTGCTCTCATTTTCCCAATACCAAAGTGTTGAATCTTCCCATCATTCTCAGTGATCATGCTCCTATTTTAATTTCTACTGAGAGTAAATTTGTCAAACCTAAGCAAACTTTTAAATTTGAAAATTGGTGGCTTATGGAGAAAGACTTCCATTCCTTTGCTAGAAATACTTGGAATGCTAGTACTATTACTTCTTTTGCAGCAAAGTCTTCCTTTTTAGCAGGGTCATTAAGAACTTGGTGCAGAAAGAAAAAAAACCTTCAACAGAAACTCGCAGATTTGGAGTATGAGATTAATGAGCTGCAACAACTCCCTATTCATCAACAAAATCATGATCTTCAAAGTTCTCTCGCTGCTAGGTATGAGCATACTCTCTCTAAGCTTAATCAGTACTATAAGCAGCATAGTAAGAAGAATTGGGCGGCTAAAGGTGACCGTAATACTAAACTTTTTCATCAAGCGGTCCTTAAGCGCAGAAAAAGGAATACTATTTGTTCTATCAAAGATGAGAATGACATGATCCAGTTCAAACCAGCTTCCATTATGCAAACTTTTGTTAACTATTTCAGGAGCATTTTTTCTTCCCCTAATAATAATGCGGCCAGGCCTTTTCCTTCTGCTCATTGGACTAATGATAATGTTGATCCTACCTACTCTATTCCTGTTAACGCTGAGATTTTACAGATTCTTAAAGACATGAAACTTGATGCTTCTCCGGGGCCGGATGACTTTAACGTGGAATTCTATTTAGCTACTTGGGATTGGATAGGGACGAGGTTACTCAACTTGTGACTAAATTTTATGTTACCGCTACTCTAACTCCTCATATTAATGACACCAACATTGCCCTCATCCCTAAGAAATTAGTACCTCTTCCGCCCATGGACTATAGGCCTATTAGTCTTTGTAATGTGCTTTACAAAATCATTGCTAAATCTCTTGCTAATAGGCTCAAGCCTCACCTCCCAGACTATATTGATCCAGCTCAAAGGCTTTTATTAAGGGCGTATGACATCGACAATATCATTATTGCCTGAGATTGCTCATTCCTTTTCTCTCAAATCTTGGAAACATAATGCTTTCATGCTTAAGATTGACCTTGCTAAGGCTTTTGATCGTCTAGAATGGAATTTATTGTCTCCGCTCTGTCTCGTAAAGGGTTACATGGTCATTTTGTTAATTTGGTTCATGCATGTATTTCTTCGCCTACGTTTTCCGTGCTCATTAATGGTCAACCTTCTTCAAAATTTAAAAGTTTCCGAGGTATCCAACAAGGTTGTCCTTGTTGGAAATATGCCCTAGAGGCAATAATAAATTAGTTATTATTATTATATTTCCTTGTTCATGATAATCGTTTATTATCCATGCTATAATTGTATTGATAGGAAACTCAGATACATGTGTGGGTACATAGACAACACCATGTCCCTAGTAAGCCTCTAGTTGACTAGCTCTTTGATCAATAGATGGTTACGGTTTCTGACCATGGACATTGGATGTCGTTGATAACGGGATCACATCATTAGGAGAATGATGTGATGGACAAGACCCAATCCTAAGCCTAGCACAAAGATCGGGTAGTTCGTATGCTAAAGCTTTTCTAATGTCAAGTATCATTTCCTTAGACCATGAGATTGTGCAACTCCCGGATACCGTAGGAATGCTTTGGGTGTACCAAACGTCACAACGTAACTGGGTGGCTTTCAAGGTGCACTACGGGTATCTCCGAAAGTGTCTGGGGGGTTGGCACGAATCGAGATCGATTTGTCACTCCGTGACGGAGAGGTATCTCTGGGCCCACTCGGTAGGACATCATCATAATGTGCACAATGTGACCAAGGGGTTGATCACGGGATGATGTGTTACGGAACGAGTAAAGAGACTTGCCGGTAACGAGATTGAACAAGGTATCGGGATACCGACGATCGAATCTCGGGCAAGTACAATACCGCTAGACAAAGGGAATTGAATACGGGATTGATTGAATCCTCGACATCGTGGTTCATCCGATGAGATCATCGTGGAACATGTGGGAACCAACATGGGTATCCAGATCCCGCTGTTGGTTATTGGCCAGAGAGTTGTCTCGGTCATGTTCAAGGTGTCTCCGAACCCGTAGGGTCTACACTTAAGGATCGATGGCGCTAGGGTTATAGGGAATATATATACGTGGTTACTGAATGTTGTTCGAGTCCGGATGATATCCCGGACGTCATGAGGAGTTCCTAATGGTCCAAGGTAAATATTTATATATGGGAAGTCCTGTTTTGGTCACCGGAAAATTTCGGTGCTATTTGCACGCATCTGGGACCACCGGAGGGTCCCGAGGTCCACCAAGTGGGGCCACTGCCCCAGAGTGCAGCATGGGCCAAGTGTGGGAGGGAACCAGCCCTAGGTGGGCTGGTGCGCCCCCCACCAGGGCCCAAGGCGCCTAGGGTTTGGGGAGGGGGCGCCTCCACCTTGCTTGGGGGGCAAGTTTCCCCCTCTCCCCCCCTTGGCCGCCACCCTAGATGGGTTTTGGGGCTGCCGCACCCCTTGAGGTGGGAACCCTAGAGGGGCGCAGCCCCTCCCTCTCCCTATATATAGTTGAGGTCTTTGGGGCTGCAAACACATTAGTTTTGACCTCTCCTGGCGCAGCCCTACCTCTCTCCTCCTCGTCTCTTGCCGTGCTTGGCGAAGCCTGCTGGAGTGCCACGCTCCTCCACCACCACCACGCCCGTTGTGCTGCTGCTGGGACGGAGTCTTCCCCAACCTCTCTCTCTCTCCTTGCTGGATCAAGGCGTGAGACGTCACCGGGCTGCACGTGTGTTGAACGCGGAGGTGCCGTCCGTTCGGCACTAAGATCTCCGATTATTTGGATCACGACGAGTACGACTCCTTCAACCCTGTTCACTTGAACGCTTCCGCTTAGCGATCTACAAGGGTATGTAGATGCACTCTCCTTCCCTCGTTGCTAGATTACTCCATAGATTGATCTTGGTGATGCATAGAAAATTTTGAATTTCTTCTACGTTCCCCAACAGTGGCATCATGAGCTAGGTCTATGCGTAGTTTCTATGCACGAGTAGAACACAAGTTGTTGTGGGCGTTGATTTTGTTCAATATGATTACCGCTACTAGTCCAATCTTGTTTCGACGGTATTGTGGGATGAAGCGGCCCGGACCGACCTTACACGTACACTTACGTGAGACAGGTTCCACCGACTGACATGCACTTGTTGCATAAGGTGGCTAGCGGGTGCCAGTCTCTCCCACTTTAGTCGGATCAGATTCGATGAAAAGGGCCTTATGAAGGGTAAATAACAATTGGCATATCACGTTGTGGTTTTTGCGTAGGTAAGAAACGTTCTTGCTAGAAACCCATAGCAGCCACGTAAAACATGCAAACAACATTTAGAGGACGTCTACTTGTTGCATAAGGTGGCTAGCGGGTGCCAGTCTCTCCCACTTTAGTCGGATCAGATTCGATGAAAAGGTTCCTTATGAAGGGTAAATAGCAATTGGCATATCACGTTGTGGTTTTTGCGTAGGTAAGAAACGTTCTTGCTAGAAACCCATAGCAGCCATCAGAAACATG
This sequence comes from Aegilops bicornis, assembly GCA_021605145.1. Lineage (NCBI taxonomy): Eukaryota > Viridiplantae > Streptophyta > Magnoliopsida > Poales > Poaceae > Aegilops > Aegilops bicornis. The sequence continues at coordinate 777,164,356 of CM038673.1, read as the reverse complement.
CAAACAACAATTAGAGGACGTCTAACTTGTTTTTGCAGGGTATGCTATGTGATGTGATATGGCCAAAAGAATGTGATGAATGATATGTGATGTATGAGATTGATCATGTTCTTGTAATAGGAATCACGACTTGCATGTCGATGAGTATGACAACCGCAGGAGCCATAGGAGTTGTCTTAATTTATTGTATGACCTGCGTGTCATTGAACAACGCCATGTAATTACTTTACTTTATTGCTAAACCGTTAGCCATAGTAGTAGAAGTAATAGTTGGCGAGACAACTTCATGGAGACATGATGATGGAGATCATGGTGTCATGCCGTGACAATGAAGATCATGGAGCCTCAAGATGGAGATCAAAAGGAGCAAAATGATATTGGCCATATCATGTCACTTTTTGATTGCATGTGATGTTTATCATGTTTATGCATCTTATTTGCTTAGAACGACGGTAGTAAATAAGATGATCCCTCATTAAAATTTCAAGAAAGTGTTCCCCCTAACTGTGCACCATTGCGAAAGTTCGTTGTTTCAAAGCACCACGTGATGATCGGGTATGATAGATTCTAACGTTCACATACAACGGGTGTAAGACAGATTTACACACGCGAAACACTTAGGTTGACTTGACGAGCCTAGCATGTACAGACATGGCCCCGGAACACAAGAGACCGAAAGGTCGAGCATGAGTCGTATGGTAGATACGATCAACATGAAGATGTTCACCGATGATGACTAGTCCGTCCCACGTGATGATCGGACACGGCCTAGTTGACTCGGATCATGTAATCACTTAGATGACTAGAGGGATGTCTCTGAGTGGGAGTTCATTAGATGAACTTAATTATCCTGAACATAGTCAAAATCCCTTTGCAAATTATGTCATAGCTCGCGCTTTAGTTCTACTGTTTTAGATATGTTCCTAGAGAAAATTTAGTTGAAAGTTGATTGTAGCAATTATGCGGACTGGGTCCGTAAACTGAGAATTGTCCTTATTGCTGCGTAGAAGGCTTATGTCCTTAATGCACCGCTCGGTGTGCTGAAACTCGAACGTCGTCTGTAGATGTTGCGAACATTTGACATACACGTTTTGATAACTACGTGATAGTTCGGTTAAACGGTTTAGAGTTGAGGCACCAAAGACGATTTCGAAACATCGCGGAACATATGAGATGTTTCGAGGGCTGAAATTGGGATTTCAGGCTCGTGCCCACGTCAAGAGGTATAAGACCTCCGACGATTTTCTTAACCTGCAAACTAAGGGAGAAAAGCTTAATCGTTGAGCTTGTGCTCATATTGTCTGAGTACAACAATCACTTGAATCAAGTGGCAGTTAATCTTCCAGATGAGATAGTGATGATTCTCCAAAGTCATTGCCACCAAGCTGCTAGAGCTTCGTGATGAACTATAACATATCAGGGATAGATATGATGATCCTTGAAATATTCGCGATGTTTGACACCGCGAAAGTAGAAATCAAGAAGGAGCATCAATTGTTGATGGTTAGTGAAACCATTAGTTTCAAGAAGGGCAAGGGCAAGAAGGGATACTTCATGAAACGGCAAATCAGATGCTGCTCTAGTGAAGAAACCCAAGGTTGAACCCAAACCCGAGACTAAGTGCTTCTGTAATAAGGGGAACAGCCACTGGAGCAGAATTACCCTAGATACTTGGTAGATGAGAAGGCTGGCAAGGTCGATAGAAGTATATTGGATATACATTATGTTAATGTGTACTTTACTAGTACTCCTAGTAGCACCAGGGTATTAGATACCGGTTCGGTTGCTAAGTGTTAGTAACTCGAAATAAAAGAGCTACGAAATAAATGGAGACTAGCTAAAGGTGAGATGACGATGTGTGTTGGAAGTGTTTCCAAAGGTTGATGTGATCAAGCATCGCCTGCTCCCTCTACCATAGAGATTGGTGTTAAACCTAAATAATTGTTATTTGGTGTTTGCGTTGAGCATAGACATGATTGGATTATGTCTATCGCAATACGATTATTCATTTAAGGAGAATAATGGTTACTCTATTTATTTGAATAAAACCTTCAATGGTCTTGCACCTAAAAGAATGGTTTATTGAATCTCGATCGTAGTGATACACATTTTCATGCTAAAAGATATAAGATAGTAATGATAGTACCACTTACTTGTGGCAATCGCCATGTAAGTCATATTGGTATAAAACGCATGAAGAAGCTCCATGTTGATGGATCTTTGGACTCACTCATTTTGAAAAGTTTGAGACATGCGAACCATGTCTATTGGTGTATATGCATGAAGAAACTCCATGCAGATGGATCGTTTGGACTCACTTGATTTTGAATCACTTGAGACATGCAAATCATACCACATGGGCAAGATGACCGAAAGCCTCGTTTTCAAAGAAATGGAACAAGAAAGCAACTTGTTGGAAGTAATACATTTTGTTGTGTGCAGTCCAATGAGTGCTGAGGCACGCAGTGGATATCGTTATGTTCTTACTTCACAGATGATTTGAGTAGATACTGAGTATATTTACTCGATGAAACACAAGTCTGAATTATTGAAAGGTTCAAGTAATTTCAGAGTGAAGTTGAAGATCGTCGTGACAAGAGGATAAAATGTCTATGATATGATCATAGAGATGAGTGTCTGAGTTACGAGCTTTGGCACGCAATTAAGACATTGTGGAAATTGTTTCACAATTAATACCGCCTGGAACACCATAGTGTGATGGTGTGTCCGAACATCATAGTTGCACCCTATTGGATATGGTGCGTACCATGATGTCTCTTATCGAATTACCACTATTGTTCATGGGTTAGGCATTAGAGACAACCGCACTCACTTTAATAGGGCACCACGTAATTCCGTTGAGACGACACCGTTTGAACTATGGTTTAGAGAAACCTAAGCTGTTGTTTCTTGAAAGTTTGGGGCTGCGACGCTTATATGAAAAGGTTTCATCCTGATGAGCTCGAACCCAAAGCGGATAAATACATCTACATAGGACACCCAAAACAGTTGGGTATGCCTCCTATTTCAGATCCGGAAGCAAAAGTGATTGTTTCTAGAAACGGGTCCTTTCTCGAGAAAAAGTTTCTCTCGAAAGAATTGAGTGGGAGGATGGTGGAGACTTGATGAGGTTAATGAACCATCACTTCAACCAGAGTGTAGCAGGGCACAGGAAGTTGTTCATGTGGCACCTACACCAATTGAAGTGGAAGCTGATGATAGTGATCATAATGCTTCGGATCAAGTCACTGCCAAACCTCGTAGGACAACAAGGACAGGTACTGCTTCAGAGTGGTACGGTAATCCTGTCTTAGAGGTCATGTTGCTAGACAACAATGAACCTACGAGCTATGGAGAAGCGATGGTGGGCCCGGATTCCGACAAATGGCTAAGAGGCCATAAAATCCGAGAGAGGATCCATGTATGAGAACAAAGTGTGGACTTTGGAAGAACTACTTGATGGTCGTAAGGCTGTTGGGTACAGATGGATTTTAAAAGGAAGATGCATAATGATGGTAAGTATCACCATTAAGAAACCTCGACTTGTCGTTAAGATGTTTTCCGACAAGTTCAAGGAGTTGACTACGATGAGACTTTCTCACTTTCGTGGCGATGCTAAGAATCTGTTGGAATTAGCAATTATCGCATGATTTATGAAATCTTGCAGATAGAATGTCAAAACATTGTTTCCTCGACGATTTTCTTGAGGAAAGGTTGTATGTGATACAACCGTAAGGTTTTGACAATCCCGAAGACGCTAACAAGTATGCAAAGCTCCGGCAATCCTTCTAAGGACCGGAGTAAGCATCTCGGAGTTGGAATATACACTTTGATGAGATGATCAAAGATTTTGGGTTTATACAAAGTTTATGAGAAACTTGTATTTCCAAAGAAGTGAGTGGGAGCACTATAGAATTTCTGATGAGTATATGTTGTTGACATATTGTTGATCAGAAATGATGTAGAATTTCTGGAAAGCATATAGGGTTATTTGAAAAGTGTTTTTCAATAGAAAATCTGGATTAAGCTGCTTGAACATTGAGCATCAAGATCTATGAGGATAGATCAAAGACGCTAAATGGTACTTTCAAATGAGCACATACCTTGACATGATCTTGAAGGTGTTCAAGATGGCTCAGTCAAAGAAGGAGTTCTTGCCTGAGTTGTAAGGTATGAAGTTAAGACTTAAAGCTCGACCACGGCAGAATAGAGAGAAGGGACGAAAGTCGTCCCCTATGCTTAGACGTAGGCTCCATAGTATGCTATGCTGTGTACCGCACCTGATGTGTGCCTTGCCACATGTCTAGCAAGAGGGTACAAAGGTGATCAATGAGTGGATCACCAGATAGCGGTCAAAATTGTCCTTGGAGTAAATAAGGACATGTTTCTCGTTTATGGAGGTGATAAAGAGTTCGGCGTAAAGGGTTACGTCGATGCAAGCTTTAACACCTATCCGAATGACTCTAAGTAGCAAACCGGATACGTATAGCGGAGAAACCATTTGGAATAGCTCCAAGTGGAGCGTGGAAGCAGCATTTACAATATGACCTAGAGATTTGCAAAGTACATACGGATCTGAATGTTGCGCACCGTTGACTAAAACCTCTCTCACAAGCAAAACATGATCAAACCCCGTAACTCATTGAGTCTTAATCACATGATGATGTGAACTAGTTTAGTGACACTAGTGAACTCTTTGGATGTTGGTCACATGGCGATGTGACCGGTGAGTGTTAATCACATGGCGATGTGAACTAGATTATTGACTCTAGTGCAAGTGGGAGACTGTTGGAAATATGCCCTAGAGGCAATAATAAATTAGTTATTATTATTATATTTCCTTGTTCATGATAATCGTTTATTATCCATGCTATAATTGTATTACATGTGTGGATACATAGACAACACCATGTCCCTAGTAAGCCTCTAGTTGACTAGCTCGTTGATCAATAGATGGTTACGGTTTCCTGACCATGGACATTGGATGTCGTTGATAACGGGATCACATCATTAGGAGAATGATGTGATGGACAAGACCCAATCCTAAGCCTAGCACAAAGATCGTGTAGTTCGTATGCTAAAGCTTTTCTAATGTCAAGTATCACTTCCTTAGACCATGAGATTGTGCAACTCCCGGATACTGTAGGAATGCTTTGGGTGTACCAAACGTCACAACGTAACTGGGTGGCTTTCAAGGTGCACTACGGGTATCTCCGAAAGTGTCTGTTGGGTTGGCACGAATCGAGACTGGGATTTGTCACTCCGTGTGACGGAGAGGTATCTCTGGGCCCACTCGGTAGGACATCATCACAATGTGCACAATGTGACCAAGGGGTTGATCACGGGATGATGTGTTACGGAACGAGTAAAGAGACTTGCCGGTAACGAGATTGAACAAGGTATCGGGATACCGACGATCGAATCTCGGGCAAGTACAATGCCGCTAGACAAAGGGAATTGAATACGGGATTGATTGAATCCTCGACATCGTGGTTCATCCGATGAGATCATCGTGGAACATGTGGGAACCAACATGGGTATCCAGATCTCGCTGTTGGTTATTGGCCAGAGAGTTGTCTCGGTCATGTCTGCGTGTCTCCGAACCCGTAGGGTCTACACACTTAAGGTTCGATGACGCTAGGGTTATAGGGAATAGATATACGTGGTTACTGAATGTTGTTCAGAGTCCCGGATGAGATCCCAGACATCACGAGGAGTTCCGAAATGGTCCGGAGGTAAAGATTTATATATGGGAAGTCCTGTTTTGGTCACCGGAAAAGTTTCGGGTGCTATCGGTAACGTACCGGGACCATCGGGAGGGTCCCGGGGGTCCACCAAGTGGGGCCACCGGCCCCAGAGGGCAGCATGGGCCAAGTGTGGGAGGGAACCAGCCCCAGGTGGGCTGGTGCGTCCCCACCAGGGCCCAAGGCGCCTAGGGTTTGGGGAGGGGGCGCCTCCACCTTGCTTGGGGGGCAAGTTTCCCCCTCTCCCCTTCCCCCTTGGCCGCCACCCTAGATGGGTTTCGGGGCTGCCGCACCCCTTGGGGTGGGAACCCTAGAGGGGGCGCAGCCCCCTCCCTCTCCCCTATATATAGTTGAGGTCTTTGGGGCTGCAAACATATGAGTTTTGACCTCTCCCTGGCGCGGCCCTACCTCTCTCCCTCCTCGTCTCTTGCGGTGCTTGGCGAAGCCCTGCTGGAGTGCCACGCTCCTCCACCACCACCACGCCGTTGTGCTGCTGCTGGACGGAGTCTTCCCGAACCTCTCCCTCTCTCCTTGCTGGATCAAGGCGTGGGAGACGTCACCGGGCTGCACGTGTGTTGAACGCGGAGGTGCCGTCCGTTCGGCACTAGGATCTCCGGTGATTTGGATCACGACGGGTACGACTCCTTCAACCCCGTTCACTTGAACGCTTCCGCTTAGCGATATACAAGGGTATGTAGATGCACTCTCCTTCCCCTCGTTGCTAGATTACTCCATAGATTGATCTTGGTGATGCGTAGAAAGTTTTGAATTACTGCTACGTTCCCCAACAGTCCTATGTCTCCTTATTTATTTGTCTTGCTATTAACGAACTTTCTATCATGCTTAATGAAGCTCTGCAGGCCAATCAGTTGCAGGGTATTTCTCTTGGACAAAACTGCCCCTCTGTGCATTCCCTCCTTTTTGCAGATGATCTTTTGGTGTGTGGGCAACCTACTTGTCAAGAAGCTCAGGCTATGGCTACTCTTATTCAACATTTTTGTGTTCTCTCTGGCCAAACTCCTAATTGGAACAAATCTGCGATCCTTTTTAGCTCTCTTGTTTCTCAGGCTGTTATCAATGATATTAAGCTTATTTTCTCTGTAGCTAATCTTGATGCTAATTTTACCCACCTTGGCCATCCTCTTATTTTACCTGCTAAAAGTAGGGGTGCTGCTTACAATTTTGTGTTAGATAAATTTTTAAATAAGCTTCCCTCCTATAAAGCAAACATGCTCTCTCATGCGGCTCGTCTTGAACTTATTCGTTCTGTTTTCTCCGCTATCCCGGTTTACTATATGGCCAATATTTTGTTTTCCAAAAAATTCATTGCAAAACTCACTGCTATCATTAGGAATTTTTGGTGGACAAGGGTTAGCGAAACAGATTCGAGGAATAGTCTTTGTCTCAGAGCTTGGAAGGATATTACCAATTCCAAGGCAGAAGGTGGGTTAGGCATCAGAAACTTAAAAGCGATCAACGAAAGTCTTATTCTTGCTGCGGTATGGAGGTTAGCAAAAGACCCTTCTTCCCATTTATATTGTGTTCTTCAATCTAAGTATTTTCCTGCTACAACTATTTGGAAGGCCTCTTTTGCCCCTCCTAAATCTGCTTTTGGGCTGTTGTCTTAAAATGCTTCCTAAACTCAAAGAGCATGCTTTTTATCAACTCACTCAAGGAAATATTTCTTTATGGAGCAATCCTTGGTGTTCTCTTTGAAGTTCTATTCATGATTTCCTTATTCCTCAACAAGCAGGCTTTGTTTATCCTTCCTTGGTCAAAGACCTATGGCTACCGCCAAAGAATTTGGAACCATCAACTTATTTTTACTTTATTTTAGCAGCCTCTTGCATCTCAAATTATTAACACTGATATTATTGAGGACAATAGTGAAGATTTGCTTTGTTGGCCCTTGGCTCCTAATGGAATTTGTTCCTCTAAATCTGCCTATAAGCTTTGCTTACAAGACATTCAATCCCATCCTCGGTCAGCTCCTGCACCGGTTTCTCTCGATTTAAAAAATTTCCTTAAGGTCATTTGGAAACAGAAAAATTTGTTGCCCAAAGTCCAAACTTTTATTTGGAGACTTCTTAGGAAGGCTTTGCCTACGAGTATGAGAGCAGGTCGCTTTTCTGCTCATATTTCTCAGATTTGTTGTAGATGTGCTCAGCAGGAGGATGATATTCACCTCTTTTTCCTTTGTGACTTTGCTAGAGCAGCTTGGTTTTCTTCTCCTTGGTTTCTTAGATCTGACACTTTGATTCAAGGCCATGACTCAATGCATTATATTCTCGTTCACCTTGTTTCGATGGGTCATCCCTATGCTTCCTTGCAAAATGTTTTGAACTTTTTATGGTGCATTTGGAAAGCTAGAAATGATTTCCTGTTTGAGCATAAAAGGCACCTCCCTTATCAAGTTCACATTGTTGCTGCTATATGGATTATGCTTCGTGCGAAAAACCTTTGCTCCCTTCTAACAACAAAATTTGTGCTAATACTCAACTTGATTTAAATGAGCTTCCTCAGAAAGGGCAAACTATTAAATCTGATTTGCTGATCAATGGAGCTAAAATCTTTTCAGATGCAGCTTTTAGATCTTCAAAAATTCCAGGTCTTCCCCAAGGACAAGTGAGGACAGGTGTTGGAGTCTACTTTGTCTTCCTTCCTCTCAAGGAGAACTTAATATTCAGGTTCAAGCTTCTGCGCCTCCAACTTCAACTCCTCTTCAAGAAGAAGCTGTTGCTCTCGCATATGCAGCTCATTTGGCAACTTGTCTTAATGTTCAGTGCCCAACTTTTTTAACTGATTGTCTCTCTCTTGCCTCAGTGGTTTCTTCCAGGAATATTGCTCTTTCTGCTGCTCCATGGAACATTAGAAAAGAATTGGCATCTTTTGTTAAATCCACTTCTAATCTAAATTCACAAGTGTTTCATATTTCTAGGAATTTGAATGGAGTGGCTCATAATCTTGCTCAACAAGTTTACCAGTCTGTTACAGCTCCCATTCTGGCTTGTTCTTTTCACTCTCATGCTACTGATTCATGTACGGTGGCAACCTCTTTGTCATCTTTTAGTCTCACAGGTTTCCGGTTACATAAGGTGTCTTTGCTTTTAGAAGCCTGGCGGTTTTCTTGCAGCTAAGAACTTTGTGCATCTGTAGCCACTCGTGCAGATTCCCAATTTGCAGGTTTCCAGCTTCAAATGGTGTAGCATGAGACAGGAACTTTGGGCGCTTCCCTGGACTACTTTTTCTGCTGCATCTTCTCTTGCAAATTGGTGCCAGCCCGCTATCTACTTCATCTTCTGCTCTCTGCTGGCTTATGGCATGGCTGTATTAGTCCTCTCTTAGTGGATGTTGTTCATCTGGTTGAGTTCTGCTCGGCCTATTTTTGCTTCTTCCATTCAGCTTCTCTCATATGGTTGTACTCTCTCTTACTATTCTTCTCGCCATTGTATCCTCTCTTGTAATGATACTATAAGCTGTCAATGGATTTGGGCACCTGTTGGTGCCTTGCTTTGTTCAAAAAAAAAGATGCAGTGGTGCATCGGCAGCGAGCTCGCTGTGCGAACGTAACGGCGCGTGTTCTAATCCCTGCGGGACCGCGCGGTCAAACTAATATTTTTATTATTTTATAAAAATAGAACGGCAAATGTATACAAAGCTTTGTGCGTGATATTTAACATGCTCAGTGTTGTAGCGCAGCGGTAGCGAGCGCTAGACCCGTGTGGCTGGTCGTGGGTTCGAATAGCGGCTGGTTCCGGTGAATGTTTGATTTTTGGCAGGACCTTTTTCTGCCAAACAATGGGTATATATGTGATTAAATATAAACTAAGGGTCTTTTTTGCAAAAGAACATGCCACATCAGCACCTGACAGGGGGTCCCGCCGGTCAGATACAGCGTCAATACACTGTTATACACTCCTTAGCCCGTTATGCACCACTTAGGCCCTGAGTTGGTACTGAACTGCGACATGCACGAGTAGCGGTACTGACTCGTGAGTAGGTGCGCAAGTGTGGTACCAACATGCAATTAACTCCACCGAACAGGACTTCATATCCTACGGATATCTTCCTTTTATACCGGACATGTGTGACGTGAACAATTAATAACCCAAACACAATCCAGCGCGTGCGCTGCGTACCCACCAGGTCATGAACTTCTTGCGCCGCCTCCTCCCCCGACTCCTCCGCAGCGAACCCACGCCGGTGAATGTTTGATTTTTGGCAGGACCTTTTTCTGCCAAACAATGGGTATATATGTGATTAAATATAAACTAAGGGTCTTTTTTGCAAAAGAACATGCCACATCAGCACCTGACAGGGGGTCCCGCCGGTCACATCTGACGTCAATACACTGTTATACACTCCTTAGCCTGTTATGCACCACTTAGGCCCTGAGTTGGTACTGAACTGCGACATGCACGAGTAGCGGTACTGACTCGTGAGTAGGTGTGCAAGTGTGGTACCAACATGCAATTAACTCCACCGAACAGGACTTCATATCCTACGGATATCTTCCTTTTATACCGGACATGTGTGACGTGAACAATTAATAACCCAAACACAATCCAGTAGCGTGCTGCACTCCACCAGGTCATGAACTTCTTGCGCCGCCTCCTCCCCCGGCTCCTCCGCAGCGAACCCACGCCGGCCGTCCGCGCACGGCAGCCTCGGGTGCTGGCTGGGAACCACGGACACCACGTCATTAGGGCATCTCCAGCCGTTTGACCCCCCCCCCCCCAGGACAATCGCCGGACCAAAAATGGCACATCCTGGGGGGCAAAACTCTTCTGCCGGCGCCCCCAAGAATTCGTATCCCCAGCCGTTGGTGTCCTCAGAAGAATTGCGGGGGCAAAAAGTGATTAGGTGGCAAGAAAAAAAACACGTGGGGGAGTAGGATTGGCCGTTGCTTCCGTCGGCGCTCCCAACAGCCCCCCAGCACGCAGGGTTTGGCTTGGGTTCGCCGACAGAATTTTGAGGTCGTGGGGGGGCTTGGGGGGGCACGGCTGGGCCATTTTTTGCCCTTTTTGCATCACCGACAGAGAAAAAAGGCTCCTAGGGGGGCACTCGGGGGGCGGCTGGAGATGCTCTTAGACCCGCCATCCGTCCACGACACTACTCCACTTTCTCGTCTAGCCCGAGCACAGTGACCCGTTGGTACCACAACCCACGGAAGGCCGCCGCGTCGGTGTATGTCGTCTCCGCCGCCTTATGCTACCAGTCCCTGAGGTGATTCCATGGACCAACCGCGCGCACTTCATCTTCCTGTCCCCTTAGTCGGAGCGAGCGCATGGCGAGTGAGGGATTCCTGGACTAGGGGGTGTCCGGATAGCCGAACTATCATCACGGCCGGACTCCAAGACTATGAAGATACAAGATTGAAGACTTCTTCCCGTGTCCGGATGTGACTTTCCTTGGCGTGGAAGGCAAGCTTGGCGATACGGATATGTAGATCTCCTACCATTGTAACCGACTCTGTGTAACCCTAACCTATCCGGTGTCTATATAAACCGGAGGGTTTTAGTCTCAGAGGACGAACAACAATCATACCATAGGCTAGCTTCTAGGGTTTAGCCTCCTTGATCTCGTGGTAGATCTACTCTTGTACTAACCATATCATCAATATTAATCAAGCAGGAGTAGGGTATTACCTCCATCGAGAGGGCCCGAACCTGGGTAAAACATCGTGTCCCTTGTCTCCTGTTACCATCCTCCTAGACGCATAGTTCGGGACCCCCTACCCGAGATCCGCCGGTTTTGACACCGACATTGGTGCTTTCATTGAGAGTTCCTCTGTGTCGTCACCGATAGGCCCGATGGCTCCTTCGATCATCAACAACGACGCGGTCCAGGGTGAGACTTTCCTCCCCGGACAGATCTTCGTATTCGGCGGCTTTGCACTGCGGGCCAATTCGCTTGGCCATCTGGAGCAGAACGAAAGCTACGCCCCTGGCCATCAGGTCAGATTTGGAAGCTTGAATTATACGGCAGACATCCGAGTCGTTCGCAGCGCGCGCTTGCTGCCTCTGCCCCACGGCATCCTATGCGTCAACTCGTTCGTATACGTCTTTAAACTCCGAGCAGTTTCGATTTTTATACGATATAAAAAATATTATCTGACATTAAAAGAGTGTTCATCGCGTTGTATGATTAAAAATATGTTCACTGCATCATATATTAAAAGTTCATCTTATAAAAGCGTATCGTATATTAAAAAATGTTCACCACATCTTTTAATATATATATATATATATTAAACATTTATTAATATACACTGATCTTATTTAAATATATGATTTCAGATTACAGAAAGTTTATCGTTTATATGTTGAACATTTTATAATATATGATATCTATATATATATGTGTGTATAATTTTTTCAATATACGTTTTTTTGCGGGGAATTTTTTCAATATACGTTGCGCACACTGATTTCGGTCCGAAGAATACACAAGCTCTGAATAATAGACCTGCTGGTCTCCGCTTTGTTTTTGGGTTGACGTTCAAAAAATTTATAATTACTCTGAAAGGTAAATAAAGTGTTTGCGCATTTGGAAAAAAGTTCAGAACATTTTTGGGAAAAGTTGAACATGTATTTAATAGTTGTAAATGTATTTTCTAAAATGTTCATCATGTATTATAAAATTTATTACGATAACACAATAATTTTTAGTAAATGTTATCAATTTTTCGAGTAACTGTGCATTAAAAATTACAACAAATATATGCAGTAACTCTAATCCATGCGGGTATAAATATAAGATGAACGTTCTTTTAAATACGATGAACTTTTTTTGTATTATAAAAACGTTCACCCTATATATATTGAACCATTTTTAGTAAACATTGTATGTATATGTATATCTTTTTTTCAATATACGGCACACACACAGCGTAGGACCCGAAGAATAAACACGATCGGAAAAAAGATAAAGAAATTCGGAAAACAGGACGGCTCAAACAGTAAAGCCGTGAACGATGCAGTGGCGCAATTTGTTGCTCATTTTCAGTCTTTGGAAGCGGCTATGTTTGTGTTTACGCGTCAGCCTTGGAGTCTGGGTTCAGATAATCTTTTGATTGAGTTCATGGATCCGGAGGACCATAACAAAATATTCAGGATTATAAGTTTGATACTATCTTTGTTACGGTCCGGATCTACGGTGTTCCACCTCGCTTCCGTTCACAAGAGCTCTTGCAAAAACTTCTGGGTAGTTTGGGTCAAGTTTTAGAGTTTCATCCTTTCAGTCAGGCCATGCTTTATGCTAAATCAGATTATATGTGGGGACTATAAAGATGTCAGTAGCTAATCCAGTTCGAGACAAAATATGGGTTTCATTTGCTACAAGTCTGGTCTCTTTTATGAAAGAATTGGTCGCATTTGCACATTCTGTGGAGTGATGTTCCATACTGTTCAGCACTGCCCTACTAGAAATAATCTGCTCATTTCTAGGCAAAGGTTGCATATCGAATTGGATCAAATTCCTTCTGTAAGGTTGGGACAATGGATGAATAAAGCAGAGCTTATCCCAACGCAGTCTGCTGGTGCTACACAGGAACATAAAGCGGTCTTCTCAACGTTTCTGAATCCTCGGTTGATCAGATTACAGAAGCAGTCTATGGAAGATGCTAAGGGTAAAACTAAAGTTCCTACGGAAGAAGAGTGTGGAAAAGCTGTTCCTAAAGAGTTGTCTTTAAGGAAAATTAACAAGTAAATTCAGATGATGCAGCAGGGAAACTCCTCCAAAGATGCAGTTATTTCTGAAACAAGGATAGGTCGGTACATTAACATCTGCCAGCCTCTCTGTCTGTCCTGCCCCCACGGGGATGCTAATCAGTCAGGCCCTCTATCCGATGAATCCCCGTTCACTCCTGGACAAGAGTTGCAGCGGGGTCAGTCTGATACTTTAATCCCGCCACCTCTAGTTATCCCTCTAGATACCCTTCCTCAGCATGATCCTGCAAATCCTATTTCTCCCCCAAATTTGTCCAGACTGCCTGCTCCTCTAACTTTGCAGTGTTGCGCTTCTCCTGCTATCCCTGCCACTGTGGAGGACAAATCACCTGGTGCAAATGCGAACATTAGTCTTCCCCTTCACCCTAATTCCTCCTAGTCCATCCCGGTGCACGCCTCCTTCTCTTCCAAGGCTCAGCCCCAAGCGTCCTCTGGCTGCTACCCCAAATCCGCTTCTGCCGCCGCCGAAGAGACTTGTGCTGACGGCGGGAGCGGACGATGGCGCAACCACCTTTTCGGGAGTCCTCTCGATCAATCGATCTGCTTCTCAGGCTACTCCAGCCCTCGGCTCTGGGTCGGGCTTGCTCGGAGCGCCTCCGCTCGGAGTCGCCCCCCTCTCCCCTGTGCCTGCTGGTGGTCCCCTGCCTTCCCCCTCGCTGTGTTCTGCTGGATTTGCAAACTGCTTGCAGCGCCGGTGGCTCTCTCTCAAGAGTCAAACCAGTTGGCCCCCTCGGCGGAGATGCATCTGACCTGGGGCGCCGTCGTCGATTTGAAGTTAGCAAATGGGATGTTCCTCCAATCGGGCGACCTGGAGATATGTGTCCTGTTTTCAATCAGTTTCCTCGCCGTAGCTATGGTGCTACCTCTTGGCACCGCGACAGTAATGCCAGTCCGGTGGGTAGCAGCACTGCTTTCTGCAGAGGCCGCGGCAAATCTAGGCCAAATCTGGATATCGGGACAGTTGCGGATCAGAGTGCATTGCCTATGGAACAGGGCAATGAGGCAGGAGCAATCTATGATCCTTGGCCAAACAAGACGCCTACAAATTCTCTTAGTGCAGATGTCAACAGCTCCTATCAAGGCCCTATCTCTCCTCCTAGAGTCGACCGCCTCCATTACTTGGGTTTGGATAATTGTGGTTGCGCATATGGCACCCGAGGTCAAGCCGTAGTGCAAGATCAAGATAACATTAGCTCCACTGCCCAGGGTGTTAAGGTTGATCTTTGCAGCGGTCGTGGCAGCCGACATGGATCTCAAAGTGATCACGAGGTTGAAGGCATGGATCACTCTCTCTCTCTCTCTCTCTCTCTCTCTCTCTCTCTCTCTCTCTCTCTCTCTCTCTCTCTCTCTCTCTCTCTCTCTCTCTCTCTCTCTCTCTCTCTCGGGCAGTGGCGCATGGCCCTAACGCGCCTCCTGCGTCATGAAGGCCATAGCTTGGAACTGCCAAGGTATGGGCAGGGGCCTCGGCAGTGAGCGCATGCTTTACCTTGCAAATTTGATGCGGTCCACCTATGCTCAGGTAACTTTTATTTCAGAAATTAAATCTTCCAAATTACGTTCAGTTGATCTTGTCAATAGGTTTGATGTGTCTAATGCGTTTGTTGTTCCTTCTAGAGGTGCCTCGGGTGGTCTTTGGCTTATGTGGACCAATGAGCTCCAAGTTTCTGTTCATACAGCTGCTTTTCACTATATTTTAGCCAATGTAGTTCATGTAGCGTCTGGGGTCAACTTTTGCCTGATTTGTATATATGGTGACCCGTATCATAGGCAGACTAATGCCATCCGGGACCAAGTTGCTGCTTTTGTTTATGAGAATCTAGGTAAACCCATGGTTTGTATGGGTGACTTGAATGACATCCTGTATGATGTTGATGGTTGTAATGGTAATATCAACTACTATCGTATGCATGCTTTCCGTCCCTTGTTAAAAATTGTGGCTTATTTGACATTGGCTATAGTGGCCCTGCTTATACTTGGCGTGGTAGATGTAATACTTCCAGACCTATTCATAGATGCCTTGATCGTTGTTTGGTTAACTTTGATTGGTGCTCTCATTTTCCCAATACCAAAGTGTTGAATCTTCCCATCATTCTCAGTGATCATGCTCCTATTTTAATTTCTACTGAGAGTAAATTTGTCAAACCTAAGCAAACTTTTAAATTTGAAAATTGGTGGCTTATGGAGAAAGACTTCCATTCCTTTGCTAGAAATACTTGGAATGCTAGTACTATTACTTCTTTTGCAGCAAAGTCTTCCTTTTTAGCAGGGTCATTAAGAACTTGGTGCAGAAAGAAAAAAACCCTTCAACAGAAACTCGCAGATTTGGAGTATGAGATTAATGAGCTGCAACAACTCCCTATTCATCAACAAAATCATGATCTTCAAAGTTCTCTCGCTGCTAGGTATGAGCATACTCTCTCTAAGCTTAATCAGTACTATAAGCAGCGTAGTAAGAAGAATTGGGCAGCTAAAGGTGACCGTAATACTAATTTTTTTCATCAAGCAGTCCTTAAGCGCAGAAAAGGAATACTATTTGTTCTATCAAAGATGAGAATGACATGATCCAGCTCAAACCAGCTTCCATTATGCAAACTTTTGTTAACTATTTCAGGAGCATTTTTTCTTCCCCTAATAATAATGCGGCCAGGCCTTTTCCTTCTGCTCATTGGACTAATGATAATGTTGATCCTACCTACTCTATTCCTGTTAACGCTGAGATTTTACAGATTCTTAAAGACATGAAACTTGATGCTTCTCCGGGGCCGGATGACTTTAACGTGGAATTCTATTTAGCTACTTGGGATTGGATAGGGACGAGGTTACTCAACTTGTGACTAAATTTTATGTTACTGCTACTCTAACTCCTCATATTAATGACACCAACATTGCCCTCATCCCTAAGAAATTAGTACCTCTTCCGCCCATGGACTATAGGCCTATTAGTCTTTGTAATGTGCTTTACAAAATCATTGCTAAATCTCTTGCTAATAGGCTCAAGCCTCACCTCCCAGACTATATTGATCCAGCTCAGCAGGCTTTTATTAAGGGCAGACGTATTACTGACAATATCATTATTGCCCAGGAGATTGCTCATTCCTTTTCTCTCAAATCTTGGAAACATAATGCTTTCATGCTTAAGATTGACCTTGCTAAGGCTTTTGATCGTCTAGAATGGAATTTATTGTCTCCGCTCTGTCTCGTAAAGGGTTACATGGTCATTTTGTTAATTTGGTTCATGCATGTATTTCTTCGCCTACGTTTTCCGTGCTCATTAATGGTCAACCTTCTTCAAAATTTAAAAGTTTCCGAGGTATCCAACAAGGTTGTCCTTGTTAGAAATATGCCCTAGAGGCAATAATAAATTAGTTATTATTATTATATTTCCTTGTTCATGATAATCGTTTATTATCCATGCTATAATTGTATTGATAGGAAACTCAGATACATGTGTGGGTACATAGACAACACCATGTCCCTAGTAAGCCTCTAGTTGACTAGCTCGTTGATCAATAGATGGTTACGGTTTCCTGATCATGGACATTGGATGTCGTTGATAACGGGATCACATCATTAGGAGAATGATGTGATGGACAAGACCCAATCCTAAGCCTAGCACAAAGATCGTGTAGTTCGTATGCTAAAGCTTTTCTAATGTCAAGTATCATTTCCTTAGACCATGAGATTGTGCAACTCCCGGATACCGTAGGAATGCTTTGGATGTACCAAACGTCACAACGTAACTGGGTGGCTTTCAAGGTGCACTACGGGTATCTCCGAAAGTGTCTGTTGGGTTGGCATGAATCGAGATCGATTTGTCACTCCGTGTGACGGAGAGGTATCTCTGGGCCCACTCGGTAGGACATCATCATAATGTGCACAATGTGACCAAGGGGTTGATCACGGGATGATGTGTTACGGAACGAGTAAAGAGACTTGCCGGTAACGAGATTGAACAAGGTATCGGGATACCGACGATCGAATCTCGGGCAAGTACAATACCGCTAGACAAAGGGAATTGAATACGGGATTGATTGAATCCTCGACATCGTGGTTCATCCGATAAGATCATCTTGGAACATGTGGGAACCAACATGGGTATCCAGATCCCGCTGTTGGTTATTGGCCAGAGAGTTGTCTCGGTCATGTCTGCGTGTCTCCCGAACCCGTAGGGTCTACACACTTAAGGATCGATGACGCTAGGGTTATAGGGAATATATATACGTGGTTACTGAATGTTGTTCGGAGTCCCGGATGATATCCCGGACGTCATGAGGAGTTCCGGAATGGTCCGAAGGTAAATATTTATATATGGGAAGTCCTGTTTTGGTCACCGGAAAAATTCGGGTGCTATCGGTAACGTACCGGGACCACCGGGAGGGTCCCGGGGGTCCACCAAGTGGGGCCACCGGCCCCAGAGTGCAGCATGGGCCAAGTGTGGGAGGGAACCAGCCCCAGGTGGGCTGGTGCGCCCACCAGGCCCAAGGCGCCTAGGGTTTGGGAGGGGCGCCTCCACCTTGCTTGGGGGCAAGTTTCCCCTCTCCCCCTTGGCCGCCACCCTAGATGGGGTTTTGGGCTGCCGCACCTTGAGGTGGGAACCCTAGAGGGGCGCAGCCTCCCTCTCCCCTATATATAGTTGAGGTCTTTGGGGCTGCAAACACATTAGTTTTGACCTCTCCTGGCGCAGCCCTACCTCTCTCCCTCCTCGTCTCTTGCGGTGCTTGGCGAAGCCTGCTGGAGTGCCACGCTCCTCCACCACCACCACGCCGTTGTGCTGCTGACGGAGTCTTCCCCAACCTCTCCCTCTCTCCTTGCTGGATCAAGGCGTGGGAGACGCCACCGGCTGCACGTGTGTTGAACGCGGAGGTGCCGTCCGTTCGGCACTAAGATCTCCGATTATTTGGATCACGACGAGTACGACTCCTTCAACCCCGTTCACTTGAACGCTTCCGCTTAGCGATCTACAAGGGTATGTAGATGCACTCTCCTTCCCCTCGTTGCTAGATTACTCCATAGATTGATCTTGGTGATGCGTAGAAAATTTTGAATTTCTTCTACGTTCCCCAACAGTGGCATCATGAGCTAGGTCTATGCGTAGTTTCTATGCACGAGTAGAACACAAGTTGTTGTGGGCGTTGATTTTGTTCAATATGATTACCGCTACTAGTCAAATCTTGTTTCGACGGTATTGTGGGATGAAGCGGCCGGACCGACCTTACACGTACACTTACGTGAGACAGGTTCCACCGGCGACATGCACTTGTTGCATAAGGTGGCTAGCGGGTGCCGATCTCCCACTTTAGTCGGATCAGATTCGATGAAAAGGGTCCTTATGAAGGGTAAATAGCAATTGGCATATCACGTTGTGGTTTTTATGAGGTAAGAAATGTTCTTGCTAGAAACCCATAGCAGCCACGTAAAACATGCAAACAACAATTAGAGGACGTCTACTTGTTGCATAAGGTGGCTAGCGGGTGCCGCCTCCCACTTTAGTCGGATCAGATTCGATGAAAAGGGTCCTTATGAAGGGTAAATAGCAATTGGCATATCACGTTGTGGTTTTTGCGTAGGTAAGAAACGTTCTTGCTAGAAACCCATAGCAGCCACGTAAAACATGCAAACAACAATTAGAGGACGTCTAACTTGTTTTTGCAGGGTATGCTATGTGATGTGATATGGCCAAAAGAATGTGATGAATGATATGTGATGTATGAGATTGATCATGTTCTTGTAATAGGAATCACGACTTGCATGTCGATGAGTATGACAACGGCAGGAGCCATAGGAGTTGTCTTAATTTACTGTATGACCTGCGTGTCATTGAACAACGCCATGTAATTACTTTACTTTATATATTGCTAAACCGTTAGCCATAGTAGTAGAAGTAATAGTTGGCGAGACAACTTCATGGAGACATGATGATGGAGATCATGGTGTCATGCCGGTGACAATGAAGATCATGGAGCCTCAAGATGGAGATCAAAAGGAGCAAAATGATATTGGCCATATCATGTCACTTTTTGATTGCATGTGATGTTTATCATGTTTATGCATCTTATTTGCTTAGAACGACGGTAGTAAATAAGATGATCCCTCATTAAATAAGATGATCCCCTTGGGTTGCACATTCAACTTCAATCAACAATCCATGAGGAGGAAGTGGTTTTTCTCCACCCTCAAGTACAATGTGCATGCACGGGAGGGCTAGCAAAAGAGGACTTGGTCACAAGTTGCATATCCGACCAAATGAGCAAAACATAGAGCATATTTAGCCAAATGACCAACACACGTAACAACTTACTTGCTCGGTGATTTACGCACCACTTGTCCACCAGTTTAAGAGTATTTTGTAATGGCCTCAATACTTGCTCACGGGATCATAGATGGTGTACCATTAATGGGTGATCGACTTTGGTGTACGATCCCAGATAGCTTTCTTGCGGTAGGAATCGAAGTTCTTATGCTCATGCAACCAAGAAGGAACATTGGATCAAAAGGTTGAGCCCCTTTGCTTTGTGCCTTGAAATGAATCGACGCTAGTGGCAAACCAAGCATCACACAACAATTCGTCCTCTCTCAAATTGAAACGTTTTCTCCTACCCTTCTATTTTGGTCCGGCACCGGACGTCCAATCATCCGGATCAAGGCCCATTTTCTCGGCGTACTAGTCCGGTTAACGTCGCGTATGAGTCCACATGCAGGGTGTACGTGCCCAGCTGCTCGGTGTACAACTCCAGTTGGGAGTGATCACCCTGTTCTTTGACGAAGCCACCTCCATCGTGGATGATGTCCAACGTCTCCCCATTGTCACCTGGCGTCGCGCCCAATTGAGAGACATACCAATGAGTAGAGAGCAGACACCTAGTTGATCCACGCCCGACGTCTGCGACCGAACAAGCTGTGGTGATGGTGAGTCGTTGAATGAGGGGTGTGTTGAGGTCGACTGTCCATGGCATGGACGTGCGGACTGGTGCCGATGACCGACCTGCTTGGCTGGGTAGTAGTATGGTGCATGCATCTCCACCGACCAGGTTGGCGAGTGCATCGGCGATGACGCCCACCTCCCGCCCTTCTTCGCATTAGAAGGTGGCAAGTGTCCTGTGGCCAAAGCTATTTGCTCCTGCTCCTTCGGACGCCGTGGCGCGCATTGCGGGTTGCCAAGTTGATCTAGCGCCCGGTCATGAACTTTGGATCCTCCGCCTCCGACTTCGGTGACAATACAAACGGGTCCATGCGGCAATGGATAGTGAAAAGGATGTGAACGGGGTGGACGGCAGTGGAGCTTAGAGCTGAGAGCTTGGGAATGTGTGGGCTTTGAGCGGGAACAGTGCGGAGGTGGCCAACCGCGAGGCTTTGGATGGTGTTTTGAGTGGCCGAGGGTGTCGGAGTCCCACGTAATGAAGGTCCGGACTCCTTAAATATCCCCTAACTTCTGATCCGGTTTTGCGAGAAATCGGACGCGGACATGTAGGAGGAGTCCGGACGTTTATGCGTGATTCATGGGACGACGTTGGAGAGTTTGTGGACGATTTGCGGAACGACGTTAGAGACGCCCTAAGGCTTCATTTGGATCTCGGGGGAGGTATTCCCAGGGAGCAAGTGCCTCGGGTGAAATTAGCTTGTGCAAACTTGAGCCCCATGGAAAATCTAGATCGCCCTTTGGCTGCCGGGGCTCAGGGGTAACTGGGGATTGGGGAAGGCCGCTACACTCGAGGGAGGAAGGAGCGGGCGGCATCACTCTCGATCGTCGTTAGTGAGTCGCGGGAGCGAGCGAGACGGGGATTTCCTCCACGACCTGTGGAGGCCTAGAAATCTCGACCGAGGAAAGGCCGTGGAAAGGGCTGGGGTCGCTCCCCTTCGTGGGTCACCAAATGCGAAGGTACGCTCCCGGGTCGATTTGGCCGGGTATTTCTCAGCCATGGAAAAGAGGGGATCCCGGAGGATCCTGGGATCCTGGCTACCAAATGAGCCCTAAGTGGGCAAATCATCCATAGTGACCATGTAAGTCCTCCATGAAGGGCGGAGGTGCTCCTTCTTCTTGCAGCGTAATTGTGGTGTGCATACACGGCTGGCTTGAACTCCTTTCCTGCCACCCGATGTCGTTGGACCTGGTTGAATTGCTCATAAGGGCAAGGGGAGAGCGTAAATACGACTTCCAGCCGAGGGGCCTGTTTGTAAAGCCTTGGACTGTTGTGCCAGCTCATTGCACCGCCTCATTCCGTCTCCTGTCCGGCCCTTCTTCTCTCCCCCTTCCGCCTCCGCTCCGGCCCTCCCCTCCCACCCACGCCGCCCAAACCTCCGCTCCCCTCCCCCGCCGCCTGCCATGTCGATCTCACGGCTGCTCTCCAGGGGCGCCGAGAAGGTCGTCGACACCACCACCCGTGTCCTCACCAACAGAGCGGCGCGCATGGCGAAGGATGTGCTCGTGGATTGGCGCATCCTCAAGCGCATTTTCAATCCCAGCCCCGACCCTTCTCCCCGGCCTGCGCCGACGCCGAGACCGGGACCGACTCCTGCCCCCACCCCTCCCCTTCACCCGCTCGGGCTCGGTGGCGGCGGCCTCCTCCATCATGGGGAACTAGCCACGGAGGCGGCGCCGCGTTGGGCGACGAGAGAGGGGAGGTGGATCCACCTCGTCTGCGTTCCCCGAGTTCTTCCCGACGACGCTTTCGACCAGGATGCCAGCGTCTCCCTCAAGGCGTCGGGCCCGCTCCGATCGTCGGAGGTGTGGGTGGCGAGGCGTCGCTCCGTGCGGAAGACGGCGAGATCGTACCCTACATCTCGCCATCGGCAGCGGTGGTATGTTCCTCCTCTACACCCCCTCGAGCGACCACGGCGGCGAGATGGCGCTGGCGGACGTCTTCTACCTCGAGGGGAGGTGGCCCCGCCCGCCGCCCGCTCCCGATCTCGCCGAGACGTACTACATCTGCCACGCCCGACCGGCGCCGCCACCCGCCTCCCCAATCGGGCGGCCCGCTGCAGCCAAACAACTCGGGCATGGTGGTGCATACGGGTACGGCGGATTGGAGCGTGGCGGAGCTGCAGATCACGGGCGACGGTGTGGCTACTCTTCACGTCTTCTCGTCGGCGACCAACCTGTGGTCTGAGGGGCTCGTCGTCCACCCACCGGGCGACCGAGCATGGCGAGGATCCGCGCTCGCCGATGGGGAGACCCTCATTTGGGTTGACACTGTCTGCCGGCTTCTGTCAGGCGACATCGCCAACCCCATGCCGGAGTCCTCAACTTCCTATCCCTCCCGCCGGACGTGAGAGGCCAGCAGGCACGCCCGACCTCGACAAGAGCAGATGCGCTTGGTATGCTACGATGGCTGCGCTTCATGGACATTCGGGGCGGAGCGCGAGGAGGGGGAGCCCCGGCTCACGCTCTGGAGCCTCGTGGAGGGCGTCTGGAGCCTTGACTTCACATTCCCCTTCAAGGCCCTGTGGAGTGATCCGGGGTATGTGGCGTCGAAGCTGCCGCCGGAGACTCCTACTGTGGGCTTCATACACCCAAATACCGACTTCGCATATTTCCTGAGTAATGCTAGGTTCACGGGCTAGATTTTACGGAGTTTACGGGCTGGTGTTAGTTGGACCTTTCTGATTGGATTAGGGAGGATGGGGGGCCCCACTCCCCTGAAAATCAGGGGGGGGAGAAGTTAATTTAGTGTGAAGAAGCCCGTAAAGGTCCGTTGTCTCTCCGTGTGTGTAGTATTATCGTTCCTACTGGGCAAGTTCATGTTCGGCGTCGACTGCGCACGCGCGAGGTTCCTGGGCTTCGAGTACTTCAATATGGTCCACCCGCCCCGTGTGATGCACTCGTCGAGGTATGTCATTCCGTGGTTGATACCCAGCAACATTGCTGGAGATGATGAGCCTGATGGCTGAGCCTGATCGAAGAATTAGCTATGCAAGGCTAGAGCGCGAATGGTTTTTGCAATGTGCTGCAAGCTGCGATGACACATTAGGTAGTATAGCTGCGTAGCTCAGTCTGGGAGAAATTTTGCAACATTTTGTTGGTCTGTTTCTTGTAATGCTGCTGGTGGGATAAGTTTGGCATGATTTGCCTCGGACGAATTAAGAATCTCAATGCGATGCCTTTGAGTTTAGACCAGAAATTAATCGACCTGCTGTGCAATACTTGTATTTGTTTGTCTCAATTGATGCTTTGTTGGGCTGTGTTTTGAACGTGATCACCCGTTCAAAAAAGGCTGGCGTCTTTGGGACAGATGTTATGAAAAAAGGCTGCCGGCATTGTGCCGAGCAGTTGCCATGCACGCCGCGGGTCAAGGGATCGGGGCCTCGCGCGGAGTCCCAACCCCGAGTCCCGCGATCGCCTTCGTGTGAGCAGAACGCCCACATTTGGCACCGCCGATAGGGAGAGCAAAGGGCCAAGTGGAGGCCGGTCACGGTGTGCTCGATCGCAGCGGGGCGTTCGCCGCTCTGCCGTTCGCTCGCTTTCTTGCTGCTGGTGTCGACGCGAGGCTAGGAGGAGCCGCGTGTTGGCTGCCGGCGGGACACGGAGAGGATCGTGCCCATGGAGGAGGGCTGCTTCTGTTGCTGCGCCCACCGCGATCGGTTGGTGCTGCGTCTTGCCGCGCTGCTGCCCTGCTGCTGAAAAGAGAGAGAGAGAGAGATGACGTCGGCGCTAGCCTTTCAGCGGTTGTGTTCCGTAGATGCCTGGTGAGGAGGAAGAAACGATGACATGTCAGTTGGGGGGGGGGGTATCCTCTAAAAGTGTTTCCTTATATATACTTGGCCTTTATTTCCATTTTCTTGCCAACTTTCATTTTAGTTTGCGCGTTACTTTAAGATGAAATGCCATCAACGTTTTTTCTTTCACAATATATAGCTGGATGCCCTGTCGACTGAATTCCGATTTTGGGTTAGTCGATTTTGAACATTGCCAAAGGGAAAAAGGAGCTCATGGAGGGCTACCCCACCATCTATCTTACTATCTTAGGGTGGGGGTGGAGGCGGAAGAACAGCGATGGTGGGGCGGTGGTGCAACTTTGTCGGCGCCGAGACTAGAGGGATGGCCATGGGAGGGGGCAACACGGAGGTGTGTTGCGGTTGGGGGAGGCGGTCTTGGCGAGGCTACATGGGAGCACCGCTGGCTGTGGGTGGTGCAAGCAGGCGGCGGGCGGTTCGAAGGAAAGAAGAAGACCCGGCGGGAGGAAGAAGAAAGAGATCCGACCCTTGATCTTGTATCAGGTTGAAAAAATCGATCGACCCAATTATTTTTCGGATGACTGGTATATAGCCAGACCCTGAACCCATTTTTTTCGGCTTTACCATCTAGACTAGTGAAAAAAATTGCTTGGCTTTATTTAAGCATTATTTATATCTTTATTTCATTTTGTGCATCCTTCTATCTATAATTATTTCATTTTGTACTCATAATGTTGACGAGTTGATGTTTTGAACTCAAATGTAGTAATGTAGTATGAATTGACTCTGTCATGACAACCTCGATCGATCTCGTCTTTGCTCGCTGCAATGCAAGATTAGGATGGGTAGGAAAATAGGATAATATGTGTTCTCAAACGTGGGCGATGGCGATGCCTTCTCGTCGGCTCGGCTGCAAGTTACTGTAGATGGATGCATGGAGCGAATGAAGCTCGCGTGGACAATGCAGGTGCACAACTGCACATTGGCTTTGATGCACGCCAACGTGCGGAGCGGATTCTGATCTTGTGGGCCATGCTTCTACTTCTGGTGGTAGACTAGTAGTACTTGTGTAGTAGGTACATGCATGCATGCTTCATGAGTTTACGTCCCTACCTATTGCACCACTATGCACCACGCCTATGCGGTATGCCGCTCATGCATGCTGAATAAATAGACAGTTTTTTGACTAAATTAATTCACAAATAAATCACTAGCATGGTATTAACAGAATTAATAACATATATGTTAATATTGGATCATGCAACCACATACTAAGCTAACAACAGATACATCTACACATAACGCTAGTATAACTAAAAGCGGTAATAAACAGGAGGCGGGATAAACGAGTTATACCCTCCGATAGGGCAGGCGAAGCATGGCGACGGTGGCAGCAGCGGCGTCCTCGGCGCCTTCTTCTTGGCTTCAAGCTTCTCGGCGTGCACGGTCGGCAGCGGTGGACATGATGGTGACTAAGGCGACGCGGACGTAGAGAAAGTAGTGGATCGGCGAGCAGTATATTTCACTTTTTCATATTTCTTGTTTCAGTTCTGTGACTGCACAATGACTTTTCTAGGGCACAATCAATTTCTTATTTTAAAAATGTTTCTGTTTTTCATGCAAGTTTTTATTAAACCTTTTACTTTAAAATAAGTTTCTCTGGCTAGAAAACTTCGATTCCCCATGTAGTTTACGAACATTAATTTTGTTTAGGTTTTTTGGTTACTTGAGTGTTTGGATAAACTTTCTTTTTTGAAAAAAAAAACTCCCATTTCCTTAGTTTTTGAAATTTCTAGACTACACTAGGGGATACCCCTTCGCTCATCATGCACGCAAGGCACCCAACGCTAGGGTTCCCACTGCCTCCCGCCATGCAGCCGCTGCCCTGCCTCGTCTCCTCTAGCCTTAGGACCATGGAGGCGCGGTGGATCCTGGTCCTTCTTGGGCGGGAGGGCTATGTTTCTAGGTGTTTTTGAGTTTTGGTAGAGTTTGGGTTCCGCTTGGGAAGGCGAGGCGGCGGCTTCCTGTAGAACGAATAAGGTTCTCCCCGCCTAGCCCCCGTCCCGATGGTGTTTTTGGCGCCGTCGGAGGGCTTGTGGAGGTTTGTCTCCGGCGGATCTCGGCGTTTGTCTTCGATGGATCCACTTGGATCCGGTCTTTGGTCGTCTATGTTCGTATGTCTATAGCTAGGTTAGATCCTTCCAATCTCGCTCTCTTCATCGGCGGTTGCTATTCAGTGCGCTTGTCCTCTGGGGCCCTAGCATGACAATATCCCAAGTGTATACAACAACAAGGTTTGCCCGGTTACGGTGATAGAGGCGTGATGATGGCGGCGGCCCTTCAGCTCGTTTCAATGCTTATGGTCCTCACTAGGTGGTCTATGGACCTGGACGTAATTTTTACTTACGGTATTCTTTGTACTCACTTGACATTTGATGAATAGATCAGCAATTTTTCTGCAACTTTTTATTGGAATTTCTACTTTGCCACCACGTGTGTGAATTGGCACATAGTTTATCCATTGCCATAACTGCCGACCATATTCCGACATGTTAATTTTACAGCTTCATATAATAGTTCGTATAGAATTCTTCTTTCATAGATATGCACACTTTTAATTTAACAACTTCATAGAGTACGTATAGAATCCTTCGACATGTTAATGAAAATGTGTATGTCACATACAGTATGTGCGAGCTGCAGGGATTCAACAAGCGCTTCCAGTTCTACTACAGCCCTAACGTATGTACGTACTGTGTCATGCATGCACATGCATGCATAGATTAATTGTAGCATGGACGAATAGATAATTCCAATCTGCCTGTTTTGGCATCATTCATATTTTGTCAGATAGTGCTCCAATTTGTTGTGCGGCTGCCACATTGAGGTAGTACTATGGAAGTCCAACCACTATTTAGCACAAATTTGGGGCTCACTAATGATATTTCCAATCAAAAATTTGGGGCGCAAGCAGGCGTCGGGGTGGTTCGAAGGAAAGAAGAAGACCGGCGGGAGGAAGAAGAAAGAGATCCGGTCCTTAATCTTGTACCAGGTTGAAAAAAAATCGACTGATCCAATTATTTTTCCAGACGACTGGTATATAGCCGCCAGACCCCCGAACCCATTTTTTCGGGCTTTACCATCCAGACTAGTGAAAACATTGCTTGGCTTTATTTAAGCGTTATTTATATCTTTATTTCATTTTGTGCATCCTTCTATCTATAGTTATTTCATTTTGTACGTATAATATTGATGAATTGATGTTTTCAACTCAAATGTACTAGTATGAATTGACTCTGCCAAGTCTGTTCATAGGAGACTTTCCCTAAAGTGCCGTCCGTAAGTGGAGCATTTTGGATTGTTATATCCCACCTCAGCCCCCATTTTCCCATCAAGCTAAGGACTTGTTCGGTTCCACAGGGTATTAAGGGATTTGGAGCAGATTGGCAGGAATTAAATCCCCAGCAAGTCAAAATCCACATCAAACCCCTCAAATCCTCTCCAATCCCCTTGTGGTGGGGATTAACCGAACAAGGCCTAAAGCAAAATCGATTGCTCTGCCAATGCACGACATATTGGGCACGGTACACCACTGGCGCGGGCGCGGCAACCTCGATCGATCTCGTCTTTGCTCGTTGCAATGCAAGATTAGGATGGGTAGGAATAGGATAATATGTCTTCTCAAACGTGGGCGATGGCTCGTCGTCGGCTAGGCTGCAAGTTGCTGTAGGTGGATGCATGGAGCGAATGAACCTCGCGTGGACAATGCAGGTGCACATTGGCTTTGATGCACGCCAACGTGCGGAGCAGATTCTGATCTTGTGGGCCATGCTTCTAGTTCTAGCATGGCATTAACAAAATTAACAACATATGCTAATATTGGATCACGCAAGCACATAGCACGCTAACAACAGATACATCTACCCACAACGCTAGTATAGCTAAACGGTAATAAACAGGAGCGGGTAAACGAGTTATACCTTCCGATAGGCCAGGCGAAGCCGCGGCGATGGTGGTAATAGCGGCGTCCTTGGCGCCTTCTTCTCGGCGGTGGCACGGTCGGCGTCGGTGGACATGGTGATGACTAAAGGCGGCGGACGTAGAGGAAGTAGTGGATCGAAGGCGAGCAATATATTTCACTTTTTCATATTTCTTATTTTAGTTCTCTGACTGCACAACGACTTTTCTAGGGCACAATCAATTTCTTTTTTTAAAAATGTTTCTGTTTTTCATGCAAGTTTTTATTAAACCTTTTACTTTAAAATAAGTTTCTATGGCTAGAAAACTCGATTCCCCATGTGGTTTACGAACGTTAATTTTGTTTAGTTTTTTTTTGGTTACTTGAGTGTTTAGATAAACTTTCTTTTCTGAAAAAAAAATCTCCCATTTCTTTAGTTTTTGAAATTTCTAGAGTACACTAGGGGATACCTCTTCGCTCCTCATTCATGCAAGGCACCCAACGCTAGGGTTCCCACTGCCTCCCGCCACGCAGCCCTCAGCCCTGCCTCGTCTCCTCTAGTCTTAGGACCATGGAGGCGCGGTTTATCTTGGTCCTTGCCGGCGGGAGGGCTATGTTTCTAGGTGTTTTTTGAGTTTTGGTAGGGTTTGGGTTCTGCTCGGGAAGGCGAGGCAGCGGCGGCTTCCTGTAGAACGAATAAAGTTCTCCCCGACTAGCCCGCGTCCGGTGGTGTTTTGGGCGTCGTCGGAGGTCTTGTGGAGGTTTGTCTTCGGCGGATCTCGACGTTTGTCTTCGGTGGATCCACTTGGATCCAGTCCATGTTGGTATGTCTATAGGTTGGATCCTTCCAATCTACATTTCTCTTCATCATCGGTTGTCTTATGGGGCCTTAGCACGACAACATCCTAAGTGTATACAACAATAAGGTTTGCACGGTTCCGGTGATGGAGGGGTGATGATGGCGGCGTCCCTTTGGCTCGCTTCAGTGCTTATGGTCCTCATTAGGTGGTCTATGGACCTGGACGTAATTTTACTTCTGTATTCTTTGTACTCACTTGACATTTGATGAATAGATCAGCAGTTTTTTCTGCAACTTTTTAATTGGAATTTCTACGTTGCCACCACGTGTGTGAATTGGCACATAGTTAATCCATTGCCATAACTGCCGACCATAATTCCGACATGTTAATTTTACAACTTCATATAATAGTTCGTATAGAATTCTTCTTTCATAGATATGCACACTTTTAATTTAACAACTCCATAGAGTACGTATAGAATCCTTTGACATGTTAATGAAAATGTGTATGTCACATACAGTATGTGCGAGCTGCAGGAATTCAACAAGCGCTTCCAGTTCTACTACAGCCCTAACGTATGTACGTCATGTGTCATGCATGCACATGCATACATGAATTAATTGTAGCTTGGACGAATTGATAATTCCAATCTGCCTGTTTTGGCATCATTCATATGTTGTCAGATAGTGCTCCGATTTGTTGTGCGGCATTGAGGTAGTACTATGGAAGTCCAACCACTGTTTGGCATAAATTTGAGGCTAACTAACGATATTTCCAATCAAAAATAGACAAAGTTCATGACCAAAAAACTTGATAAAACATTAGCCCTTTTTCCTTATTATTAATCACCAAAGCCAATGGACACTTACAATGCTTTTTTTTTAGTTGGAAGTGTGCCCCCTTTATTAAGAGTTCTTGCCTACATCGTGTTCAAAGAGTAAAAAATATATCGCACAGGGTACATGGAGCCATGTGTTGCATAGCTCATGAATACAATCTTCCTTTGCTAAGATGTGAGCCACTCCATTTGCCGAACATCGCACCCACCAAACATTGTAGGCTTCTCTCGTGTTGAGCAAAACCTTAATCTCCTCAATGATTGGTCCATATCCTGAATTGTCTATAGCCTCCACATTGTCACATTGAGCTTCGATGCCACGAGTCCATGACCTGGGACTGCACATACCAGGTCTGGAGATTGTTACAGTTTTGGGTGGGGCACAATTCATCACGCCGGATGACCGATTTAGCGGCATCGACGAGTGCTGGGCTGCTTCCTGCTGGCTTCAGGCAAGGGCCGGCATGCCTAAGGCGATGCGTCGCAACTTCGACATCATTGCGATTTTGATGCATTGGAGGCTGTGGAAGGAGTGGAACTCCAAGATTTTTGACCAGACGGCCAGCAGCGCCCATAGAATGCTGGATCTAGTGCGTGAAAACATCACCGTTTGGCGGTCGGCAGGATGCATTCCCGACCTGGGCGCCTAGTAGTTTTGACCGAGCTTGTGTGTTCAAGCTCACGTGTGTCCAACGCTGTACTATGAGAACATCCTCGTTTTCTGTTCTAGTGCGCCTAGACTGCTAACCAGCTTGTACTTCTTTCCCATCTAATAAAGTTCGGCCAACGGCCCTTCGAGAAAACGTGAAACAATGTAGGCACGTTTAGAAGGTGAAGCCTTGTCTCGCAAAAAAAAAAGGTGAAGCCTTGTGATTTTTTTAGGGTCAAGCATAGCTTGTATATTACTGGTGCCCAGGCAAATCACCCAAAGCACATACATCCGACTCCCACTACACAGAGTGGTTTACATCACATAAACGACCAAGCTTTGCAAGTTCATCAGCTACAGAGTTTACATGTCACTTACAGAACATTATTTCATGGTGTGAGAACCACAACTTGAGTTGGCGCTTTGTATTTTTGATGATTGCTGAGTACGCCGGAGGAATCAACCTTCCGCAAGTTCATGGCTTCCGCTAGCAGTTGGTTGTCCGTCTCAAATATAACTCGCAGCATACCCATGCCCGCTGTAAAGGAAACAGCTTCAGCCATTGCGTGGACCTCGGCAGCGAAGGCATCAGCGATGTACTCCTTCCGGCCTGCTCTTGCGCATAGGACTGTGCCAGCTTGAGTTGAAGCCTTGTGATTTTATCAGACTATGACATTTGTTTACCTCCTGCGACGGGATAGATCTGAGTAAATGTACGTGGAGTTGTGATGAAGATTACGCATGGCTAAGACTAGAGGCTGTTGTTTCGCTGTTATGCCTGAATATTGAGTACGTCGCATTCCGCAAAAAAAATCAAGTGCGTGTAAATATTGTTCTCTGCTGGTCCAGTTTCAATCGGAAACCTTCACCGAACCGAGTTAATTACATGTGAGTACCATACTTCAAAGCACCTACTCACGAATTGGTATCACTACTCAAAAGTTTTGCAGCTCAGTACCAATTCAAGGCCTAAGTGTTGCAAAACGGTCTAAGCTGTATATAAACGCATATTGACGCTGTATCTGACCGCTGGGACCCGCTGTCAGGGGCTGATGTGGCATGCTCTTTTACAAAAAGAACCTTTACTTTTTATTTAATCACGCATATATCCTTTATTTGTAAAATAAGTCTTACTGCAAAAATGAAATTCGAAAATAACCACACGCGCATGCTGCCGGGTTTCGAACCCGCAATCTGCCGTTGGAAGCATTAGCCGGCTGCAGCTGCGCTACTGCTACTATTGCTTCAACAGGGACGCCTAAACGCTTTTATACCTTGCAACTTTCGGTTTTTTACAAAGTACAAAAACGCGCGCCCGTTCGCCGTAAATCGATCTCCGCCGAGTCGTTCGCAGCGCGCGCTTGCTGCCTCTGCCCCACGGCATCCTATGCGTCAACTCGTTCAGATATCGTCTTTAAACTCCGAGCAGTTTCGATTTTTATACGATATAAAAAATATTATCTGACATTAAAAGAGTGTTCATCGCGTTGTATGATTAAAAATATGTTCATTGCATCATATATTAAAAGTTCATCTTATAAAAGCGTATCGTATATTAAAAAATGTTCACCACATCTTTTAATATATATATATATATATTAAACATTTATTAATATACAATGATCTTATTTAAATATATGATTTCGTATTACAGAAAGTTTATCGTTTATATGTTGAACATTTTATAATATATGATATCTATATATATGTGTGTATAATTTTTTCAATATAAGTTTTTTGCAGGGAATTTTTCAATATACGTTATGCACACTGATTTTGGTCTGAAGAATACACAAGCTCTGAATAATAGACCTGCTGGTCTCCGCTTTGTTTTGGGTTGACATTCAAAAATTTATAATTACTCTGAAAGGTAAATAAAGTGTTTTGCGCATTTGGAAAAAAGTTCAGAACATTTTTGGGAAAAGTTGAACATGTATTTAATAGTTGTAAATGTATTTTCTAAAATGTTCATCATGTATTATAAAATTTATTACGATAACACAATAATTTTTAGTAAATGTTATCAATTTTTCGAGTAACTGTGCATTAAAAATTACAACAAATATATGCAGTAACTCTAATCCATGCGGGTATAAATATAAGATGAACGTTCTTTTAAATACGATGAACTTTTTTGTATTATAAAAACGTTCACCCTATATATATTGAACCATTTTTAGTAAACATTGTATGTATATGTATATCTTTTTTTCAATATACGGCACACACACAGCGTAGGGCCCGAAGAATAAACACGATCGGAAAAAAGATAAAGAAATTCGGAAAACAGGACGGCTCGAACAGTAAAGCCGTGAACGATGCAGTGGCGCAATTTGTTGCTCATTTTCAGTCTTTGGAAGCGGCTATGTTTGTGTTTACGCGTCAGCCTTGGAGTCTGGGTTCAGATAATCTTTTGATTGAGTTCATGGATCCGGAGGACCATAACAAAAATATTCAGGATTATAAGTTTGATACTATCTTTGTTACGGTCCGGATCTACGGTGTTCCACCTCGCTTCCGTTCACAAGAGCTCTTGCAAAAACTTCTGGGTAGTTTGGGTCAAGTTTTAGAGTTTCATCCTTTCAGTCAGGCCATGCTTTATGCTAAATCAGATTATATGTGGGGACTATAAAGATGTCAGTAGCTAATCCAGTTCGAGACAAAATATGGGTTTCATTTGCTACAAGTCTGGTCTCTTTTATGAAAGAATTGGTCGCATTTGCACATTCTGTGGAGTGATGTTCCATACTGTTCAGCACTGCCCTACTAGAAATAATCTGCTCATTTCTAGGCAAAGGTTGCATATCGAATTGGATCAAATTCCTTCTGTAAGGTTGGGACAATGGATGAATAAAGCAGAGCTTATCCCAATGCAGTCTGCTGGTGCTACACAGGAACATAAAGCGGTCTTCTCAACGTTTCTGAATCCTCGGTTGATCAGATTACAGAAGCAGTCTATGGAAGATGCTAAGGGTAAAACTAAAGTTCCTACGGAAGAAGAGTGTGGAAAAGCTGTTCCTAAAGAGTTGTCTTTAAGGAAAATTAACAAGTAAATTCAGATGATGCAGCAGGGAAACTCCTCCAAAGATGCAGTTATTTCTGAAACAAGGATAGGTCGGTACATTAACATCTGCCAGCCTCTCTGTCTGTCCCGGCCCCCACGGGGGATGCTAATCAGTCAGGCCCTCTATCCGATGAATCCCCCGTTCACTCCTGGACAAGAGTTGCAGCGGGGTCAGTCTGATACTTTAATCCCGCCACCTCTAGTTATCCCTCTAGATACCCTTCCTCAGCATGATCCTGCAAATCCTATTTCTCCCCCAAATTTGTCCAGACTGCCTGCTCCTCTAACTTTGCAGTGTTGCGCTTCTCCTGCTATCCCTGCCACTGTGGAGGACAAATCACCATGCAAATGGGAACATTAGTCTTCCCCTTCACCCTAATTCCCCTCCTAGTCCATCCCGGTGCACGCCTCCTTCTCTTCCAAGGCTCAGCCCCAAGCGTCCTCTGGCTGCTACCCCAAATCCGCTTCTGCCGCCGCCGAAGAGACTTGTGCTGACGGCGGGAGCGGACGATGGCGCAACCACCTTTTCGGGAGTCCTCTCGATCAATCAATCTGCTTCTCAGGCTACTCCAGCCCTCGGCTCTGGGTCGGGCTTGCTCGGAGCGCCTCCGCTCGGAGTCGCCCCCCTCTCCCCTGTGCCTGCTGGTGGTCCCCTGCCTTCCCCCTCGCTGTGTTCTGCTGGATTTGCAAACTGCTTGCAGCGCCGGTGGCTCTCTCTCAAGAGTCAAACCAGTTGGCCCCTCGGCGGAGATGCATCGACACAGGGCGCCGTCGTCGATTTGAAGTTAGCAAATGGGATGTTCCTCCAATCGGGCGACACGGAGATATGTGTCCTGTTTTCAATCAGTTTCCTCGCCGTAGCTATGGTGCTACCTCTTGGCACCGCTGACAAGTAATGCCCTCCGGTGGGTAGCAAGACCTTTTCGCAGAGGTCAGCGGCAAATCTAGGCCAAATCTGGATATCGGGACAGATTGCGGATCAGAGTGCATTGCCTATGGAACAGGGCAATGAGGCAGGAGCAATCTATGATCCTTGGCCAAACAAGACGCCTACAAATTCTCTTAGTGCAGATGTCAACAGCTCCTATCAAGGCCCTATCTCTCCTCCTAGAGTCGATCGCCTCCATTACTTGGGTTTGGATAATTGTGGTTGCGCATATGGCACCCGAGGTCAAGCCGTAGTGCAAGATCAAGATAACATTAGCTCCACTGCCCAGGGTGTTAAGGTTGATCTTTGCAGCGGTCGTGAGCAGCCGACATGGATCTCGGTGATCACGAGGTTGAAGGCATGGATCATCTCTCTCTCTCTCTCTCTCTCTCTCTCTCTCTCTCTCTCTCTCTCTCTCTCTCTCTCTCTCTCTCTCTCTCTCTCTCTCTCTCTCTCTCTCTCTCTCGGGCGGTGGCGCGTGGCCCTACTTGGCGCCTCTGCGTCATGAAGGCCATAGCTTGGAACTGCCAAGGTATGGGCAGGGGCCTCGGCAGTGAGCGCATGCTTTACCTTGCAAATTTGATGCGGTCCACCTATGCTCAGGTAACTTTTATTTCAGAAATTAAATCTTCCAAATTACGTTCAGTTGATCTTGTCAATAGGTTTGATGTGTCTAATGCGTTTGTTGTTCCTTCTAGAGGTGCCTCGGGTGGTCTTTGGCTTATGTGGACCAATGAGCTCCAAGTTTCTGTTCATACAGCTGCTTTTCACTATATTTTAGCCAATGTAGTTCACGTAGCGTCTGGGGTCAACTTTTGCCTGATTTGTATATATGGTGACCCGTATCATAGGCAGACTAATGCCATCTGGGACCAAGTTGCTGCTTTTGTTTATGAGAATCTAGGTAAACCCATGGTTTGTATGGGTGACTTGAATGACATCCTGTATGATGTTGATGGTTGTAATGGTAATATCAACTACTATCGTATGCATGCTTTCCGTCCCTTGTTAAAAATTGTGGCTTATTTGACATTGGCTATAGTGGCCCTGCTTATACTTGGCGTGGTAGACAGAATACTTCCAGACCTATTCATAGATGCCTTGATCGTTGTTTGGTTAACTCTGATTGGTGCTCTCATTTTCCCAATACCAAAGTGTTGAATCTTCCCATCATTCTCAGTGATCATGCTCCTATTTTAATTTCTACTGAGAGTAAATTTGTCAAACCTAAGCAAACTTTTAAATTTGAAAATTGGTGGCTTATGGAGAAAGACTTCCATTCCTTTGCTAGAAATACTTGGAATGCTAGTACTATTACTTCTTTTGCAGCAAAGTCTTCCTTTTAGCGAGGTCATTAAGAACTTGGTGCGTAAAGAAAAAACCCTTCAATGTAAACTTCAGATTTGGAGTATGAGATTAATGAGCTGCAACAACTCCCTATTCATCAACAAAATCATGATCTTCAAAGTTCTCTCGCTGCTAGGTATGAGCATACTCTCTCTAAGCTTAATCAGTACTATAAGCAGCATAGTAAGAAGAATTGGGCGGCTAAAGGTGACCGTAATACTAAACTTTTTCATCAAGCGGTCCTTAAGCGCAGAAAAGGAATACTATTTGTTCTATCAAAGATGAGAATGACATGATCCAGTTCAAACCAGCTTCCATTATGCAAACTTTTGTTAACTATTTCAGGAGCATTTTTTCTTCCCCTAATAATAATGCGGCCAGGCCTTTTCCTTCTGCTCATTGGACTAATGATAATGTTGATCCTACCTACTCTATTCACATTAACGCTGAGATTTTACAGATTCTTAAAGACATGAAACTTGATGCTTCTCCGGGGCGGATGACTTTAACGTGGAATTCTATTTAGCTACTTGGGATTGGATAGGGACGAGGTTACTCAACTTGTGACTAAATTTTATGTTATCGCTACTCTAACTCCTCATATTAATGACACCAACATTGCCCTCATCCCTAAGAAATTAGTACCTCTTCCGCCCATGGACTATAGGCCTATTAGTCTTTGTAATGTGCTTTACAAAATCATTGCTAAATCTCTTGCTAATAGGCTCAAGCCTCACCTCCCAGACTATATTGATCCATTTCAAGAGGCTTTTATTAAGGCGAGGCGTATTCGACAATATCATTATTGCCGAGATTGCTCATTCCTTTTCTCTCAAATCTTGGAAACATAATGCTTTCATGCTTAAGATTGACCTTGCTAAGGCTTTTGATCGTCTAGAATGGAATTTATTGTCTCGCTCTGTCTCGTAAAGGGTTACATGGTCATTTTGTTAATTTGGTTCATGCATGTATTTCTTCGCCTCGTTTTCGTGCTCATTAATGGTCAACCTTCTTCAAAATTTAAAAGTTTCCGAGGTATCCAACAAGGTTGTCCTTGTTGGAAATATGCCCTAGAGGCAATAATAAATTAGTTATTATTATTATATTTCCTTGTTCATGATAATCGCTTATTATCCATGCTATAATTGTATTGATAGGAAACTCGAGATACATGTGTGGGTACATAGACAACACCATGTCCCTAGTAAGCCTCTAGTTGACTAGCTCGTTGATCAATAGATGGTTACGGTTTCACGACCATGGACATTGGATGTCGTTGATAACGGGATCACATCATTAGGAGAATGATGTGATGGACAAGACCCAATCCTAAGCCTAGCACAAAGATCGGGTAGTTCGTATGCTAAAGCTTTTCTAATGTCAAGTATCATTTCCTTAGACCATGAGATTGTGCAACTCCCGGATACCGTAGGAATGCTTTGGGTGTACCAAACGTCACAACGTAACTGGGTGGCTTTCAAGGTGCACTACGGGTATCTCCGAAAGTGTCTGTTGGGTTGGCACGAATCGAGACTGGGATTTGTCACTCCGTGTGACGGAGAGGTATCTCTGGGCCCACTCGGTAGGACATCATCATAATGTGCACAATGTGACCAAGGGGTTGATCACGGGATGATGTGTTACGGAACGAGTAAAGAGACTTGCCGGTAACGAGATTGAACAAGGTATCGGGATACCGACGATCGAATCTCGGGCAAGTACAATACCGCTAGACAAAGGGAATTGAATACGGGATTGATTGAATCCTCGACATCGTGGTTCATCCGATGAGATCATCGTGGAACATGTGGGAACCAACATGGGTATCCAGATCCCGCTGTTGGTTATTGGCCAGAGAGTTGTCTCGGTCATGTCTGCGTGTCTCCCGAACCCGTAGGGTCTACACACTTAAGGATCGATGACGCTAGGGTTATAGGGAATATATATACGTGGTTACTGAATGTTGTTCGGAGTCCCGGATGATATCCCGGACGTCATGAGGAGTTCCGGAATGGTCCGAAGGTAAATATTTATATATGGGAAGTCCTGTTTTGGTCACCGGAAAAATTTCGGGTGCTATCGGTAACGTACCGGGACCACCGGGAGGGTCCCGGGGGTCCACCAAGTGGGGCCACCGGCCCCAGTGCAACATGGGCCAAGTGTGGGAGGAACCAGCCCTAGGTGGGCTGGTGCTTCCACCAGGCCCAAGGCGCCTAGGGTTTGGGGAGGCGCCTCCACCTTGCTTGGGGGCAAGTTTCCCCTCTCCCCTTGGCCGCCACCCTAGATGGGTTTTGGGGCTGCCGCACCCTTGAGGTGGGAACCCTAGAGGGGCGCAGCCTCCCTCTCCCCTATATATAGTTGAGGTCTTTGGGGCTGCAAACACATGAGTTTTGACCTCTCCCTGTCGCAGCCCTAACTCTCTCCCTCCTCATCTCTTGCGGTGCTTGGTGAAGCCCTGCTAGAGTGCCACGCTCCTCCACCACCACCACGCCGTTGTGCTGCTGCTGGACGGAGTCTTCCCCAACCTCTCTCTCTCTCCTTGCTGGATCAAGGCGTGGGAGACGTCACCGGGCTGCACGTGTGTTGAACGCGGAGGTGCCGTCCGTTCGGCACTAAGATCTCCGATTATTTGGATCACGACGAGTACGACTCCTTCAACCCCGTTCACTTGAACGCTTCCGCTTAGCGATCTACAAGGGTATGTAGATGCACTCTCCTTCCCCTCGTTGCTAGATTACTCCATAGATTGATCTTGGTGATGCATAGAAAATTTTGAATTTCTTCTACGTTCCCCAACAGTGGCATCATGAGCTAGGTCTATGCGTAGTTTCTATGCACGAGTAGAACACAAGTTGTTGTGGGCGTTGATTTTGTTCAATATGATTACCGCTACTAGTCCAATCTTGTTTCGACGGTATTGTGGGATGAAGCGGCCCGGACCGACCTTACACGTACACTTACGTGAGACAGGTTCCACCGACTGACATGCACTTGTTGCATAAGGTGGCTAGCGGGTGCCGCCTCCCACTTTAGTCGGATCAGATTCGATGAAAAGGGCCTTATGAAGGGTAAATAACAATTGGCATATCACGTTGTGGTTTTTATGTAGGTAAGAAACGTTCTTGCTAGAAACCCATAGCAGCCACGTAAAACATGCAAACAACATTTAGAGGACGTCTACTTGTTGCATAAGGTGGCTAGCGGGTGCCAGTCTCTCCCACTTTAGTCGGATCAGATTCGATGAAAAGGTTCCTTATGAAGGGTAAATAGCAATTGGCATATCACGTTGTGGTTTTTGGCGTAGGTAAGAAACGTTCTTGCTAGAAACCCATAGCAGCCACGTAAAACATGCAAACAACAATTAGAGGACGTCTAACTTGTTTTTGCAGGGTATGCTATGTGATGTGATATGGCCAAAAGAATGTGATGAATGATATGTGATGTATGAGATTGATCATGTTCTTGTAATAGGAATCACGACTTGCATGTCGATGAGTATGACAACCGGCGAGAGCCATAGGAGTTGTCTTAATTTATTGTATGACCTGCGTGTCATTGAACAACGCCATGTAATTACTTTACTTTATTGCTAAACCGTTAGCCATAGTAGTAGAAGTAATAGTTGGCGAGACAACTTCATGGAGACATGATGATGGAGATCATGGTGTCATGCGGTGACAATGAAGATCATGGAGCCCGAAGATGGAGATCAAAAGGAGCAAAATGATATTGGCCATATCATGTCACTTTTTGATTGCATGTGATGTTTATCATGTTTATGCATCTTATTTGCTTAGAACGACGGTAGTAAATAAGATGATCCCTCATTAAAATTTCAAGAAAGTGTTCCCCTAATCATGCACCATTGCGAAAGTTCGTTGTTTCAAAGCACCACGTGATGATCGGGTATGATAGATTCTAACGTTCACATACAACGGGTGTAAGACAGATTTACACACGCGAAACACTTAGGTTGACTTGACGAGCCTAGCATGTACAGACATGGCCCCGGAACACAAGAGACCGAAGGTCGAGCATGAGTCGTATGGTAGATACGATCAACATGAAGATGTTCACCGATGATGACTAGTCCGTCCCACGTGATGATCGGACACGGCCTAGTTGACTCGGATCATGTAATCACTTAGATGACTAGAGGGATGTCTGTCTGAGTGGGAGTTCATTAGATGAACTTAATTATCCTGAACATAGTCAAAATCCCTTTGCAAATTATGTCATAGCTCGCGCTTTAGTTCTACTGTTTTAGATATGTTCCTAGAGAAAATTTAGTTGAAAGTTGATTGTAGCAATTATGCGGACTGGGTCCGTAAACTGAGAATTGTCCTTATTGCTGCGTAGAAGGCTTATGTCCTTAATGCACCGCCGGTGTCTTGAAACTCGAACGTCAGTCTGTAGATGTTGCGAACATTTGACATACACGCTTTTGATAACTACGTGATAGTTCGGTTAAACGGTTTAGAGTTGAGGCACCAAAGACGATTTCAAACATCGCGGAACATATGAGATGTTTCGAGGGCTGAAATTGGGATTTCAGGCTCGTGCTCACGCCAAGAGGTATAAGACCTCCGACGATTTTCTTAACCTGCAAACTAAGGGAGAAAAGCTTAATCGTTGAGCTTGTGCTCATATTGTCTAGTACAACAATCACTTGAATCAAGTGGCGCTAATCTTCCGTATGAGATAGTGATGATTCTCCAAAGTCATTGCCACCAAGCTGCTAGAGCTTCGTGATGAACTATAACATATCGTGGATAGATATGATGATCCTTGAAATATTCGCGATGTTTGACACATGAAAGTAGAAATCAAGAAGGAGCATCAATTGTTGATGGTTAGTGAAACCATTAGTTTCAAGAAGGGCAAGGGCAAGAAGGGATACTTCATGAAACGGCAAATCAGATGCTGCTCTAGTGAAGAAACCCAAGGTTGAACCCAAACCCGAGACTAAGTGCTTCTGTAATAAGGGGAACAGCCAATCGGAGCAGAATTACCCTAGATACTTGGTAGATGAGAAGGCTGGCAAGGTCGATAGAAGTATATTGGATATACATTATGTTAATGTGTACTTTACTAGTACTCCTAGTAGCACCAGGGTATTAGATACCGGTTCGGTTGCTAAGTGTTAGTAACTTGAAATAAAAGAGCTACGAAATAAATGGAGACTAGCTAAAGGTGAGATGACGATGTGTGTTGGAAGTGTTTCCAAAGGTTGATGTGATCAAGCATCGCTGCTCCCTCTACCATAGAGATTGGTGTTAAACCTAAATAATTGTTATTTGGTGTTTTGCGTTGAGCATAGACATGATTGGATTATGTCTATCGCAATACGATTATTCATTTAAGGAGAATAATGGTTACTCTATTTATTTGAATAAAACCTTCAATGGTCTTGCACCTAAAAGAATGGTTTATTGAATCTCGATCGTAGTGATACACATTTTCATGCTAAAAGATATAAGATAGTAATGATAGTACCACTTACTTGTGGCACTGCCATGTAAGTCATATTGGTATAAAACGCATGAAGAAGCTCCATGTTGATGGATCTTTGGACTCACTCATTTTGAAAAGTTTGAGACATGCGAACCATGTCTATTGGTGTATATGCATGAAGAAACTCCATGCAGATGGATCGTTTGGACTCACTTGATTTTGAATCACTTGAGACATGCAAATCATACCAC
This sequence comes from Aegilops bicornis, assembly GCA_021605145.1. Classification (NCBI taxonomy): domain Eukaryota; kingdom Viridiplantae; phylum Streptophyta; class Magnoliopsida; order Poales; family Poaceae; genus Aegilops; species Aegilops bicornis. Next base: position 777,122,925 of record CM038673.1, on the reverse strand, counting down.
ATGGGCAAGATGACTGAAAGCCCTGCTTTCAAGAAATGGAACAAGAAAGCAACTTGTTGGAAGTAATACATTTTGTTGTGTGCAGTCCAATGAGTGCTGAGGCACGCAGTGGATATCATTATGTTCTTACTTCACAGATGATTTGAGTAGATACTGAGTATATTTACTCGATGAAACACAAGTCTAAATTATTGAAAGGTTCAAGTAATTTCAGAGTGAAGTTGAAGATCGTCGTGACAAGAGGATAAAATGTCTATGATATGATCATAGAGATGAGTGTCTGAGTTACGAGCTTTGGCACGCAATTAAGACATTGTGGAAATTGTTTCACAATTAATACTACCGAACACCATAGTGTGATGGTGTGTCCGAACATCATAGTTGCACCCTATTGGATATGGTGCGTACCATGATGTCTCTTATCGAATTACCACTATTGTTCATGGGTTAGGCATTAGAGACAACCGCACTCACTTTAATAGGGCACCACGTAATTCCGTTGAGACGACACCGTTTGAACTATGGTTTAGAGAAACCTAAGTCGTTGTTTCTTGAAAGTTTGGGGCTGCGACGCTTATATGAAAAGGTTTCATCCTGATGAGCTCGAACCCAAAGCGGATAAATACATCTTCATAGGACACCCAAAACAGTTGGGTATGCCTCCTATTTCAGATCCGGAAGCAAAAGTGATTGTTTCTAGAAACGGGTCCTTTCTCGAGAAAAGTTTCTCTCGAAAGAATTGAGTGGGAGGATGGTGGAGACTTGATGAGGTTAATGAACCATCACTTCAACCAGAGTGTAGCAGGCACAGGAAGTTGTTCATGTGGCACCTACACCAATTGAAGTGGAAGTCGATGATAGTGATCATAATGCTTCGGATCAAGTCACCGCCAAACCTCAGAGGGACAACAAGGACAGGTACTGCTTCAGAGTGGTACGGTAATCCTGTCTTAGAGGTCATGTTGCTAGACAACAATGAACCTACGAGCTATGGAGAAGCGATGGTGGGCCCGGATTCCGACAAATGGCTAAGAGGCCATAAAATCCGAGAGAGGATCCATGTATGAGAACAAAGTGTGGACTTTGGAAGAACTACTTGATGGTCGTAAGGCTGTTGGGCAGATGGATTTTAAAAGGAAGATGCATAATGATGGTAAGTATCACCATTAAGAAACCTCGACTTGTCGTTAAGATGTTTTCCGACAAGTTCAAGGAGTTGACTACGATGAGACTTTCTCACTCGTAGCGATGCTAAGAATCTGTTGGAATTAGCAATTACTGCATGATTTATGAAATCTTGCAGATAGAATGTCAAAACATTGTTTCCTCGACGATTTTCTTGAGGAAAGGTTGTATGTGATACAACCAGAAGGTTTTGACAATCCTGAAAGACGCTAACAAGTATGCAAAGCTCCAGCAATCCTTCTAAGGACTGGAGTAAGCATCTCGGAGTTGGAATATACACTTTGATGAGATGATCAAAGATTTTGGGTTTATACAAAGTTTATGAGAAACTTGTATTTCCAAAGAAGTGAGTGGGAGCACTATAGAATTTCTGATGAGTATATGTTGTTGACATATTGTTGATCGTAAATGATGTAGAATTTCTGGAAAGCATATAGGGTTATTTGAAAAGTGTTTTCAATAGAAAATCTGGATTAAGTTGCTTGAACATTGAGCATCAAGATCTATGAGGATAGATCAAAGACGCTAAATGGTACTTTCAAATGAGCACATACCTTGACATGATCTTGAAGGTGTTCAAGATGGCTCAGTCAAAGAAGGAGTTCTTGCCTGAGTTGTAAGGTATGAAGTTAAGACTTAAAGCTCGACCACGGCAGAATAGAGAGAAGGGACGAAAGTCGTCCCCTATGCTTAGACGTAGGCTCCATAGTATGCTATGCTGTGTACCGCACCTGATGTGTGCCTTGCCACATGTCTAGCAAGAGGGTACAAAGGTGATCAATGAGTGGATCACCAGATAGCGGTCAAAATTGTCCTTGGAGTAAATAAGGACATGTTTCGCTTATGGAGGTGATAAAGAGTTCGGCGTAAAGGGTTACGTCGATGCAAGCTTTAACACCTATCCGAATGACTCTAAGTAGCAAACCGGATACGTATAGCGGAGAAACCATTTGGAATAGCTCCAAGTGGAGCGTGGAAGCAGCATTTACAATATGACCTAGAGATTTGCAAAGTACATACGGATCTGAATGTTGCAGACCCGTTGACTAAAACCTCTCTCACAAGCAAAACATGATCAAACCCCAGAACTCATTGAGTCTTAATCACATGATGATGTGAACTAGTTTAGTGACACTAGTAAACTCTTTGGATGTTGGTCACATGGCGATGTGACCAAAGTGAGTGTTAATCACATGGCGATGTGAACTAGATTATTGACTCTAGTGCAAGTGGGAGACTGTTGGAAATATGCCCTAGAGGCAATAATAAATTAGTTATTATTATTATATTTCCTTGTTCATGATAATCGCTTATTATCCATGCTATAATTGTATTACATGTGTGGATACATAGACAACACCATGTCCCTAGTAAGCCTCTAGTTGACTAGCTCGTTGATCAATAGATGGTTACGGTTTCACGACCATGGACATTGGATGTCGTTGATAACGGGATCACATCATTAGGAGAATGATGTGATGGACAAGACCCAATCCTAAGCCTAGCACAAAGATCGTGTAGTTCAGATGCTAAAGCTTTTCTAATGTCAAGTATCATTTCCTTAGACCATGAGATTGTGCAACTCCGGATACCGTAGGAATGCTTTGGGTGTACCAAACGTCACAACGTAATCGGGTGGCTTTCAAGGTGCACTACGGGTATCTCCGAAAGTGTCTGCATTGGGTTGGCACGAATCGAGACTGGATTTGTCACTCCGCAGACGGAGAGGTATCTCTGGGCCCACTCGGTAGGACATCATCACAATGTGCACAATGTGACCAAGGGGTTGATCACGGGATGATGTGTTACGGAACGAGTAAAGAGACTTGCCGTAACGAGATTGAACAAGGTATCGGGATACCGACGATCGAATCTCGGCAAGTACAATGCCGCTAGACAAAGGGAATTGAATACGGGATTGATTGAATCCTCGACATCGTGGTTCATCCGATGAGATCATCGTGGAACATGTGGGAACCAACATGGGTATCCAGATCTCGCTGTTGGTTATTGGCCAGAGAGTTGTCTCGGTCATGTCTGCGTGTCTCCCGAACCCGTAGGGTCTACACACTTAAGGTTCGATGACGCTAGGGTTATAGGGAATAGATATACGTGGTTACTGAATGTTGTTCAGAGTCCCGGATGAGATCCCAGACATCACGAGGAGTTCCGAAATGGTCCGGAGGTAAAGATTTATATATGGGAAGTCCTGTTTTGGTCACCGGAAATGTTTCGGTGCTATCGGTAACGCATCGGGACCATCGGGAGGGTCCTGGGTTCACCAAGTGGGGCCACCGCCCCAGAGGGCAGCATGGGCCAAGTGTGGAGGGAACCAGCCCTGTGTGGGCTGGTGCGTCCCACCAGGCCCAAGGCGCCTAGGGTTTGGGGAGGGGCGCCCACCTTGCTTGGGGGCAAGTTTCCCTCTCCCTTCCCCCTTGGCCGCCACCCTAGATGGGTTTCGGGGCTGCCGCACCCCTTGGGGTGGGAACCCTAGAGGGGGCGCAGCCCCCTCCCTCTCCCCTATATATAGTTGAGGTCTTTGGGGCTGCAAACATATGAGTTTTGACCTCTCGGCGCGGCCCTACCTCTCCCTCCTCGCCTCTTGCGGTGCTTGGCGGCCTCACTGGAGTGCCACGCTCCTCCACCACCACCACGCCGTGCCAGCCGCTGCTGGACGGAGTCTTCCCGAACCTCTCCTCTCTCCTTGCTGGATCAAGGCGTGGGAGACGCCACCGGGCTGCACGTGTGTTGAACGCGAGGTGCCGTCTGCTCGGCACTAGGATCTCCGGTGATTTGGATCACGACGGGTACGACTCCTTCAACCCTGCTTCACTTGAACGCTTCCGCTTAGCGATATACAAGGGTATGTAGATGCACTCTCCTTCCCCTCGTTGCTAGATTACTCCATAGATTGATCTTGGTGATGCGTAGAAAGTTTTGAATTACTGCTACGTTCCCCAACAGTCCTATGTCTCCTTATTTATTTGTCTTGCTATTAACGAACTTTCTATCATGCTTAATGAAGCTCTGCAGGCCAATCAGTTGCAGGGTATTTCTCTTGGACAAAACTGCCCCTCCTGCATTCCCTCCTTTTGCGTATGATCTTTTGGTGTGTGGGCAACCTACTTGTCAAGAAGCTCAGCTATGGCTACTCTTATTCAACATTTTTGTGTTCTCTCCGCCAAACTCCTAATTGGAACAAATCACGCATCCTTTTAGCTCTCTTGTTTCTCGTGCTGTTATCAATGATATTAAGCTTATTTTCTCTCAGAGCTAATCTTGATGCTAATTTTACCCACCTTGGCCATCCTCTTATTTTACCCGCTAAAAGTAGGGGTGCTGCCATAATTTTGTGTTAGATAAATTTTTAAATAAGCTTCCCTCCTATAAAGCAAACATGCTCTCTCATGCGGCTCGTCTTGAACTTATTCGCTCTGCTTTTCTCCGCTATCCCGGTTTACTATATGGCCAATATTTTGTTTTCCAAAAATTCATTGCAAAACTCATCGCTATCATTAGGAATTTTTGGTGGACAAGGGTTAGCGAAACAGATTCGAGGAATAGTCTTTGTCTCGTAGCTTGGAAGGATATTACCAATTCCAAGGCAGAAGGTGGGTTAGGCATCAGAAACTTAAAAGCGATCAACGAAAGTCTTATTCTTGCTGCGGTATGGAGGTTAGCAAAAGACCCTTCTTCCCATTTATATTGTGTTCTTCAATCTAAGTATTTTCCTGCTACAACTATTTGGAAGGCCTCTTTTGCCCCTCCTAAATCTGCTTTTTGGGCTGTTGTCTTAAAAATGCTTCCTAAACTCAAAGAGCATGCTTTTTATCAACTCACTCAAGGAAATATTTCTTTATGGAGCAATCCTTGGTGTTCTCTTTGAAGTTCTATTCATGATTTCCTTATTCCTCAACAAGCAGGCTTTGTTTATCCTTCCTTGGTCAAAGACCTATGGCTACCTGGCCAAAGAATTTGGAACCATCAACTTATTTTTACTTTATTTTAGCAGCCTCTTGCATCTCAAATTATTAACACTGATATTATTGAGGACAATAGTGAAGATTTGCTTTGTTGGCCCTTGGCTCCTAATGGAATTTGTTCCTCTAAATCTGCCTATAAGCTTTGCTTACAAGACATTCAATCCCATCCTCGGTCAGCTCCTTACCGGTTTCTCTCGATTTAAAAATTTCCTTAAGGTCATTTGGAAACAGAAAAATTTGTTTCCCAAAGTCCAAACTTTTATTTGGAGACTTCTTAGGAAGGCTTTGCCTACGAGTATGAGAGCAGGTCGCTTTTCTGCTCATATTTCTCAGATTTGTTGTAGATGTGCTCAGCAGGAGGATGATATTCACCTCTTTTTCCTTTGTGACTTTGCTAGAGCAGCTTGGTTTTCTTCTCCTTGGTTTCTTAGATCTGACACTTTGATTCAAGGCCATGACTCAATGCATTATATTCTCGTTCACCTTGTTTCGATGGGTCATCCCTATGCTTCCTTGCAAAATGTTTTGAACTTTTTATGGTGCATTTGGAAAGCTAGAAATGATTTCCTGTTTGAACGCAAAAGGCACCTCCCTTATCAAGTTCACATTGTTGCTGCTATATGGATTATGCTTCGTGCGAAAAACCTTTGCTCCCTTCTAACAACAAAATTTGTGCTAATACTCAACTTGATTTAAATGAGCTTCCTCAGAAAGGGCAAACTATTAAATCTGATTTTCTGATCAATGGAGCTAAAATCTTTTCAGATGCAGCTTTTAGATCTTCAAAATTCCAGGTCTTCCCCAAGGACAAGTGAGGACAGGTGTTGGAGTCTACTTTGTCTTCCTTCCTCTCAAGGAGAACTTAATATTCAGGTTCAAGCTTCGCGCCTCCAACTTCAACTCCTCTTCAAGAAGAAGTCATGTTGCTCGTGATATGCAGCTCATTTGGCAACTTGTCTTAATGTTCAAAGGCCCAACTTTTTAACCGATTGTCTCTCTCTTGCCTCAAAGGGTTTCTTCCAGAATATTGCTCTTTCTGCTGCTCCATGGAACATTAGAAAAGAATTGGCATCTTTTGTTAAATCCACTTCTAATCTAAATTCACAAGTGTTTCATATTTCTAGGAATTTGAATGGAGTGGCTCATAATCTTGCTCAACAAGTTTACCACATGTTACAGCTCCCATTCGCTTGTTCTTTTCACTCTCATGCTACTGATTCCTGTCCGTGGCAACCTCTTTGTCATCTTTTAGTCTCACAGGTTTCCAAATACATAAGGTGTACTGCTTTTAGAAGCCCTGGCGGTTTTCTTGCAGCTAAGAACTTTGTGCATCTGTAGCCACTCAGGCAGATTCCCAATTTGCAGGTTTCCAGCTTCAAATGGTGTAGCATGAGACAGGAACTTTGGGCGCTTCCTCGACTACTTTTTCTGCTGCATCTTCTCTTGCAAATTGGTGCCAGCCCGCTATCTACTTCATCTTCTGCTCTCTGGCTTATGGCATGGCTGTATTAGTCCTCTCTTAGTGGATGTTGTTCATCCGTTGAGTTCTCGCTCGCCTATTTTTGCTTCTTCCATTCAGCTTCTCTCATATGGTTGTACTCTCTCTTACTATTCTTCTCGCCATTGTATCCTCTCTTGTAATGATACTATAAGCTGTCAATGGATTTGGGCACCTGTTGGTGCCTTGCTTTGTTCAAAAAAGATGCAGTGGTGCATCGGCAGCGCAGCTCGCTGTGCGAACGTAACGGCGCTGTGTTCTAATTCCCTGCGGGACCGCGGTCAAACTAATATTTTTATTATTTTATAAAAATAGAACGGCAAATGTATACAAAGCTTTGTGCGTGATATTTAACATGCTCAGTGTTGTAGCGCAGCGGTAGCGAAGCGCTAGACCCGTGTGGCTGGTCATGGGTTCGAATAGCGGCTGGTTCCGGTGAATGTTTGATTTTTGGCAGGACCTTTTTCTGCCAAACAATGGGTATATATGTGATTAAATATAAACTAAGGGTCTTTTTTGCAAAAGAACATGCCACATCAGCACCTGACAGGGGGTCCCGCCGTCGACATACAGCGTCAATACACTGTTATACACTCCTTAGCCCGTTATGCACCACTTAGGCCCTGAGTTGGTACTGAATCATGACATGCACGAGTAGCGGTAATCGACTGTGAGTAGGTGCGCAAGTGTGGTACCAACATGCAATTAACTCCACCGAACAGACTTCATATCCTACGGATATCTTCCTTTTATACCGACATGTGTGACGTGAACAATTAATAACCCAAACACAATCCAAATACAAGCGCCATGCATCCACCAGGTCATGAACTTCTTGCGCCGCCTCCTCCCCGACTCCTCCGCGTAACCCACGCCGGTGAATGTTTGATTTTTGGCAGGACCTTTTTCTGCCAAACAATGGGTATATATGTGATTAAATATAAACTAAGGGTCTTTTTGCAAAAGAACATGCCACATCAGCACTGACAGGGGTCCCGCGTCGACATGCCATTAATACACTGTTATACACTCCTTAGCCTGTTATGCACCACTTAGGCCCCGAGTTGGTAATCGAATCATGACATGCACGAGTAGCGGCATCGACTCGTGAGTAGGTGTGCAAGTGTGGTACCAACATGCAATTAACTCCACCGAACAGGACTTCATATCCTACGGATATCTTCCTTTTATACCGGACATGTGTGACGTGAACAATTAATAACCCAAACACAATCCAGCGCGTGCGCTGCGTACCCACCAGGTCATGAACTTCTTGCGCCGCCTCCTCCCCCGGCTCCTCCGCAGCGAACCCACGCCGGCCGTCCGCGCACGGCAGCCTCGGGTGCTGGCTGGGAACCACGGACACCACGTCATTAGGGCATCTCCAGCCGTTTGACCCCCCCCCCCCAGGACAATCGCCGGACCAAAAATGGCACATCCTGGGGGGCAAAACTCTTCTGCCGGCGCCCCCAAGAATTCAGATCCCCAAATTGCTGGTGTCCTCAAGAATTATGGGGCAAAAAGTGATTAGGTGGCAAGAAAAAAAACACGTGGGGAGTAGGATTGGCCGTTGCCCGTTGGCGCTCCCCACCGCCCCCCCGCCCGCCGGGTTGGGCTTGGGGCCGCCGACCGACTTTTGCGGCCGGGGGGGGGCTGGGGGGGGCACGGCTGGGCCATTTTTTGCCCTTTTTGCATCACCGACAGAGAAAAAAGGCTCCTCGGGGGGCACTCGGGGGGCGGCTGGAGATGCTCTTAGACCCGCCATCCGTCCACGACACTACTCCACTTTCTCGTCTAGCCCGAAAGCACAGTGACCTGCTGGTACCACAACCCACGGAAGGTCATTGCGTCGGTGTATGTCGCCTCCGCCGCCTTATGCTACCAGTCCCCGAGGTGATTCCATGGACCAACCGCAAGACTTCATCTTCCTGTCCCCTTAGTCGGAGCGAGCGCATGGCGAGTGAGGGATTCCTGGACTAGGGGGTGTCCGGATAGCCGAACTATCATCACGGCCGGACTCCAAGACTATGAAGATACAAGATTGAAGACTTCTTCCCGTGTCCGGATGTGACTTTCCTTGGCGTGGAAGGCAAGCTTACGATACGGATATGTAGATCTCCTACCATTGTAACCGACTGTGTAACCCTAACCTATCCGGTGTCTATATAAACCGGAGGGTTTTAGTCTCAGAGGACGAACAACAATCATACCATAGGCTAGCTTCTAGGGTTTAGCCTCCTTGATCTCGTGGTAGATCTACTCTTGTACTAACCATATCATCAATATTAATCAAGCAGGAGTAGGGTATTACCTCCATCGAGAGGGCCCGAACCTGGGTAAAAACATCGTGTCCCTTGTCTCCTGTTACCATCCTCCTAGACGCATAGTTCGGGACCCCTACTCGAGATCCGCCGGTTTTGACAATCGACATTAGTGCTTTCATTGAGAGTTCCTCCGTCGCCACCGATAGTAGGCCCGATGGCTCCTTCCGATCATCAACAACGACGCGGTCCAGGTGAGACTTTCCTCCCGGACAGATCTTCAGATTCGCGGCTTTGCATCGCGGGCCAATTCGCTTGGCCATCCGGAGCAGAACGAAGCTACGCCTGGCCATCAGGTCAGATTTGGAAGCTTGAATTATACGGCGTACATCCGCGGAGACTTGATCTTCGACGGATTCGAGCCACAGCCAAGCGCGCACCGCCTCGATGGGCATGATCTAACTCGCCGCCGAATAAAGGTCCTCGAGGTCAAGATTAGTTTCCGCTCCGAACATTGATTCGGAGCCGATCTCGCCGATCAAGGATGGTTGGTTGGACACCACCTCGGGGGCTGAAATCTCTACGGCGATTAAGCCGAACACAATCCCTGTGCTTTGCGAAGACCGTGACTCCCAGGTGCCGGTCTCCTCTCCGGACTCCGAACCCTCCGCTACCGCCAATCGAATCCGATCGGGCGCCGGTCATGGAGTTCATCGCCATGACATCTTTCAGCACTCGCCCTTTGACGACATCCTGAATTCACTAAAGTCTCTCTCTTTATCCGGAGAGCCATGGCCGGACTACGGTCAGGAAGGTTGGGATGCGAACGACGAAGAAATTCAACGCCCACCCACCACCCACTTCGTAGCCACTGTCGAAAGCTTACACGACGTGCTCGATTTCGACTCCGAAGACATCGACGGTATGGACGACGATGTAGGAGACAACCATGAACCAGCGCCTATAGGATGCTGTACAACCACCTCATCCCATGATGTATACATGGTGGATACACATAAAGGAAATGAAGACGAGGAACAATGGGACGCTACGAAGGATAAATCCCTCGAAACGCAGTCAAAACGACAACGTAAACGCCGAACCAAGTCCCGCCTCAACAAAGACCCAGCCATAGAGCAGGGCGAACCGGTGGACGACGGACATGCTATCGAGCAATCGTCCGAACAAGACAACTTGGATAAACAACCCGTCCCCGGAGAAGATAACAGTCCGGACGATCTCACGCCGGACAAATTGTTGGAGAATAAACTCCACAAAGGCTCGCCGCCATCGCTGTAGCCCTGAAAAAAGCGTAAGCAGCTCAAAACAGCGGAAGATGCACTCGTAATCAGATGGAGCAAAGTGTTCAACACCATAGACAAATACGGGCGACAACGAACAAAGAGGTACCCAAAGAGAAAACTACTGCCCGAATTTGAAGAGGAGGCCATAGAGCCCCCACAATCAAAAAGTTAGAAGGCCACCCGGTCGGATGGACGACCCCACGGCAAAAAGAGAGCGGCAAATGGCGCCGCACACAAGCCAGTACTCGATCCGCATAAGGATTCACATCAAAAGGATGGCCCAGTTAGGTCCATCTATGGGCCGAGAAAGCAAGCTCTTCAAAGCAATGCAATACGCCAAATATCCGAACATCACGGCACACCCAAATATAGGGGCGCCAGACACCCCTCGTGTTTCACCAATGAGGTGCCGGATCACGAATTCCCAGCCGGGATTCAAACCCGTAAACATAGAGGCATACGACGGAACAACAGACTCGAGTCTGGATTGAGGACTATATCCTCCACATACACATGGCTAGAGGAGATGATCTCCACGCCATAAAATACTTACCCTCAAGCTCAAAGGGCCAGCCCGGCATTGGCTCAAAGGCCTCCCCGAAAATACCATTGGAAGGTGGGAAGAGCTCGAGGATGCTTTTTCGGCAAATTTTCAAGGGACTTATGTCCGCCCTCCTGATGCGCATTTATTTAAGTCATATAACTCAACAACCCGGAGAGTCAGCCAAGAATTCTAGAACAGGTTCCTCACCAAAAGAACCAAATAGTCGATCGTTTCGGACGCCAAGCCTTAGCAGCTTTCAAACACAACGTCTGAGATTTAATGGCTCGCCGTGACACCTCGACCAAGAGAAGCCGAGAACCATGGCCGCATTAACAAGTTCTCATGACCCGCTTTTGCGCGGGAGAGGATAGCTGGCTAGCAAGATGCAGCACCAGCGACCCAAGTACATCCGAAGTCAGGGATGGAAATGGGAAACCACGGCGCAACAAGGACCAGCGCCATATTAAGGGGAACGGTCCAAAGAGCACGACAGTCAACGCCAGATTCAAAAGCTCATGGCAGAATAATAAAAAACTGCCCCTTAAGGACAATAGCGATAAGCTATCCAACCTAAACAAAATCTTGGACAAGATATGTCAAATCCACAGTACTCCCGGGAGTCCTGCAAACCATACCCACAGAGATTGCTAGGTCTTCAAACAGTCCGGCAGACTCAACGCCGAACACAAGGGGCTCGACACACCAAGTGAAGATGATGATAAGCACCACAAGCAGAGCCCCGGAAAACAAAAGAATTTCCCACTAGAGGTTAAAACAGTAAACTCACTTCACGTGATGAAAGGAAAAAACAGAGCGGCGCCCATTAAGATGCACGCCACACATACTACCCTAGCGGAGTACCAACACTGGTTGTCAAAACCAATCACCTTCGACCACCAGGACTACTCCGAAAGTATCCGGAACGCAGGATGGACTGCCTTGATATTGGATCCTATAATCGAAGGATTCCAATTTACACAAGTCCTCATGGATGGTGGCAGTGACATAAACCTAATATATCAGGTGTTGGGGAACGTAGCAGAAATTCAAAATTTACCTACGAGTCACCAAGATCTATCTATGGAGAGACTAGCAACGAGGGGAAGGAGAGTGCATCTACATACCCTTGTAGATCGCTAAGAGGAAGCATTCAAGAGAACGGGGTTGAAGGAGTCAGACTGTCGTGATCCAAATCACCGGAGATCCTAGTGCCGAACGGACGGCACCTCCGCTGCTCAACACACGCAGACAGCCGGTGACGACTCCCACGCCTTGATCCAGCAAGGAGAGAGGGAGAGGTTGAGGAAGACTCCGTCCAGCAGCAGCACAACGGCGTGGTGGTGATGGAGGAGCGTGGCAATCCAGCAGGGCTTCGCCAAGCACCACGGGAGAGGAGGAGGAGAGGCAGGGCTGCGCCAATAGAGGGAGAAACTCATGTGTTGGGCAGCCCCCAAGCCTCAAGTATTTATAGGGGGAGGGGAGGGGGCTGCGCCCCCTCTAGGGATCCCTCCCCAAGGGTGGCGGCAGCCCCCAGATGCCATTTGGGTGGCGGCCAGAAGGGGGAGAGAGGGGAGGCGCCCCTGGGGTGGGCCTTAGGGCCCATCTGCCCTAGGGTTTGCCCCCTCCCACTCTCCCTTGCGCCTTGGGCCCCTTGTGGGGGGCGCACCAGCCCACCTAGGGCTGGTTCCCTCCCACACTTGGCCCATGCAGCCCTCCGGGTTGGTGGCCCCACTTGGTGGACCCCCGACCTCCCGGTGGTCCTGCAGACGCTACCGAAAAACCCAAACTTTTCCGGTGACCAAAACAGGACTTCCCATATATAAATCTTTACCTCCCACCATTCCGAACTCCTCGTGACGTCCGGGATCTCATCCGGACTCAACAACATTCGGTAACCACATACAAACTTCCTTTATAACCCTAGCGCCATCGAACCTTAAGTGTGTAGACCCTACGGGTTCGGAGACATGTAGACATGACCGAGACGTTCTCCGGTCAATAACCAACAGCGGATCTGGATACCCATGTTGGCTCCCACATGTTCCACGATGATCTCATCGGATGAACCACGATGTCGAGGATTCAATCAATCCCGTATTCAATTCCCTTTGTCTAGCGGTATTGTACTTGCCCGAGATTCGATCGTCGGTATCCCGATACCTTGTTCAATCTCGCTACGCAAGTCTCTTTACTCGCTCCGTAACACATCATCCCGTGATCAACCTCTTGGTCACATTGTGCACATTATGATGATGTCCTACCGAGTGGGCCCAGAGATACCTCTCCGCTTACACGGAGTGACAAATCCCGCCTCGATTCGTGCCAACCCAACAGACACTTTCGGAGATACCTGTATCGCACCTTTATAGCCACCCGATTACGCCAGGACGCTTTGGTACACCCAAAGCATTCCTACGGTATCCGGGAGTTACACAATCTCATGGTCTAAGGAAAAATACTTGACATTAGAAAAGCTTTAGTATACGAACTACGCATCTTTGTGCTAGGCTTAGGATTGGGTCTTGTCCATCACATCATTCTTCTAATGATGTGATCCCGTTATCAACGACATCCAATGTCCATGGTCAGGAAACCGTAACCATCCTGCTGATCAACGAGCTAGTCAACTAGAGGCTTACTAGGGACATGGTGTTGTCTATGTATCCACACATGTATGTGAGTTTCCTATCAATACAATTATAGCATGGATAATAAACGATTATCATGAACAAGGAAATATAATAATAACTAATTTATTATTGCCTCTAGGGCATATTTCCAACAGTCTCCCACTTGCACTAGAGTCAATAATCTAGTTCACATCGCCATGTGATTAACACTCACAGGTCACATCGCCATGTGACCAACATCCAAAGAGTTTACTAGTGTCATTAAACTAGTTCACATCATCATGTGATTAAGACTCAATGAGTTCTGGGGTTTGATCATGTTTTGCTTGTGAGAGAGGTTTTAGTCAACGGGTCTGTAACATTCAGATCCATATGTGCTTCGTAATTCTCTATGTCTTATTGTAAATGCTGCTTCCACGCTCCACTTGGAGCTATTCCAAATGGTTGCTCCACTATACGTATCCGGTTTGCTACTCAGAGTTATTCGGATAGGTGTTAAAGCTTGCATCGACGTAACTCTTTTCGTCGAACTCTTTATCACCTCCATAACCGAGAAACATATCCTTATTCCTCTAAGGATAATTTTGACCGCTATCTGGTGATCCACTCCTTGATCACCTTTGTTCCCTCTTGCCAGATGTGTAGCAAGGCACACATCAGGTGCGGTACTTAGCATAGCATACTGTAGAGCCTACGTCTAAAGCATAGGGGACGACCTTCGTCCTTTCTCTCTTTTCTGCTGTGGTCGAGCTTTAAGTCTTAACTTCATACCTTACATCTCGTGCAAGAACTCCTTCTTTGATCGATCCATCTTGAACATCTTCAAGATCATGTCAAGGTATATGCTCATTTGAAAGTATTATTAAACATTTTGATCTATCTTATAGATCTTGATGTTTATTGTTCAAGTAACCTAATCCAGGTTTTCCATCAAAAAACACTTTTCAAACAACCCTATATGCTTTCTAGAAATTCTACATCATTTCTGATCATCAATATGTCAACAACATATACTCATCAGAAATTCTATAGTGCTCCCACTCACTTCTTTGGAAATACAATTTTCTCATAAACTTTGTATAAACCTAAAATCTTTGATCATTTTATCAAAGTGCATATTCCAACTCCGAGATGCTTACTCCAGTCCTTAGAAGGATCGCTGGTGCTAGCATACCTTTTAGCATCCTTAGGATCGACAAAACCTTTCTGATTGTATCACATACAACCTTTCTCATTTAAACCGGAAAGGATACTCGTTTTGACATCCATTTGCCAGATTTCATAAATGCAGCTAATGCCAACATGATTCCGACGGACTTAAGCATCGCTACGGATGAGAAAATCTCATCGTAGTCAACTCCTTGAACTTGTGAAAAACTCTTCGCCACAAGTCGAGCTTCATAGATGGTGACATTACCATACACGTCTGCCTTCTTCTTAAAGATCCATTTATCTCAATGGCTTGCCGATCAACGGCAAGTCCACCAAAGTACATGCTTTGTTCTGATACATGGATCCTATCTCGGATTTCATGGCTTCTAACCATTTGTCGGAATTTGGGCCCACCATCGCTTCTCCATAGCTCGTCGGTTCATTGTTGTCTAGCAACATGACCTTCAAGACAGGATTGCGTACCACTCTGAAGTAGTACGCATCCTTGTCACCCTACGAGGTACGTTAGTGACTTGATCCAAACTTCATGATCACTATCATAAGCTTCTACTTCAATTGGTGTAGGTGCCACGGGAACAACTTCCTCGTGCCCTGCTACACACTAGTTGAAGTGACGGTTCAATAACCTCATCAAGTCTCCACCATCCTCCCACTCAACTTTTCGAGACAAACTTTTCCTCGAGAAAGGACCCGATTCAAGAAACAATCCCTATTGCTTTCGGATCTGAATTAGGAGGTATACCCAACTGTTTTGGGTGTCCTATGAAGATGTATTTTATCCGCTTTGGGTTCGAGCTTATCAACCTGAAACTTTCTCACACAAGCGTCGTAGCCCCAAACTTTTAAGAAATGACAGCTTAGGTTTCTCTAAACCATAGTTCATACAGTGTCATCTCAACGGAATTACGTGGTGCCCTATTAAAGTGAGTGCGGTTGTCTCTAATGCCTAACCCATGAACGATAGTGGTAATTCGATAAGAGACATCATGGTACACACCATATCTAATAGGGTGCAACTATGATGTTCGGACACACCATCACACTATGGTGTTCCAGCGGTATTAATTGTGAAACAATTTCCACAATGTCTTAATAGCGTGCCAAAGCTCAGAATCTCAGATACTCATCTCTATGATCATATCATAGACATTTTATCCTCTTGTCACGATGATCTTTAACTTCACTCTGAAATTACTTGAACCATTCAATAATTCAGACTTGTGTTTCATCAAGTAAATACACTCAAGATTCACTTAAATCATCCGTGAAGTAAGAACATAACGATATTCATTGCATGCCTCAGCACTCATTGCACTGCACACATCAAAATGTGTTACTTCAACAAGTTGCTATCTTGTTCCATCTTACTGAAACCAAGGCTTTTCAGTCATCTTGCCCATGTGGTATGATTTGCATATCTCAAGTGATTCAAAATCAAGTGAGTCCAAACGATCCATCTGCATGGAGTTTCTTCATGCGTATACACCAATAGACATGGTTTGCATGTCTCAAACTTTTCAAAATGAGTGAGTCTAAAGATCCATCAACATGGAGCTTCTTCATGCTTTTATACCAATATGACTTACATGGCAAAGTGCCACAAGTAAGTGGTACTATCATTACTATCTTATACCTTTGGCATGAAAATGTGTATCACTACGATCGAGATTCAATAAACTGCTCATTTAGGTGCAAGACCATCGAAGGTATTATTCAAATAAATAGAGTAACCATTATTCTCCTTGAATGAATAACCGACATGCGATAGACATAATCCAATCATGTCTATGCTCAACGCAAACACCAAATGACAATTATTCAGGTTTAATACTAATCTTGATGGTAGAGGGAGCGTATGCGATGTTTGATCACATCAAACTTGGAAACACTTCCAACACATATCGTCAGCTCACCTTTAGCTAGTCTTCGCTTATTTCAGTAGCTCTTTTATTTCGAAAGTTACTAACACTTAGCAACCGAACCGGTATCTTAATACCCTGGTGCTACTAGGAGTACTAGTAAAGTACACATTAACATAATGTATATCCAATATACTTCTATCGACCTTGCCAGCCTTCTCATCTACCAAGTATCTAGGGTAATGCTGCTCCAGTGGCAGTTCCCCTTATTCCAGAAGCACTTAGTCTCGGGTTTGGGTTCAACCTTTGGTTTCTTCACTAGAGCAGCAGCTGATTTGCCGTTTCATGAAGTATCCCTTCTTGCCCTTGCCCTTCTTGAAACTAGTGGTTTCACCAACCATCAACAATTGATGCTCCTTCTTGATTTCTACTTTCATGTGTCAAACATCGTGAATGCCTCAAGGATCATCATATCTATCCCTGATATGTTATAGTTCATCACGAAGCTCTAGCAGCTTGGTGGCAATGACTTTGGACAAAACATCACTATCTCATCTGGAAGATCAACTCCCACTCGATTCAACTGATTGTTGCACTCAGACAATCTGAGCACAAGCTTATCGATTGGGCTTTTCCTCCCTTAGTTTGCAGGCTAAGAGAATTGTCGGGGGTCTTATACCTCTTGACGTGGGCACGAGCCTGAAATCCCAATTTCAGCCCTCGAAACATCTCATATGTTTCGCGACGTTTCGAAAACGTCTTTGGTGCCTCAACTCTAAACCGTTTAACTGAACTATCACGTAGTTATCAAAACGCGTGTATGTCCGATGTTCGCAACATCCACAAACGACGCTTTGGGGTTCAAAGCACACCGAGCGGTGCATTAAGGACATAAGCTTTCTATTGTCCGCATAATCGCCATCGTCAACTTTCAACTATATTTTCTCTAGGAACATATCTAAAACGGTGGAACTAAAGCGCGAGCTTACGACATAATTTGCAAAGATCTTTTGACTATGTTCAGGATAATTAAGTTCATCTTATGAACTCCCACTCAGATAGACATCCCTCTAGTCATCTAAGTGATTACATGATCCGAGTCAACTAGGCCGTGGTCCGATCATCACGTGAGACGGACTAGTCATCATCGGTGAACATATTCATGTTGATCGATTCTACCATACGACTCATGCTCGACCTTTCGGTCTCTTGTGTTCCGAGGCCATGTCTGTACATGCTAGGCCTCGCCAAGTCAACCTAAGTGTTTCGCGTGTGTAAATCTGGCTTACAACCCGCTGTATGTGAACGTAAGGATCCATCACACCCGATCATCACGTGGTGCTTAGAAACGACGAACTTTCGCAACGGTGCACAGTTAGGGGGAACACTTTCTTGAAATTTTAATGAGGGATCATCTTATTTACTACCGTCGTTCTAAGTAAATAAGATGCATAAACATGATAAACATCACATGCAATCAAATAGTGACATGATATGGCCAATATCATTTTGCTCCTTTTGATCTCCATCTTCGGGGCTCCATGATCATCATCGTCACCGGTATGACACCATGATCTCCATCACCATGATCTCCATCATCATGATCTCCATCATCGTGTCTCCATGAAGTTGTCTCGCCAACTTATTACTTCTACTACTGTGGCTACCGGTTAGCAATAAAGTAAAGTAATTACATGGCATTGTTTAATGACACGCAGGTCATACAATAAATTAAGACAACTCCTATGGCTCCTGCCGGTTGTCATACTCATCGACATGCAAGTCGTGATTCCTATTACAAGAACATGATCAATCTCATACATCACATATCATTCATCACATTCTTCTTGGCCATATCACATCACATAGCATACCCCGCAAAAACAAGTTAGACGCCCTCTAATTGTTGTTTGCATGTTTTACGTGGCTGCTCTGGGTTTCTAGCAAGAACGCTTTCTTACCTACGCAAGACCACAACGTGATATGCCAATTGCTATTTACCCTTCATAAGGACCCTTTTCATCGAATCCGCTCCGACTAAAGTGGGAGAGATCGGCACCCGCTTAGCCACCTTATGCACCAAGTGCATGTCACCGGTGGAACGTGTCTCACGTAAGTGTACGTGTAAGGTCGGTCCGGGCCGCTTCATCCCACAATGCCGTCAAAACAAGATTGGACTAGTAACGGTAAGCATATTGAACATCATCAACGCCCACAACTACTTTGTGTTCTACTCGTGCAAAGAATCTACGCAATAGACCTAGCTCATGATGCCACTGTTGGGGAACGTAGCAGAAATTCAAAATTTACCTACGAGTCACCAAGATCTATCTATGGAGAGACTAGCAATGAGGGGAAGGAGAGTGCATCTACATACCCTTGTAGATCGCTAAGCGGAAGCGTTCAAGAGAACGGGGTTGAAGGAGTCGTGATTGCCGTGATCCAAATCACCGGAGATCCTAGTGCCGAACGGACGGCACCTCCGCGTTCAACACACGCAGACAGCTCCGGTGACGTCTCCCACGCCTTGATCGAGCAAGGAGAGAGGGAGAGGTTGAGGAAGACTCCGTCCAGCAGCAGCACAACGGCGTGGTGGTGATGGAGGAGTGTGGCAATCCAGCAGGGCTGCGCCAATAGAGGGAGAAACTCATGTGTTGGGCAGCCCCCAAGCCTCAAGTATTTATAGGGGAGAGGGAGGGGGCTGCGCCCCCTCTAGGGTTCCCTCCCCAAGGGTGGCGGCAGCCCCCAGATGCCATCCTGGCGGCGGCCAGAGGGGGAGAGAGGGGAGGCGCGCTGGGTGGCCTTAGGGCCCATCTGCCCTAGGGTTTGCCCTCCCACTCTCTCCTTGCGCTTGGGCCTTTAGAAGCGCACCAGCCCACCCGGGCTGGTTCCCTCCCACACTTGGCCCATGCAGCCCTCCGGGTTGGTGGCCCCACTTGGTGGACCTCGACCCTCCCGGTGGTCCCAGACGTTACCGGAAAAACCCAAACTTTTCCGGTGACCAAAACAGGACTTCCCATATATAAATCTTTACCTCTGGACCATTCCGGAACTCCTCATGACGTCCGGATCTCATCCGGACTCAACAACATTCGTAACCACATACAAACTTCCTTTATAACCCTAAGCGCCATCGAACCTTATGTGTAGACCCTACGGGTTCGGGAGACATGTAGACATGACCGAGACGTTCTCCGGTCAATAACCAACAGCTGGATCTGGATACCCATGTTGGCTCCCACATGTTCCACGATGATCTCATCGGATGAACAACGATGTCGAGGATTCAATCAATCCCGTATTCAATTCCCTTTGTCTAGCGGTATTGTACTTGCCCGAGATTCGATCGCCGGTATCCCGATACCTTGTTCAATCTCGTTACCGGCAAGTCTCTTTACTCGTTCCGTAACACATCATCCCGTGATCAACCCCTTGGTCACATTGTGCACATTATGATGATGTCCTACCGAGTGGGCCCAGAGATACCTCTCCGCTTACACGGAGTGACAAATCCCAGCCTCGATTCGTACAACCCAATGCAGACACTTTCGGAGATACCGTAGTGCACCTTTATAGCCACCCGATTACGTTGTGACGCTTTGGTACACCCAAAGCATTCCTACGGTATCCGGGAGTTACACAAGCTCATGGTCTAAGGAAAAATACTTGACATTAGAAAAGCTTTAGCATACGAACTACGATCTTTGTGCTAGGCTTAGGATTGGTCTTGTCCATCACATCATTCTTCTAATGATGTGATCCCGTTATCAACGACATCCAATGTCCATGGTCGAAACCGTAACCATCTGTTGATCAACGAGCTAGTCAACTAGAGGCTTACTAGGGACATGGTGTTGTCTATGTATCCACACATGTATCTGAGTTTCCTATCAATACAATTATAGCATGGATAATAAACGATTATCATGAACAAGGAAATATAATAATAACTAATTTATTATTGCCTCTAGGGCATATTTCCAACATCGTGACACAATCCGCAGGATGGGGATAGACCCAACCAAAATTCGGCCAGAAAGCAACACCTCCTTTAAAGGAGTAATGCCAGGCCCATATGCCCATTGTACGGGCTCCATACTGCTAGAAGTTGTGTTCGGTTCATCCGACAACTTCCGTCGCGAAAATTAGTCTTCCATGTCGCCCCGTTTAAAAGTAGCCATCAAGCACTATTGGGACGCGAAGCTTTCGCCCGCTTTAACGTAATACCGCATTATGCATCTCTTACACTTAAAATGCCCGGTCCACGCGGCATCATCTCATTAAAAGGGAGTATTAGGTGTTACTCGAGCACGGAAGAACGTGAGACTGCCTTGACAGCCCCACACCTATCCGGCTCCGCTAGTCAAAGAACCTGAATAGGTCATTCAAACCCCGGACACGGCTAGACGAGTCCGGCGCCTACTAGCGGCATACCCCCATACAAGGGGTTGCGTGCATGTACAACAAGAGAACAATAAAGCTCAATTTTATTCACTTCTTCTAATCATACTCTATTTATTTAATATAAAGTACATCTTTCGCACGATCTTTTTTCTTTTAAACTAAGTTCCTCTCTTTTACAGATGAACAACGTGCTACACCCGTCCAGGATACGGCACAACGGAGACACAGGCGCAGACGTGCAGTAGGGACCTGTTGCAAGGATTCTTTTCAGATTAAGACCTGCGTAAACCTTTTTTACTGTCTCTTGTTGATATACATCCCCGGTTTCTTACTATAACCAAGGAGGAGGCTGGCGCTTTGGCAAAGGGCCGCACCAGAATTTTTATGCTGCACTGGACACTGTGGGGCTTAGGGCATTATTCTGCCCGCTTTTATAAAGACCGAATACCTTAGGGAGTGTTCGCGTCTCGAAAGTTAGGTCTTATATGCATCAGCTCCGAATCATGTCTTTGGTCAAATGTTGGGTTTGCCCGGCTCCTGTGTTTTGCTGCCTTACGCTTCGTTCTATTGGCTAACGCGGCACCGTGGAGAACTACTACGATTGTGCCCGGTTCGGTCGGGCGAGCACCTCAAGAGAGAAAGCCGAAACCTGATCACATGATATAGCGAGAGACTGGTCAACCACTCGATGACTCACCGGAATGTTTAGAATTCCTCCACATTAACGAAGCGACCATTTTTCGGTCAGCACATACGCACTCGAATTCGGGAGAGTGCGGTGCCCCCAGGGGCTATATAGTAGCCCCACCCTCGAACTCCTATGACTAAGTGAAAGTGATAAAGCATTATAGTCCGGTTGCCTAGTTTGCTACGCTACCACCTCCTTAACAGGACCAAGACGTTGGATTAAGTGTGAAAAGGCGCCTTCTTTGCAAACACCCCCGCACTATGTGCGTGGGGGCTGAAGCCAAGGACTGCCATCTTTCAGGTTATATATACATATACATAAACGACCGCACAGGGAGTAGTCTACTACTTGAACGCACAAGTATAAAAAGCTCCTATATTATATTGAAATATTGTTTCACAAATCATACATGTCATTTAAACATAATATCCTTCGAGCACTGCGTCTCTATTAAACGAGCGCCCTGCAGGACTTCCTCAAAATAGTGCTCGGCAGTACTGCTTCCGTCCGAATCTTGGGACGCAACGTCGGTGGCCTTCATCTCCGCCCAAGATGTCTTGACACGGGCCAGAGCCATCCGCGCTCCTCAAGACACGCCGTCCGCTTCATTGCGCCGACAGCGGTACCGCAGCAAGGAACCGCTGCACTAAACCAAAATAACTCTTCGTCAGGGGTCCGCTCGCCACAAATGAGTCATGACATGCTTCATGGCAAGTCCGGTAATCGATTTAGCTCGCCCATTCGCCAACCGATCGGTCAACGGAAGAGGACGCCTGGACTATGGAATTGCGACCAATATAGCTCTTCCCTTCGTGTCCCTTCCGCCTCGGAAGTGCTCAATCGCGTCGCATGCGCTTCGCCGCTAAGTCCAGATAAGCATCCTCCGAACTCCACAACTTGTCCAACCGAGCATACTTCGATCCGTATATTTCCTCCGCAGCGAAACGGTTTTCCAGCCGTAATAGCCCCGGCCCGACTCAGCTCCTCCTTGGCAGCTCTCAAAGCGGAACGGGCATCCTTGGATTCGCGGTGGCCTTTTTCAGCCCTCTTGCTCCGCTTTGACGTTCTTTTCAAGAACCTCGCAGCGGTCGGTGGTATTCTTCAACTTTATGGCCATATCGGCCATTTCCTCTTGCTTCGGCAAAGGAGCAGCCCGTTCGCTTTTAGCTCTTTGGCCGCCTTAAAGCGGCCGCATTACTATTTCGCTTGCTCTTTCGCTCGGGCAAGTTCCACCCGCAGCTCCTCTACAGCAGCGGCACCACCTGCATTAAGCATACAAGTAGTAAGGCATGGGCGTCCGCATAGAAGTCACATACCTTGTGACTCGTCAAACCGTTTATTGACCAGCGCGATGTCCGCATCCGCCTCGTCAAGTCGCCGCTTTAGTTCGGCATATTCATCAGTCCGGCTGGCCACCGGACGCCCCGCCACCTATTTAGGAGCGGCGATGTGTTATAACTGAGATTATGATCCTCGGCACGCTGTCAATTTTGACAACATACCGAGTCTCAGGGGCTACTATCTATACAGAGCGCATTCTATATGCATAACTGTCAGAAGGTACATCATTTTTGCGTACCTCGAACCCCGTCAGCAAGTTTCTGGCGGCTTCATGCAATTCGCTCTCAGCGGATGCAATTCTTTCAATCACCGTACCCATTAGAGCACGGTGATCTTCTGAGATAGCCGCTCGCCCGAGCAGATCCTTCAGCTCCTCCGACCGCATGCCAACTGGCGCCGGACCTTCCGGCCCCGCCGGACTTGGGGAAACCCTCCGCGACGACACCTCGTGGTCGCCTCGCCTGCATGAGGGTGCGACAGGTGGAGGCGTTTCGCTCTCCATCATCTCCGGAAGAAGATCCCCCGAAGACGAGCTCTGCTGAGAAGGGCTGAGATCCGAACTACAAGGTACAATTTCGGTTATCTTTAGAAATAAATGCAGGGATGTTCCTTATTTACAAGACCCCTTCTTTTTTACTTACGGCTCGCTGGAGGGCTGATCCCCTTGGGGAAATAGTGCGGCTGGGATACTTCCCTGCTGCACTCTCGACGAAGATTTCTTTCCCCTCTTTGAGGCCTTGACCTCCGGTTCTTCCGAAGCGGTCCTCTTCTCTCCTTGGAGGGTGGGACTTTTGATCCCTCCTTCCTCAGAAGCCTCCTTCGTGGAGGTAGTTGCTTCCCTGCTCCCCCCTTCTCCTTCTTTAAAAGGCACGGCCTTCAACATCTTGGTCAGCATGGGATCCGGCATGGTCTCTGGGAGGGGAGCCGGACACCTTATCAACTTTGCCTTCGCTATCCACTCCTGTTCAAGAAACAGCTCCTTTAAGGGAAAGTTTACGATAAATGAATGGACAGCCTGTCCGGGTACAGGACTACTTACTTGAGTATCTGGGCGATTGCAGCTCAGTCCGGCGTCCTCAGTCAGGTTCGGACACTTCCCTTGTGATCCGAAGAACAATTTATACATCTCCACGGGCGCCGTACCCATAAAATGTTGGGAGCTCGTGGTCCCTCCGGATTAAATTCCCACAGGCGGAGGGGGCGACGCCAGGTGGCGTATACCGAATCAACATAACATGCGCCACTGCAACCAGATTGATCTCTCTTTCTTGGAGGTCTCGAATACGGTCCTGCAACAAAGGAACGTCCTTGGACGGCCCCCGGTCGAGCCCCTTGTTGACACATGACGCCAGCCGCTGTGGTGGACCTGAGCGGAAGGCGGGAAGCGCCACCCATTTGGTGCCCCTGGGAGCGGTGATATAAAACCACTCCCGTTGCCACAAACCAAGCTCCTCTTGAAAAGAGCCCTCGGGCCACGGAGCATCAGCACACTTGCTTATGACCGCCCCTCTGCACTCTGCTTGTTGCCCCTCGATCATCTTTGGCTCCACCTTGAAGGTCTTGAGCCACAATCCAAAGTGAGGGGTAATATGGAGGAAGGCCTCACATACGACAATGAATGACGAGATATGGAGGATGGACTCCGGATTCAAGTCATGGAAATCCAGCCCATAATAAAACATGAGCCCCCACACAAAGGGATCCGTCAGGAAGCCTAAACCCCGAAGGAAGTGAGACACGAACACCACGCCTCGCCGGGCTCGGAGTGGGAATGACCTACCTGGAGCAGGCAGCCTATGCGAAATCTCGCCGTTAGATACTGGCGTCTCGCAGCTTTAGCACATCTTCTTCTGTGGACGGAAGAAGACATCCATCGGCCGTGTTGGTCGGAGCCGGACATCGTCCGAAGGTCCGGGCGCCTAAATCTGAAGCTTTGGGTGTTAGAACTCGAAGCACGAGGCAAACTCGATCGAGGGTGTAAGAAAGAAGAGGGCCTTGGTCTCATTATAAAGAGGTTGAATACCAAGAGCCCTCCCCGTGGTCGATTAGGACTCGCCTTTGGTAGAGGAGGCGTGCCAACGGGCACGGTTGGGTTGCCCACGTCCGTATTGATGGGAATCCCGGAATAAGGGGGCGCGATCTACGCTTTGATAAAGACGTGCCAAGGAAACCGCCTCGCTAAACGCGCTAAGGTGGAATAGTAAAAAAACGATTCATATAAAGGCTTGGCCGTGGTGTGATGTCACGCCGCGGAATACGTCAGCAGATCTGTGCAAAAGTTATTCCCTCTACGGTAGTATGTGGAACTTGTTTTGCAGAGCCGGACACTATCCTGGTGTTCAAAACCTTCTATGAAGTATTCGGAGGAGGAACCCGCCTTGCAATGCCGAAGACAATATGTGCGCCAGACTCGTCGTCATTGAAGCCTGGTTCAGGGGCTACTGAGGGAGTCCTGGACTAGGGGGTGTCTGGATAGCCGAACTATCATCATGGCCGGACTCCAAGACTATGAAGATACAAGATTGAACACTTCGTCCCGTGTCCGGATGGGACTTTCCTTGGCGTGGAAGGCAAGCTTGGCGATACGGATATGTAGATCTCCTACCATTGTAACCAACTCTGTGTAACCCTAACCTATCTGGTGTCTATATAAACCGGAGGGTTTTAGTCCGTGGGGATCGAACAACAATCATACCATAGGCTAGCTTCTAGGGTTTAGCCTCCTTGATCTCGTGGTAGATCTACTCTTGTACTACCCATATCATCAATATTAATCAAGCAGGAGTAGGGTATTACCTCCATCGAGAGGGCTCGAACCTGGGTAAAAACATCGTGTCCCTTGTCTCCTGTTACCATCCGCCTAGACGCACAGTTCGGGACCCCCTACCCAAGATTCGCCGGTTTTGACACCAACAGCGAGTCCGAGTTCACCGACTACAAGTAGGAAGTGGCCTCTAAAATCCTCGGCCCGCGCCACCCTCACAGCGTCCGCGCCCGACGCATCGCCGAGAGGATCATCCATGCCGGCATCGATGAAGCTGCCATTCTCTGAGTCGCCAACAGCCGGCACAAGGGAAAGGCATGGCTACCTCCGCCTCAGACGAGGCATCTGAAGGAAATATGCCCTAGAGGCAATAATAAAGTTATTATTTATTTCCTTATATCATGATAAATGTTTATTATTCATGCAAGAATTGTATTAACCGGAAATATAATACATGTGTGAATACATAGACAAACATAGTGTCACTAGTATGCCTCTATTTGACTAGCTCGTTTATCAAAGATGGTTATGTTTCCTAGCCATGGACAAAAGAGTTGTCATTTGATTAACGGGATCACATCATTAGGAGAATGATGTGATTGACTTGACCCATTCCGTTAGCCTTAGCACTTGATCGTTTAGTATGTTGCTATTGCTTTCTTCATGACTTATACATGTTCCTATGACTATGAGATTATGCAACTCCCGTTTATCGGAGGAACACTTTGTGTGCTATCAAACATCACAACGTAACTGGGTGATTATAAAGGAGCTCTACAGGTGTATCCGAAGGTACTTGTTGAGTTGGCGTATTTCGAGATTAGGATTTGTCACTCCGATTGTCGGAGAGGTATCTCTGGGCCCTCTCGGTAATGCACATCACTATAAGCCTTGCAAGCAATGTAGCTAATGAGTTAGTTACGGAATGATGCATTACGTAACGAGTAAAGAGACTTGCCAAAGAACGAGATTGAACTAGGTATTGGATATCGACGATCGAATCTCGGGCAAGTAACATACCGATGACAAAGGGAACAACGTATGTTGTTATGCGGTTTGACCGATAAAGATCTTCGTAGAATATGTGGGAGCCAATATGGGCATCCAGGTCCCGCTATTGGTTATTGACCGGAAATGTGTCTCGGTCATGTCTACATAGTTCTCGAACCCGGAGGGTCCGCACGCTTAACGTTTCATTGACGATATAGTATTATATGAGTTATGTATGTTGGTAACCGAATGTTGTTCGGAGTCTCGAATGAGATCATGGACATGACGAGGAACTACGTAATGGTCCGGAGATAAAGTTTGATATATGGGATAATAGTGTTTGATCTCCGGAAGGGTTCCGGAATTCACGGGAAGGGGTTCCAGATGTTTCCCGAAATGTTTGGGTACGAGAACACGTTATTTGGGCCAAAGGGGAAAGCGCAAAAGGAAGTTTTGCAGAGTCCAGGGGCCAGACGCCAGGGTCCCTGGCGTCTGGCTCCAGACGCCGGGAACCTTGGTGTCTAGCCCTAGAGTCCGAGAAGGACTCTTGCCTTTCGGGTGAAACCGGCTTTGTGGAGGCTTTTACTCCAAGTTTCGACCCCAAGGCTCAACATATAAATAGAGGGGCAGGGCTAGCACCAAAGACACATCAAAAAACACCAAGCCGTGTGTCGGCAACCCCGTCCCCTCTAGTTTATCCTCCGTCATAGTTTCCGTAGTGCTTAGGCGAAGCCCTACGGAGATTTTTTTTCACCAACACCGTCACCACGCCGTCGTGCTGCCGGAACTCATCTACTACTTCGTCCGTCTTGCTGGATCGAGAAGGCGAGGACGTCATTGAGCTAAACGTGTGCAGAACTCGGAGGTGCCGTGCGTTCGGTACTTGGATCGGCCGGATCGTGAAGACGTACGACTACATCAACCACGTTGATAAACGCTTCCGCTTAGAGATCTTCAAGGGTATGAAGATACACTCCCCCTCTCATTGCTATGCATCACCATGATCTTGCATGTGCGTAGGAATTTTTTTGAAATTACTACGTTCCCCAACAGTGGCATCCGAGCCTGGTTTTATGCGTAGATGTTATATGCACGAGTAGAACACAAGTGAGTTGTGGGCGATACAAGTCATACTGCTTACCAGCATGTCATACTTTCGTTCGACGGTATTGTTGGATGAAGCGGCCCGGACCGACATTACGCGTACGCTTACGCGAGACTGGTTCTACCGACGTGCTTTGCACACAGGTGGCTGGCGGGTGTCTGTTTCTCCAACTTTAGTTGAATCGAGTGTGGCTACGCCCGGTCCTTGAGTAGGTTAAAACAGCACTAACTTGACGAACTATCGTTGTGGTTTTGATGCGTAGGTAAGATCGGTTCTTGCTAAGCCCGTAGCAGCCACGTAAAACTTGCAACAACAAAGTAGAGGACGTCTAACTTGTTTTTGCAGGGCATGTTGTGATGTGATATGGTCAAGACGTGATGCTATATTTTATTGTATGAGATGATCATGTTTTGTAACCGAAGTTATCGGCAATCGGCAGGAGCCATATGGTTGTCGCTTTATTGTATGAAATGCAACGCCTGTAATGCTTTACTTTATCACTAAGCGGTAGCGATAGTCGTAGAAGCATAAGATTGGCGAGACGACAACGATGCTACGATGGAGATCAAGGTGTCGCTACCGGTGGCGATGGTGATCACGACGGTGCTTCGGAGATGGAGATCACAAGCACAAGATGATGATGGCCATATCATATCACTTATATTGATTGCATGTGATGTTTATCCTTTATGCATCTTATCTTGCTTTGATTGACGGTAGCATTTTAAGATGATCTCTCACTAATTATCAAGAAGTGTTCTCCCGAGTATGCACCGCTATAAAGTTCTTCGTCTTTGAGACACCACGTGATGATCGGGTGTGATAGGCTCTACATTCAAATAAAACGGGTGCAAAACAGTTGCACACGCGGAATACTCAGGTTAAACTTGACGAGCCTAGCATATACAGATATGGCCTCGAACACGAGACCGAAAGGTCGGCGTGAATCATATAGTAGATATGATCAACATAGTGATGTTCACCATTGAAAACTACTCCATCTCACGTGATGATCGGACATGGTTTAGTTGATTTGGATCACGTGATCACTTAGATGACTAGAGAGATGTCTGTCTAAGTGGGAGTTCTTAAGTAATATGATTAATTGAACTTAAATTTATCATGAACTTAGTCCTGGTAGTATTTTGATATGTTGTTGATGAACACATGATGTGTTCATGAGCTGTAGATCAATAGCTCGCGTTGTTGCTTTCATATTTTTATTTTGATATGTTCCTAGAGAAAACTGTGTTGAAAGATGTTAGTAGCAATGATGCGGATTAGATCCGTGATCTGAGGTTTATCCTCATTGCTGCACAGAAGAATTATGTCCTTGATGCACCGCTTGGTGACAAACCTATTGCAGGAGCAGATGCAGACGTTATGAACGTTTGGCTAGCTCAAAAAGATGAATACTTGATAGTTTAGTGCACCATGCTTAAACGGCTTAGAATCGGGACTTCAAAGACGTTTTGAACGTCATGGACCATATGAGATGTTCCAGGAGTTGAAGTTAATATTTCCAGCAAATACCGAGTTGAGAGATATGAAGTCTCCAACAAGTTCTATAGCTAAAAGATGGAGGAGAATCGCTCAACTAGTGAGCATGTGCTCAGATTATGCAGGTACTTCAATCGCTTGAATCAAGTGGGAGTTAATCTTCCAGATAAGATTGTGATTGACAGAATTCCTAGTCACCATCACTAAGTTACTAGAACTTCATGATGAACTATAGTATGCAAGGGATGACGAAAACGATTCTCGAGCTCTTCGTGATGTTGAAATCGTGAAGGTAGAAATCAAGAAAGAGCATCAAGTGTTGATGATTGACAAGACCACTAGTTTCAAGAAAAGGGCAAAGGGAAAGAAAGGGAAACTTCAAGTAGAATGGCAAACAAGTTGTCACTCCCGCGAAGAAGCCCAAAGCTGAACCAAAACCTGAAACTGAGTGCTTACACTGCAAAGGAAATGGTCACTGGAAGCGGAAATGCCCTGAATATTTGGTGGATAAGAAGGATGGCAAAGTGAACAAAGGTATATTTGATATACAGGTTATTGATGTGTGCCTTACTAGTGTTTATAGTAGCCCCTAAGTATTTGATACTTGTTCGGTTGCTAAGATTAGTAACTCGAAACAGAGTTACGTATAAACAGAGACTAGTTGAGGGTGAAGTGACGATGTGTTTTGGAAGTGGTTCCAAGATTGATATGATCATCATCGCACACCGCCTATATTTTCTAGATTAGTGTTAAACCTAAATAAATGTTATTTGGCGTTATGCGTTGAGCATGAATATGATTTGATCATGTTTATTGCAATACGGTTATTCATTTAAAGTCGAGAATAATTGTTGTTACATTTACATGAATAAAACCTTCAATGGTCATAGACCCAATGAAAATAGTTTGTTGGATCTCGATCGTAATAATACACATATTCATAATATTGATGCCAAAAGATGCAAAGTTAATAATGATAGTGCAACTTATTTGTGGCACTGCCGTTTGGGTCATATCGGTGTAAAGCACATGAAGAAACTCCATAAAGATGGATTTTCGGAATCACTTGGTTATGAATCATTTGATGCTTGCGAACCGTGCCTTTTGGGCAAGATGACTAAAACTCCGTTCTCCGGAACAATGGAACGAGCTACTGACTTGTTGGAAATAATACATACCGATGTATGCGATCCAATGAGTGTTGATGCTCGTGGCAAGTATCGTTATTTTCTGACCTTCACAAGTTGATTTGAGCAGATATAGGTATATCTACTTGATGAAACATAAGTCTGAAACATTTGAAAAGTTCAAAGAATTTCAGAGTGAAGTGGAAAATCATCGTAACAAGAAAAATAAAGTTTCTACGATCTGATCATGGAGACGAATATTTGAGTTACGAATTTGGTCTTCATTTGAAACAATGTGAAATAGTTTCACAGCTCACGCCACATGGAACACCACAGCGTAATGGTGTGTCCGAACGTCGTAACCGCACTTTATTTGATATGGTGCGATCAATGATGTCTCTTACTGATTTACCAATATCGTTTTGGGGTTATGCATTAGAGACAACTGCATTCACGTTTTATAGGGCACCATCTAAATCCGTTTGAGACGACATTGTATGAACTATGGTTTAGCAATAAACCTAAGCTGTCGTTTCTTAAAGTTTGGGGCTGTGATGCTTATGTGAAGAAACTTCAACCAGATAAGCTCGAACCCAAATCGGAGAAATGTGTCTTCATAGGATACCCAAAAGAGACTATTGAGTACACCTTCTATCACAGATCCGAAGGCAAGATATTCGTTGCTAAAATGGATCCTTTCTAGAGAAGGAGTTTCTCTCGAAAGAAGTGAGTGGGAGGAAAGTGAAACTTGATAAGGTAATTGTACCTTCTCCCGAATTGGAAAATAGTTCATCACCGAAATCAGTTCCAGTGATGTCTACACCAATTAGTGAGGAAGTTAATGATGATGATCATGAAACTTCAGATCAAGTTGTTACTGAACCTCGTAGGTCAACCAGAGTAAGATCCGCACCAGAGTGGTACGGTAATCCTGTTCTGGAAGTTATGTTACTAGACCATGACGAACCTACGAACTATGAAGAAGCGATGGTGAGCCCAGATTCCGCAAAATGGCTTGAGGCCATGAAATCTGAGATGGGATCCATGTATAAGAACAAAGTGTGGACTTTGATTGACTTGCCCGATGATCGGCAAGCCATAGAAAATAAATGGATCTTCAAGAGGAAGATGGACACTGATAGTAGTGTTACTATCTACAAAGCTCGACTTGTCACAAAAAGTTTTTCGACAAGTTCAAGGTGTTGACTACAATGAGATTTTCTCAACTGTAGCGATGCTTAAGCCTGTCCGAATCATGTTAGCAATTGCCACATTTTATGAAATCTAGCAAATGGATGTCAAAACTACATTCTTTAATGGATTTATTAAAGAAGAGTTGTATATGATGCAACCGTAAGGTTTTGTCAATCCTAAAGGAGCTAACAAAATGTGCAAGCTCCAAATGATCCATCTATGGACTGGTGCAAGCATCTCGGAGTTGGAATACACGCTTTGATAAGTTGATCAAAGCATATAGTTTTATACAGACTTGCGGTGAAGCCTGTATTTACAATAAAGTGAGTGGGAGCACTACCGCCTTTCTGATAAATATATGTGAGTAACATATTGTTGATCGAAATGATGTAGAATTTTCCGAAAGCATAAAGGAGTATTTGAAAGGAGTTCTTTAGAAGAAAGACCTCAGTAAAGCTACTTACATATTGAGCATCAAGATCTATTGAGATAGATCAAGACGCTTGATAAGTTTTTTCAATAAGTACATGCCTTGTCAAGATTTTGAAGTAGTTCAAAATGGAACAGTCAAAGAAAAGTTCTTGCCTGTGTTGCAAAGGTGTGAAATTGAGTAAGACTCAAATCCCGACCACGGCAGAAAATAGAAAAGAGAATGAAAGTCATTCCCTATGCCTCGATCATAGGTTCTATAAAGTATGCTATGCTATGTACCGGACCTATTGTATACCTTGTTCTGAATTTCGCAAGGAGTACAATAGTGATCTAGGAGTAGATCCATCGGACATTGGTCAAGAACATCCTTAGTGAGGACTAAGGAAATATTTCTCGATTATGGAGGTGATAAAAGAGCCCGTCGTAAAGAGTTACATCGATGCAAGCTTTTTACACCGATCCAGATGACTCTAAGTCTCAATCTGGATACATATTGAAAGTGGGAGCAATTAGCTAGAGTAGCTCCGTGCGAGCATTGTAGACATAGAATATTTGCAAAATACATACGGCTCACGAATGTGATGAGACCCGTTGACTAAGCTTCTCTCACGAGCAAAACATGATCATACCTTAGTACTCTTTGGGTGTTAATCACATAGCGATGTGAACTAGATTATTGACTCTAGTAAACCCTTTGGGTGTTGGTCACATAACGATGTGAACTATGGGTGTTAATCACATACAGATGTGAATATTGGTGTTGAATCACATGATGTTGTGAACTAGATTATTGACTCTAGTGCAAGTGGGAGACTGGAGGAAATATGCCCTAGAGGCAATAATAAAGTTATTATTTATTTCCTTATATCATGATAAATGTTTATTATTCATGCTAGAATTGTATTAACCGGAAACATAATACATGTGTGAATACATAGACAAACAGATTGTCACTAGTATGCCTCTACTTGACTAGCTCGTTGATAAAAAATGGTTATGTTTCCTAGCCATAGACATGAGTTGTCATTTGATTAAGGGGATCACATCATTAGGAGAATGATGTGATTGACATGACCCATTCTGTTAGCTTAGTACACGAACGTTTAGTATGTTGCTATTGCTTTCTTCATGACTTATACATGTTCCTATGACTATGAGATTATGCAACTCCCGTTTACCGGAGGAACACTTTGTGTGCTACCAAACGTCACAACGTAACTGGGTGATTATAAAGGAGCTCTGCAGGTGTCTCCGAAGGTACTTGTTGGGTTGGCGTATTTCGAGATTAGGATTTGTCACTCCGATTGTCAGAGAGGTATCTCCGGCCCTCTCGGTAATGCACATCACTATAAGCCTTGCAAGCAATGTAGCTAATGAGTTAGTTACGGAATGATGCATTAAGTAACGAGTAAAGAGACTTGCCGGTAACGAGATTGAACTAGGTATTGGATACCGACGATTGAATCTCGGGCAAGTAACATACCGATGACAAAGGGAACAACGTATGTTGTTATGCGGTTTGACCGATAAAGATCTTTGTAGAATATGTAGAAGCCAATATGGGCATCCGTGTCCCGCTATTGGTTATTGACCGAAACGTGTCTCGGTCATGTCTACATAGTTCTCGAACCCGTAGGGTCCGTGACGCTTAACATTTCGTTGACGATATAGTATTATATGAGTTATGTATGTTGGTAACCGAATGTTGTTCGGAGTCCCGAATGAGATCATGGACATGACGAGGAACTCCAGAATGGTCCGGAGATAAAGTTTGATATATGGGATAATAGTGTTTGATCTCCGGAAGGGTTCCGTAATTCACCCGGAAGGGGTTCCGGATGTTTCCCGAAATGTTTGGGTACGAGAACACGTTATTTGGGCCAAAGGGGAAAGCCCACAAGGTTTTTGGAAATCGCAAAAGGAAGTTTTGCGGAGTCCAGGGCGACGCCAGGTCCTCGGCGTGCAGGTCCGCACGCCGGGAACCTGGCGTTCGCCCGAGTCCGAGAAGGACTCTTGCCTTTCGGGTGAAACCGACTTTGTGGAGGCTTTTACTCCAAGTTTCGACCCCAAGGCTCAACATATAAATACAGGGGCAAGGCTAGCACCAAAGACACATCAAGAAACACCAAGCCGTGTGCCGGCAACCCCGTCCCCTCTAGTTTATCCTCCGTCATAGTTTCCGTAGTGCTTAGGCGAAGCCCTGCGGAGATTGTTTTTCACCAACACCGTCACCACGCTGTCGTGCTGCCGGAACTCATCTACTACTTCGCCCGTCTTGCTGGATCGAGAAGGCGAGGACGTCATCGAGCTGAACGTGTGCAGAACTTGGAGGTGCCGTGCGTTTGGTACTTGGATCGGTCGGATCGTGAAGACGTACGACTACATCAACCACGTTGATAAACGCTTCCGCTTAGCGATCTTCAAGGGTATGAAGATACACTCCCCCTCTCGTTGCTATGCATCACCATGATCTTGCGTGTGCGTAGGAATTTTTTTGAAATTACTACGTTCCCTAACAGCATCTCCATGGGCTTGACTGGGAGGTGATTGTGGTGGATCACAAGGGCAACACCGGCGCCTAGTGCACGCGCGGCGGTAAAATCATACTGTACACGGGATTGCTCGACCACTTCAAGCAGAAAGCTCTTTTTACCGGTGCAGGTAGCTACCGGCGAATCATCCACCGTTCACATGCGCAGTGATTCGTGCTATAGGGAGCCCACAGACAATGTATATATGTGTATAATAACAACCCATCTCTTGTATCTTAATTAATAGTCAAATCAATATCAGATGAAACGGGCGCATGTCAACAATAAAGTTGTACTTGACGCATGCATGGTCCATTCTCTCTCCTCATTCTCACCTACAGAAGATGCATCACATGCCAGACTAATTCATGCTCTTTATTTTCTCTTTAGCAATTTCATTCATTCATATATTTTAAATTGCAACTTCATTTTTGAAACTTTTTATATATTTGAACTCCTGATGCCAAGACCTTCAGAACAAGATTAATCTTGAAAACATTCAAACATCTTTTAATTTCAACGTTTCAAATGAGTGAAACATGTTTTGTGGAATACTCGAAATAAGTATTTGAGCGAAACAAAATTTTTAAATGAGTACATTCTGTTTTCATGCATATGAAACAAATTTCATTGTGAAATATGTTTAACTTGTAACTTAGAAAAATGTGAAACTAGTTATTTTAAAACATGCGAGACAGATTATTTCAATTTTTTTATAAATGAGCAAAATCTATTTTATGAAGCGAGTGAAATTGTTTTTTTATTTCATTTAAATGTCACTTATTTCAAGTTAAATTTTATATTTCAAACATTTGAAACTAACTTTTGAGTTGATTGAAATACATTTGAATATATTTCATAAATACAAAGTGGAATTAGTTTTTGAGATATATTTTGTAATGAGTGAAATCAGTTTTACGAAATGAGTTATTTCAATTAACTGAAATAGGTCTTTTGAATTCAATGAAACCAATTTTATGAAATAGATTGTTCCAATGTGTGAAATTGATTATGTCTGTGAAGCTGCTTACTCCTGATTGTGAAACTGATATTTAGGAAATATAATTGCAAGTGAAATATGAAACTATAAATTTTAAATATGCATGCATTATTTTAAAGCGGTGAAATCTGTAATATAAAATGAGTGAATCAGTTTTCGAAATGAATGGAATCATGTTTTTAAAACGGATGAAATATGTTTTCTTAATGTGTGAAACCTGTCTTTTCAAATGAGTGAATTCATATTTTTTTTAAATGAGTGAATTGTTATTTTGAATCAACTAAAAAAGATGAGTGAAATATGCTTTTCAATATGAGTGAAAAATGTTTTTCAATTTGAGTGAAATATGTTTTTAAAAATCCGCTAAATTAAAGCTAGTTCGAATGTATCCATAATTGATCTTCTTCTGAAGCTCTTCTTGCTAGGAATTCAAATATATAAAAAAATTCAAAATAGGAGTTGTCATTAAAAAGATATCCATGATCCAAAATTTCACAATGAAATTAAATGAAAGTATTTTGATGGAGAGAGAGAGGGAATATTTAACTTGCATGCAACTGGTCTTGTCGTACATTTTTTCTCTCTCCTGACAAAAGATGACAAGTGCATGCAAATGTTCACATGTATTCCTGTGTATTCTATCCATGTCTCTTATACAACAAAAGGGGGCACGAATCTCCAAAACAGCAGCAATGGTGGGTGTTGCACCGATAGGTACCAGCTCCGGTAAAAAAACTTAGTCGCCACTTCAAGACCGATGGTGAGATTGCATTTGCTATCGCTCACGAGGTAGATCCCTTGGACTAATGAACTCATCTCATGTTTCCTCCTTATTATTATCCGATTATATTTTCAGGTGGACTACTCCAATTAACATTCACATCTTTTTCTTAGGTTGCGCACATCATCGCAAGGCACAAATCCAAAATCAGCTCGACCAAGTGGGTGACTAAACCCTCCTATTATTACTTCCGGCGAAGGTACGTCTGCTTCTCATTTCACATTATTGTTCATGGCGATTTTCATTTTCTTTCCGCGGGAACATGGCGATTTACATTGTACATGTAACACGTAAATACCTTGTATGATCAGAAAAATGAGTGCTCATGTATTCTTCTTTGATAAAAAGACCCGATGGTATGTGTTGTTACCTATATATGTAGGACGGAAACAAAGGCAGATCACATTGGAAACCTACTACTCGCTGCCGCTGGTTTCGATCCACACATGGCACTCACATTCTTTAAGAAGAAAGCAAAGCTGGTACAATTTGAAACATTCAAAGAGTACTATCTCTCCACTCATCCTCCATACAAGAGAAGATTGCAATTTTTATCGCA
Source organism: Aegilops bicornis (assembly GCA_021605145.1). Lineage (NCBI taxonomy): Eukaryota > Viridiplantae > Streptophyta > Magnoliopsida > Poales > Poaceae > Aegilops > Aegilops bicornis. The sequence continues at coordinate 777,086,072 of CM038673.1, read as the reverse complement.
GCCGAAGATCATGAAGACGGTGCTTGAACTATATAGAGAAGCCACTTCCATTAAAGATAGTATAAAGCGATAGGTACCAGGCGTTTTATGGAGATATCAAGCAGAGATGAATCTATATTTGACATAGTTCGGTTTCCATTTCGAGTTCTTTACAGTGTCCCCAAAGTTAATATGGGCCATCCATGCATGCCAATCCAACGGTTAAATTCATCTGATACTGCGACACAATTCTACGAGAGTACCATCACCTAAGAGGGTACCTCCTTTCCAAGGGTAAAGTTGTAGCTTTGATTGAACAATTGTGTAATGGGGAACTAAATTGAATTAGGAGAGGAAATTTACCAGTTTTTTTATTTGATTTGTGATTATGGTCATGGGGGAATTGTGTTCGATTGATGATTCCTTCCACTAAACGCTAGATCACCATTTGTTTGTTGAACACAGTTCTTTTCGCGTTTGATCTTGTGGCCGACACAAACAATTTTGGCAATCTTATGAGAGATCCTCCTGCAGCTTCTCCACGTCCCATGTTCTTGTGCCCGGCACAAACAATTTTGACACCAGAACAAGAGGGGTAGGTGATTCCATGCACATTGGTCTCAGCATATGACCCCGTGGTAAGTTTCCCTACATGATCCTGGTATTCCTTGGCGTAGTACATCGCACCCTTCCAAAATTCCTCTCTATACCTGTCAAGATGAGCTTCCAAGGGCCGCTTCCAAAGACATTCAGATCGTGCCTTCAAAAGTCAGATACTTAATGATGTTGGTTCCTTCAAGAGCCCCCATTCTTGTCCCGATACACAAGTTAAAAATTACCAATATCACGAAAACCCAATCCCCCATATATTTTGGCATGCACTTGGAATCGCATGAGACCCAAGATCATCTTCCTTTCTCTTGCTTCCTCACCAGAAACTCCGTATGAGTGAAGTAATACTCTTGAGAATGTTGGCACAACCTAAGCAACTGACATGTTTAAAATCTCTTCCCAGCCATACATAGCAAGAGTTTTTCTATCCACCCGTGAACTCTTTTCTAGGCATTATCTTTCAGATATGCAAACACTCCATTTATTTGCCTGCCAACATCAACTGGTAATCCCAAGTATTTGTCATTAAGAGATTATTTCCCTACTTTCAAATTTTTCTTTATTGAATGTAAGTTATTTTCAGAGCAGCCCTTACCAAAGTAAATAGAGGATTTGGATAGGTTCCCTCGCTGCCCAGAAGCATCACAATACTTTTGTATTGAATCTCTGACACAAGTCGCCCTTCGATAGATGCTTTAAAAAATAACAGAGTATCATCCGCAAAAAGAAGGTGGTTAACAGTAAGTGCCAAGGGAGCCCCTTGTATACCGGTCAATGTCATTTCCTCACGCTTTAACATACAACACAGCCCTTCAAATGCCAGCAAAAAATAGCTAAGGAGATATGAGGCTCTGGCGGTCTAAACTCCTTTGAGGCACCACCATTAAAGAGCACTTAGTAGGTAACCAAGGTCACCCTATTCAAGATGAGCTGCACAAACCTTGGGGCTAATCCAAATTTCTTCATGATAGCTTCCAGATAACTCCATTCTACTCTGGCATATATAGGGTTTCATCGTATCTAACGTAACTGCACAATAAGAATTAGGCTTGCTATTCTTTGCTTAATGACATGTAGACATTTATATGCGCATATGATTAGCCAGAAAAAGGTTTTTTTTAGTAAATGCTGTACCGTACAATTTGTAATTTTGGGCCATTTTGGGCTGAGATTCAGCAACAAGCGAAGCCCAAAGCCCTCTCCCACCACCGCAGAACCCCTTCTCCCCGTCACACACACACACACACACACACACACACACACGGCACACGCCGCGGCAAAGCGAGAGAGAAGGGGCAAGGCGAAGCGGCGGTCTCGTCCACCACCACCACCACCACCACCACCGGCGAGCGATGTCGGCCGCGGGGAAGGCGAAGGCGAGCGGCGGCAAGCGGGGCGGGGCCAAGGACCCCGACGAGGCGCCCCGGTCCGACAAGAGGCGGCGCGACATGGACGACTCCGACCCCGAGCTCGAGCTCGACAGGTGCCTCCCCTCCCCTCCCCTCCCCCGCTGTTCGCGCCGCCGCTCTGCGCTCCGCGCGTCCCGCTCGCGGCGTTGCTCGGATCGAAGGGGCCGACGGCGAGGGCGAGGGTTTCCTGGCCGCTCCCCCTCTCGCGGGCGGTTCGTGTCGGATTTTCGTGCGCTTGACTGATTTGGCCATGTGATTTGTTGGTGTTTGCTCCGATGGGATCCGCCGAGACAGCGACTTCAAGCAGATCGTGACGATGCTGCGCCACATCAAGGACAAGGCTCACAAGGACGGCCAGAAGAAGACCGAGCAGGCCATCTCCAGGTGATCCCCGCTCCCATCCACCTCCCCATGTTTCTCCCGGGTCAATCTCGCAATGCAGATTTCTACCAGCCCCACTCTCATGAGAGATTTGTTTCCTGCAGCGGTAGGATTCAGTGGCTACGAGTGTGTTATCTGAACCTGATGTGTGCGCTGTATCTGAACCTGATATATGCATTGTATCGTTTTTGATAGGTATATGCACTGTATCTGAATTTAGGCTTCAGGAGTATGTAAATGGATGAGAACTAGGAGTTTCCAGTGTCATGCTGTTTGTGAATGATAGGGTGCCCTTTTGATGATTGGAGTAGTAGGTACCAATGCGATGACAAGGCTTAGAAGTGTTGCGTGCACCAGTTGGTGTAACACGATTTATCCACCTTGTTCAGAGTGAACCATGGCTAGTTTTTTTTATCGAACATATGCATCGCATCCACCTCCCCTTTTTATCCATGGCACATTCTCACAATAGCCTGCAAAGACTTTGGGGTTATGTTTGTGCTTCTGTTTACTGCATTGCATTGCATTTAGATATTGCAAATCTATGTTGCATCACCAAAGTAGCAGGACAGCATACCCTTGTTGTCAGGTGTTTGTGAATGCTTAGGTCTCGTATGTAATCTTGCGCCAGTAGATCATAAACTCGTAAGAGACATTTTAGGTACTTTGTAATGTTGTGGCAGTTGATCATAAACTCGTCTACCAGTGCTTCTAGCCTGCTGTATGCCTGTACCTGAATTTAGATATTGGAAATCTATGTTTGCATCACCAAAGTACCAGGAGAGCATACCATTATTGTCAGGTTGTTTCTGACTGCTTAGGTCTTGTATGTAATTTTGCGCCAGTAGATCATAAACTTGTAAGAGATATTTTAGGCACTTTGTAATGTTGTGCAGTTGATCATGAACTCATGGGAGATTTGTTCCCTTCAATGGTAGGATTGTGGAGTTATGAGTGTTATCAGTGCTTCTGTAGCCTGCTGTATGCCTGTACCTGAATTTATGTTCCAGAAGTCTGTAGTTCGATGGGAAGTACTCCCTCAGTCCGAAAATACTTGTCATCAAAATGGATAAAAAGAGATGTATCTAGAACTAAAATACATCTAGATACGTCCCCTTTTATCCATTTTGATGACAAGTATTTCTGGACGGAGGGAGTAGGATTTACGAGTGTCATGTTATTTGTGAATGTTTGGGTGCCCATCTGATGATTGGAGTAGTGGGTACTGATGCAACGATCGGACTTGGAAGCGTAGTGTGCACCGATTGGTTTAACACGATTCATCCGCCTTCTTTGTGGAAAAAATACTTTTGTTGATCGAATCTATGCATCCACCTTCCCTTTTTTCTTCTGACTCACTCTCACAATAGTCTGCAAGGACTTCGGAGTCATGTTACTGTTTCCACCTGCTGTGTGCATTTAGACATTGGAAATCTGTGTTCGCGTCACCAAATTAACAGGGCAGCATACCATGGTTTCCAGATTGGTCATGACTGCTTAGGTCTTGTCTGTAGTGTTGTGCCAGTAGATTATAAACTTATAAGGAAGCATATCATACATGATCATTCCGGTATGAAGGATGGATTCATATGATGAATTGATGACATCTCAGTGTGCATATTCAGTGGCTTGATATTTTGAGCCTTTCCGGTCTGACAAAAGTCCCAATTTATGTCTATTGCACACTTTTTAGCTGCTGGTAGAATTTACTTTACTAACAGATTCTTTTACTTTCAGCGTTGCAACAGAGATTCAATCTATGGTACAGGACACCAAGACAAAGTTTGAGAAGGAAAGGTGAACAACCGAACTGTTTCACTTGCCTTTAACTTTCTGTGTGTAGAAATACAAATTTCTGTTATCTTTTTTACTCATTGCTCCAACATGAACAATATATAAGCTAGTTCTTGATAATAAAAACTATGAATGCTATTGATATGTACTCTGATTGCTGACAAATGCTACTGATTGCATTAGCAGGCAGAATGTTCTTAAAGCTCTAACGAAGGCTTCCAAAGAGGTTTTGAACTTCTATTGATGCAATAATGTACATCAGGTTATATAATATTGCCACAGTTTGGTTACCAGCTTTAAATTGTTGCAATGCAGTGTGAAGGTTCATTGAAGACCGAGTACACCAAGTTTCAAGCCACTCATGACAAGTTCTCCAAAGACAAGGCTGCACACGTACAGAATTTCAAAGGTGTGCCTAATGTGCATCCTCTACCACATTTTCTGAAGTCTATGGCATATATACACTCTACATGTTACGATAAATACATATTTCTACTCGTGGCAGGAGTATATGTTGAACATAGTCTGCTCTTGTCCTAGCTTTTGACCCTAGAAAAACAGTAGCTGCATCCTTTTTGAATTATAACCATATTTGCATACAAATGAGTTTGTTATCTTGCCCTGACACATGTAGGAGAATTATATTGCCAAACAGTATCCAAAGAAAACTCGTGCAGTTCACGAAAAGTTGTGCTACTGGCTAGTAAAATGCACTTAATTATTTATTATTTGTTTGAAACGATGAGCCAGCCAATATCTTCAGGTTATACTTGTGCATGCTGAGACCTGGTTTTGTAGTTTCCTGCCACGTAATGAATGATCTCTGTTGTCGACTACCTACTTATCTTATCCACATGTCGTGTGCTGCAGATCTTTTCTCAAAATTTGAAGTTGAAAAGGAGAAACTGATAGTTCAGTATGAACTGCAAAGTAAGTATCCCTCCGTCCCATAATGTAAGACGTTTTTTGGTCGGAGGGAGTAGATGCTTACACTAGTTATGTATAAGAAAGATCTTTGCTGTCACTTGTCTTTTTAACCGTCCTTGTATGTGGAAGATTCTTTGCTCTTACTCAAATACTACCTGTTTAACAGGGAAGAAGGAAAAGGCTACTCTTGCTGATCTTGAGAAAACAGTTTCGGAGAAGATAACAGATGCAGAAGAATCTCTGAAGAAGTTGAAGCAGGTCTGTTCAGCATGCTGCATCATTACTTGAACCGACTTTCTGCATCATTGCTTTAACAGAGTTTGATGCGTATCAGTACCATGGAATTCTCTTTGACAAATAACCCTGTGTTTGTGTCTCGCAGGGTGACAAATCCATCATCAAGCTTCGCAAGTCCTTTGCCTCGTTCCTGAGCCCCGACGAGGAGGAGGACTGATAACGGCTCTTGCCAGATGGTCCGTCTTTCAGATCGACCTGGATAGTACATGGTTTTGAAGAAGATAGATGATGCACAGGGGAAAGAGAGACAGTAGGTTCTGTAGCGTTTCGGTAGCTTCACCCGCACGGCTCATACATACGGTTTCGGTGCTCTGATGTCCGTCTTTCAGATCGACATGGATAGTGGTATCTGGTTCTGAAGAAGAGAGATGATGCGCGTAGGTTCCATAGGATTTCGAATAGCTTCTTCACCCGCACGGCTCATGCGGTTTCGGTGTTCCAATGCACGATCAAACCTAACTTTTCCTGCTCTTTGATTTATAACCTAGCACCTGGGTTGCTTTCTTGCACTCACAGCAGCCATTGCTAAGCTCCTGCCCGACCTCTGCTTATGTTTTCAAGCATGCAAATTCTCTAGCAGCCGTCCCCATGCCTGGACCAACAAGATTGAGTAAGAAACATATAGTAGTACTACATATACATACATATATCGAGCAATTATATTATCTTGGCATGTATGTTGTCAACGAAAAATACTAGAAAAGTTTACATCTACTGCAAGGTTTTTAGGCTACTCCACATTGCATCCTTCCCTGGATATTGTAACCGGAAGTGGTAATCTGGATCTGAAGTCTGGAGACGTCGTCGTTCCGCCTCAAGTACACGTCGCCTCCTCGGGGCCTTTCACCTTGACCATGACGCGCTTCAGGCAGTTCCGGCACCGGAGGTTCCACGTGCCGGCGGACACCATGGACGTGAACTGCGTCTCGCACTGCGGGCACCGGGCCGGGCACTGGAACGTCGGCGGCTTCGTGGGCGGCGGCGGCGGAGGATGAGGGTTCCCGCTGGGCACCTGGTGGTACGACCCCGACGACGTCCACACGTACGTCCTCCTCTGCTCCTGCTCGCGCAGCACGGTCTGGCACCGGACGCACCTGGCCTGCCCGGCCGCCAGCTCGCCGCCGGGGACCTCCCTGGCCACCCTGCAGCGCTCGCAGCGGACGCGGACGAACCTCCCCGCGCGCGACGCCGGCTCGGCGGCAGGTGGCGGCGGTGGCGCCTCGGGCGCGGCCGGCTTGGACTGCTTCGGCGGTGTGGACTGCTGCTTCGCCGCGTGGTGCGACCGGTACCACTCCTGCGCGGAGGCCGCGGTGGTGGCGGCGCTGCTGCTGTAGTAGGGGACGTGGCCGGCGCCGGAGCCGGAGGAGAGGGCGTCGCAGGCCTGGCCGAGCAGCTTGAAGGCGCCCTCGGCGGCCGCGGAGCGGTTCTTGTCGGGGTGGACGAGGAGGGACAGGCGCCGGAACTGCCTCTTCACGGCGGAGGCGGACGCGGAGCGGCCCACGCCGAGGACGTCGTGCCAGTAGCCCGCGCGGTGCTGGGTCCCGGCCGCGGCGGCGTGGACGTCGTAGGCGGCGAGCGCGTGCGCGGCGCCGGGGAGCGACGGGGAGATCCGCCGGGCCTTGGCGGCCAGCCGGCGGGCCCCCGCCACGTTGCCGGCGAGGAAGTGCTCCTCCGCGCGCCGGAGCGCCCTCTCGGCCTCCTCCCTGTTGGCCGCCTCCGCCGCCATCTGCTCTGCGCTCGTCGTTCGTCGTCTGTGTCTGCGGAGTCGGTCGCTATGGCGGTTGGGTGCCGGTGTATATGATGCCGCGCGCGCGCGTGCGAGAGAAGATCGGACGATGTACGGCGTGTACTATGTAGCGGAGCGGACGAGTGGCCGACTCCAGGTCCAGATCGGAGAGGCTGCGCGAACTCGTATTTCTTTCGGGTTGGGACGAGACGGGCCGAAGAGAGAAGGCTGGACTTGTCCGTCTTGTTACTTCCAGCCTGGCCCAATGTTCAGGCGGATCGCGCCACCTGCGCCTCCTCTATAGATAGAGCCAAACCCTATTCGGCGCCTTCTGCATCCCTTACTTCGTTTAACACGCTGGGCCGGCCCATTTATCCCTTTTTCCTGTTTTAAAGGGCAAAAAACTCTGCGCGGGTGAGATTCCAACCGCGACCTCCTCGTTCGAAGTTAGCTTCGATAACCAACAGGACAACCAACGTCATGCGATTCATTACATCCCCTTTCCTTCTTTTGTTCCATGCTCTCCTTTCTTTTACCTTTCAAAAATTTTTGTTCCTCTTTTTAAAAGATACATAAACTTTTTTCACAAATTCGATGAACTTTATTCAAAACTGGTGAACTTCTTAGAATTCGTGAACTTTTTTACAAAATTGGTGAACTTTTTCTGAAAATCCGTGAACGTTTTTCCAAAATTGATGATTTTTTTTCAAATTCGTGAAGTTTTTTGTCAAAATCAATGAACTTTTTTCAAACCAGTCAAATTTTTTCCAGAATCCGGTGAACTTTCTGCAAATTCTTGAACTTTTTTGCCAAAACTGATGAACTTTTTTCAAATACGTGAACTTTTCTTCAAAAATCCCGTGAATGTTTTTCAAATTCGTGAACTTTTTTCTGGGAAACTCATGAATTCATTTTTCAAAATAGATCATCATTTTCAATATACGTGAATTCAATATACGTGAATTCTGTTTCATATTTACGTTTTCTTTTTTCAAAAAATCCTAACTAGAACTGAAACAACGGTAAAATAGTGCCAGTTTCAGTTATAGGACATCGTATTGATTGTGGTGTGGTGGTTAATGTTCGACGCCTGTAGATGTTAGCGAGCGGGTTCGGATCCCATCTATCGCAGATATAATAGTGGTGTATATAGTTTTCTTCCCGTTCTGTTTTTTAACATGTTGCTGGATGTCCCCGATATACCCGAAAATGATATACTTATGGATGACTCTTACAGAATTAATCTTACGGATGTACATGTCAACTCATAATTCAATTCTTCCCCCTGATTTTCGGGGTGAGGTCGTCCTTCTTCCAAAATTGATAACTACACCTTTGTCTATAGCTTCCAATCCGTAAAAAAAAAGTGCAATGCTGCGTCATACCTATCGTCGGTGTTGTTGATACCACCATACATATGTACTTCCTCCGTCTGATGTCAACTATTGACAAAACGGAGGGATATTTCACAAATAAACAAATAAAATAAACACAGAATATCATAATAACACAAAAAATGGAAAAATAGAAAAATGAGGGAAGAACCCGGCATGGGTCAGTCCATTCCGGGTTCTCCCCCATAGTGGTTTCAGGAAGGTTCTAGAAGCTTCCCTGGATTATCTTTTTCTTTTTACATTGTTTTATCCCTCTTAGTTGTTTCTTTTTATTATTCATCTTCTTATTTTATTATCTTTATCTTTTTTCCTTTTTTCTTCTTGCGAACAAGTTTTCAAATTGGTGAACATTTTTCTGAATTCATGAACATATTTTTGAAGTCATGAATAATTTTCAAATTCACGGACATTGTTTTAAATGTAAACATTTTTTAATTAGAAAACATTTTTTATGAACCGTGAACATTTTTCTAATTGATGAACATTTTTCAAAATCGTGAACATATATTTATCTTTTGGAATTTGTTTTGAAATTGTTAACGTTTTTCTGAGTCAATGAACATATTTGAATCGATGAGCATTTTTTAAATACACATACATGTTTTGAACACTTTTCAAAATTAATGTGCATTTTTTAACATTAAAAAATTAAATATAATTTTTTTTGAATTCGCAGTTTTTTCAAATCCACTAAATGTTTGTCAAAATCGTGAACATTTTTTAGTCCACGAACATTTTATGATTTTTTTTCTTAAAATCCACTTTTTTATGTTTGGAATTTTTGGAAATCACGAATTGTTTTAAAGAATAAAAACTAAAATTAAAAAAATAAAAAGGAAAACTAATCAAAATTAATAAACAGGAGGGCGTTCCGGCCGGCTGGTGGTCCGGCCCAACAGGGGCGCGCTGGCTCGTTACCAGCGCCTCACGCGTTAGGAGATCACTTCTCGCCTGTTGCGAGACTTCTTCACTCTTTTTTTTAGAAGGAACGAGACTTCTTTACGGCATTTCCTAACGGGCGCCTTAAGCGCCCGTTTCTTCTGTTGCCGCAAACAAGCGCATACCCCCGCGCCGCGCTGGGCCGGCCCGTTTTATTCTTGTTCTTTCTGTTAAAAAATTGCAGCAAAAATCTTACTTTGAACGTAAGGGTTCGAACTTGCGATCTTTCCGTTGAAACAGCATCACACTAACCAACAGACCGTAGGCAGGTTTTTTTCTACCCTCTCGTTTAGGGTTTTCGCCTCTGGCGGCGCCGCCTCCGCCGTCTAGAGCTTTTCCGCTCGGATCTCACGTCGGTGTGCCCTCTGTTGATCCCGCCCGGGTGCGGGGAAGCGGAGGGGAGGATCGGCTACCCTCGTTCCGTCCTGTGGCGACGCGCGGACCGTGGGTTCACCCCGATGGCGACCGAAGCAGGATCATCTTCTGCAGGGTGGTCGGGCAAGAAACTGGAGGAGATGCTGCAGCACCTTGATCTCAAGGATGATGAACTGGATGACGTGATTGTGGGAGAGGAAGATACAAAGAAGTATGAGGCAGACGCACGATGGCTGGCGATCGGGAAGGTAAACACAACTCGGCAGTTTAGTTCATCTACGATGTTCGAAACCATGAAGTCCGTCTGGGGGGCTTGCACAAGTGCCAACATACAGAGAAGCTGGGGAAAACCTGTACATCTTTCAGATGTTTTGCCTTGGAGATTGGAAGAAAGTGGTTCATGGAGGACCCTAGCTGTTCAGAGGGATGGGGATGCTCATTGAAGATTATGATGGCAAGCAAGAACCATCTTCCTTTGTCTTCGACGGCCTGTATGTCTGGGCCCAGATCCATAATATCCCCGAACTTTATCGCAAGATGGAGGTGGTTGATCAACTTGCTCGTCGGATCGGCCGGGTCAAGGAGACACAGCTATCGCCTAGGCTCTTCTATGAGGGGGATTATGTTCGGGTCCGTGCTAGAATTCTGGTGAATAAACCCCTCACGAGGGTTACTCCGTTGAACGTAGTGGGCGAGGGAAGAAGACTCCTCCCTGTCAAATATGAAAAAATCCCCTATTTCTGCCAAGTTTGTGGTTTCATGGGTCACAACCATGAGGAGTGTGGAGATGGAGTTTGGGAGGCGAAAGATAAGCAATGGGGTAGCTGGATGCTGGCACAACGAAGGGAAGTAGCTCAGGAGCAGTTGGGTGGCGGCCGAGCCTCTCGAGGGGGCCGTTTTGGAGGCCGTGGCAGAGGAAGAGCAAGCAGGGGCGCCCCACCAACTCGCCAACCATCTCCAGTACGTAAACGTACATCTCAGGAAGCAGGGCTGAATTCAGGTGCAGAAGAGGAACACGAAGAAGTAACCAGCCCCTTGAAACCAGTCAGTTCAGAGCAAAAGGAACATGAAGCTACAGGAGTCCGCATAAACTTGAACTTCTCTGTGACTATCAGCACGCCAGGCCAAATTCAGCAAACCAACGGAGGAGGAAGTTCAGAGATGAACCAGACAGAGCCGGGCGCTGCAGGATGGGCTATGGTACCTATCCCTCCACCACCCCCACAGTATGTATCACCTAGAGATGCAAAGAAAGCGAAGAAAGGATCATCACCAATGAAACAGAACACAAACAATTCGGCATTGTTGGCGGGCTCCGATCTGGGGCGCCGCCAGGCCCAATGAAACTCTTATGCTGGAACTGTCGTGGGATAGGCGATCCTGCGACAGTTCGTGAACTCCGCGATCTTGTGGAGATTAGTTCGCCTGCTATCTTATGTTTAGTTGAAACTCAACTGCAAAAAAGTCGTGTTGAAGGTCTCCGAACTATGTTAGGTTATGATTTCAGTTTTGGAGTTGGTAGCACGGGTCGCAGTGGTGGCCTTTGTATCTTTTGGAAGAACTCTTTTGAAGTTGCAATAAAGAACTATTCCGAGTATCATGTTGATGCATGGGTCATGGAACCAGGGAAAGAGCAATGGAGGTTAACTTGTTTTTATAGAGAGGCCACTAGAAGCCTACGATACAAGACATGGGATACTATGAAGCGCTTGCGGGGTGAGAACACTCTCCCGTGGCTGTGCATAGGTGATTTCAACGAGATCTTGCGGCCAGAAGAGCAACATGGCCCTCATGAGCGGGACAGCTCACAGATTGATGCATTCAGAGAAGCGGTGGACATATGTGGTCTAGCGGATCTGGGATATCGAGGATTAGACTGGACTTGGGAGAAGAAGGTCGCCGGCGGTCACTTCTGCCGCGTTCGTTTGGATAGAGCCTTGGCTACACCTTGCTGGTCAGGCCTTTTCCCGTTTGCTTCCCTTGAGCATCTCACGGCGGCCAAGTCTGACCATTGTCCAATCCTTTTGGAGACTGATCTAGTTGACACAAGTGTGCGGGCCAACCAAAAGCGCTTTCGCTATGAATGCATGTGGGAGAGGGACACGCGGTTTGGCGACATACTCTCTGAAGCATGGAATTCAACTGGCCGAGCCAATATTGTAACGGAACTTTCGGGCAAGCTAGCATCGGTGGCGGACAAGCTACAGAGCTGGGGGCGGACCACCTTCGGTGCGGTGAGGGCAGAACTTCGCCGTCTACGTAAGCAGCTTGAAGCGCTACGCTCGCTCCCCAACCGAATGGAACCATCGAGAGAAGAGGAAAGAGTGGAAGCTCGTATGGTAGAATTGTGCCTAAGGGAGGATATTATGTGGCGCCAGAGGGCATGAATCCAATGGCTAGCGGAAGGCGATAGCAACACTAAACTTTTCACCGTAAAGCAAGTGCTCGGAAGGCCAAAAACAAGATCGTTGAGTTACAACGTTCAGATGGTTCTGCATGCACGGACGAATATGAGATGGCGGAGATGGCTACAGTGTTCTATAGCAATCTGTACACCTCGGAAGACACGGTGGGCATCGAGGAGGTTTTGTCACATATACCCTTACGGGTAGATGCTTCTATGAACGCATCGCTTATTGCACCGTACAGCAATGCCGAGGTGAAAACGGCTCTTTTTCAGATGTTCCCGACCAAGGCCCCAGGGCCCGACGGCTTCCCTGCACACTTTTTTCAACGACACTGGGAGTTGTGTGGTGATGAGGTTACTGCGATGGTGCTCAGAGTTCTTCAAGGAGAGGATTCCCCGGAGGAGATCAACAAAACGTTCATTGTTTTAATACCCAAGATTGCTAGTCCAAAAAATTTAGCACAATTTCGACCGATAAGCCTCTGCAACGTGATCTACAAGATTGCGTCCAAGGCTTTGGCAAATCGGTTCAAGCTCATTCTCCCCCACATCATTTTCGAAGAACAATCCGCATTTGTTCCAGGACGTCTTATTACAGACAACTTCATATCAGCCTATGAGTGTCTCCACTTCATGAAAACCAGGAAGTTGAAGGGCAACATGTTTTGCGCGTTAAAACTTGATATGATGAAGGCCTACGACAGGTTAGAGTGGAATTATTTGGAGAGAGTTATGCTCAAACTGGGAATCAGCCCGCTTTTTACACAAAAAGTGATGCGGTGTGTCACATCGGTCTCGTTTTCGGTCATCTTTAACGGTGGCAAACAGGAGGAGTTTCAGCCTTCCAGAGGACTCCGGCAGGGCTGCCCTATATCCCCATATTTATTTTTATTGGCTGCTGAGGGACTCTCTTGCCTTCTGAAATCCACGCAACCGGACGAGACTGTAAATGGCATCACGGTAGCACCTGGCGCACCTGAGGTAAATCACTTGCTTTTTGCAGATGATAGTCTTTTATTCTTTAATGCTACTCCTGAGATGGCAAGCAGAGTGGACACCCTCCTCCAGAAATATTGTGCGGCTTCGGGACAACGAATTAACAAGGAGAAATCCTCCATATTCTTTAGCAAGGGCTGCTCAGAAACCTCGAGGCAAGAGGTAAAGCAAATACTTCAAGTTCAAAATGAGAAGTTATCCGAAAAATATCTGGGCCTCCCTGCCGACGTAGGGAGAGGCAAGGAGGGATCTTTTAAATACCTCAAGGACAGGATTTGGAAGCAAGTGCAAGGCTGGATGGAGAAAGCACTTTCAGTGGGAGGGAAGGAGGTGCTCATCAAATCTGTGGCTCAAGCAATTCGTACATACTCTATGGCGTGTTTCAAACTCCCTAGAGGTTTATGCCAGCACATCAATGGCATCTTGAGAAAGTTTTGGTGGGGATCGAAAAAAGGAGAAAGAAAGACCGCTTGGGTATCGTGGGAAGTCATGGCCTTGGCCGAAGTTCATGGGAGGTATGGGGTTCCGCGACATCGAGCTCTTCAACCTAGCCTTGCTTGCAAGGCAAGTTTGGCGTCTTCTCCAGGAGCCAAACTCTCTGAGCACCCGGATTCTTAAAGCAGTTTACTACCCTACCTCATCCATCCTTGAAGCTGAACTAGGCAAGAACCCCTCACAGGTTTGGCGCTCCCTGATGGAAGGAAGAGACACCTTACGACTGGGATTAGTAAAACGAATTGGCTCCGGTGAACATACTAACATCTGGAGTGATAACTGGATACCACGAGACTTCAAGCTCCATCCGGTATGTCCCAAAACGCTGAACTCTCCTCAGATGGTTTCAGAACTTATTAACCCGATCACATCATCTTGGGATATGGACAAGCTCGAGACTCACTTTTACATGATGGATAAGGAAGCAATCGGCAATATCCCATTAATCTACCGGGTACGGGAAGACTTCTGGGCGTGGCATTATGAACGGAAGGGAATATTCACTGTCAGGTCAGCATACAAGCTCCTGTCCGCAACAAAACATCAACGCACAGACTGGCTGGAAAACAACGAGGGTCACTCGCGTATTGATTCAGATCGCAGGTCTTGGTCCACGCTTTGGGGCGCTGCAGTGCCTTCAAAAGTACGTGTTTTTTCCTGGCGGTTGGCGAAGAGTTCTATTCGGCGGGGAGAGTACGGAAGCATCGGAGCATGGTGACTTCGGCGGAATGTTCGATCGCCACTTGACGATCGACACTTGGCGCCATTCTCTCTTTGATGCGCATGGCCCGGTGTGTCTGGGCCCTCATCGAAGAGGATCTGTTGGAAACAATCATCTCAAAGCAGGAGACGGATGCTAAGTTATGGATGTTATGGCTTGTTGACACTCTACCTTGGCCGAACCTAGCACAAGTGCTTTGGTCACCATGTGGGCCATCTGGTGGGCAAGACATCGGGCTATACACGACAACCAATTTGAGTCCACTAAGCACCCACACTTTCATCAAGAAGTTTTTAGACGAACTCGAGATGCTACAAGACATAAAATCTAGGCCCTAGGACCTGGATGTATCATCCAGGGACCTGCATGTAAATAGCTGGGACATGCATGCAATGAAGAAGTCACGTGGTTCCCAATCGGTCCAACTGGCTCCCGCCCGAGCATCATGACACTAAAATGAATGTGGATGCCGGGTTTTCCAAGATAGGAGATAGAGCGGCCTCAACAGTGGTATGCAGGGACAAACAGGGCAAGTACCTAGGTGCCTCGGCAGTCATCTATGAAGGCCGATCTGACCCTACCATCCTCGAGGCACGGGCTTGCAGTGAGGCTCTCTCACTTGCAGCAGATCTGCATATTCAATCATTTTGTGTTGCATCAGATTGTCTGGAAGCGGTGTCGAACATACAAGCTGAGGTTCCCTGCAACTATCATTCCATCTTGCAGGATATCAAATATCAAATGCGGCAATTCCATGATGTAGAGTTCATACATGAAAATAGAAAGCACAATGGAGAAGCCCATGCCTTGGCAAAGGCAGCGGCTTCTCTAAGTCCCGGGCGCCACGTGTGGCTTAGCATTTTGCCCGAAATTATCTGTATCCCCATGTTTTTGAACTTCTAATAAAGGATACAGCAGCTCAAAAAAAAAAACTAACCAACAGACCAACACACCGATTGTGTACAGTTACTTATTTTCTTTCTTTTATTTACGTAGGCCGTGAGAGCCCACCAACCAGCTTTCACTGCTCGCTTATTCCTGGGCGTTATTTATTTTTTTTGGTTCCTTTTTTCTTTTTTTTCTTAAAATGCGAATTATTTAAAATTCGTGAAATTTTTAAAATTGAATGAAATTTTATCAAATTGATGAACTTTTTCTAAAATTTGATGAAAATTTCCAAATTCCATGAATTTTTTAAAGCGTGAACAATTATTGAGAACATGAACAAAAATTTATATACGACGAGTGATTTTCAAATATACACTGAACATTTTTTCGGTGTATGATGAACAATTTTTAACTACACAGCGAACATTTTTGTGATATACATTGAAATAATGTAAAACATATTTATACATTTTTTTATATAAGATGAACAAATTTTATACATTGAACATTTTTGTAATATAATCTGAACAATTTTTAACTACACATTAAACAATTTTGTGATATGCGCTGAAAAACCATTTAAATACCCATTGAACATTTTTTTATGTACACTGAACAATTTAAAATTGTGAACTTTTTTAAAATTCGTGCAACTTTTTTTTAAATTCGAATGTACTTTTTTGATATTTGTGAACTTTTTTAAAAATCAATGATTTTTTTAGTTCGTTAACCTTTTCAATTCGTGATTTTTTTTAAATCTGTGAACTTCCAAATTTCTTCCCAAAAAAATTTACGTTTTCCCAAATCTGTGCACAATAAATAGCGCGACTTTAATTATTCTTAACTCATTCGCGCGGAAAATATCCATAAACGATTGGTTGCCCTAGTCGTTTGGCGACTGGAACAAGTACTGGACTACGCGTGGTCGAATCCTCACGGGAGCAACCTTTTTAGGGATTTTTTTGTGGTATAGAGAAGGCATGTCGTGGGCCGGCCCAGTAGGCGCGGCTGTGAGTGCGGTATAGGAGCTCCCCTTCTTCACTCGGTGTCACCTTCTGGGCGCTGAGTTACTGGGCCAGCCCATTAAAATAGCTGCCGCGCAAGTGTTTTTGTTGTGATTTTATTTATCGTTTTGACTGAAAAAAAGACTGTTTGCATTGGTTTTCTTCATGGTTTCTATGGGTTTTTCTGGTTTTCTTTGCCCTCATTATTTTTTCCTTCGGTTTCCTTTGTTTATTTTCCTGTTTTTTTTGTCAGCACATGCCTAATTGTTTTGTACACATTGTACATTCTTAGTATACACGAGGAACAAATTTTATACATGTTCAATACACGTTACAAAAATTTGTATATGTCCAAAAAAACATCTATACAAGTTCACATATTTTACAAATACACGATTCGCATTTTCTTAAAAAAAACCATTTATGTGTCAACAGTTTCCAAATATACGTTGAAACATTTCTTTTGAATGATAGTAAACTATGCAAAGATTGTTTTACATTGTGGAAACAATTTTTTGAATGTCACCAACATATTTTGAAACATGGGAACATTTTTTGACGTACCATAATTTTTTTATGAATGATATGGAATATTTATTGAACTTGTATAACCTTTTTCAGAAATGTCTCGTTCTTTTTTTTGGAATGTGTGAACATTTTTTTAATCGAAATATTTTTGTGAATGGCACAAAGATTTTCTAAAGTTTATGAATCCACATACATTTTTTTTGAATGAAACAAAAAGTGCAGGCTGTGCTCGGCGCGGCTATGTCGCGCCTCGAGTGAGCCCTACAATGGCTCGCCTGTAGCGCAACACATATCATTTTAGATATGTATCATATCATTTCCTATGACTTTTCTACCCTATGAACCAAAGGAGGCCTAAATCTTTGCATGAGTCGATTTCGCAGACTATATTGTTCTTATTTCTCCTAACCCACCCAATTCGACGACATCCAAACCCTTATTGTTGCTATCCATTGCCGGTGGCATTGCCACACCTCGCTGCCCCCGGTCTTCCCTCTGAAGCCCATCATCTCCTGTGAAACGATGGTCATGTATCCCACCCGAAACTGTCAAACATGCTTCCTCTTCATTGCGGCGACCATGCAGCCATTCACGTCACGCGATATTAAAAGGGCGTGGCTAGGTCTCACTCGCTGAGATTTAACCAAAGTCTCAATCAAGTGACATTACATGCAAGAGAGAAAAAGGAAAAATTGAAAAGAAAATTTTACACAGATCTCAATGTAAGATCTCGCAGATATAACATCGATCGAGACTTAACGAAGTCTTAGTTGTCTGAGACTTAGCAAAACTGATAATGAAAACAATGGATTGTTTGTAAGAGAAGGTTGCCCAGTTAAGATACAAGCATGGGGTATGCCACACAATAATAAAAACTAGGTGGCTTCTTCTTCTTTGAATTCAAAATCATTGTTTTTTTTTTGAATAAAAAGGTAGATCATTATCTACCTTATGCATTCAAAATCATTGTTTTTCAAAATCGGTTTTTTCTAGTGATTAGAATCAACTAGAGGCAGCTGCTTATATAATGCAGGATGCTAAAATACTAGTAGTACTCTCTATCAGACTCCTAAACGAACATTCTTTGGAACAACTAATAAAGCAAAAAAGAAGAAGAAAATTAAGAAAGTCTTGCTGTTCACGTGTCTTCTCCCCAGGAGCGGTGTCTCTCATCGGGCCGTTCCATACGCGGTAGCTTCCAGGACTGTGAAATCCAGCAGTGTCTTCCTATCCCACGGCGGCCTCAGCCGCATGTTGCACCGGGGGCACGCCGTGCCCACCAGCTCCTCGACGGGGCCTATCTGCCGCCCGAATTCGCGCTTGCAGTGCCAGCAGTAGATCCACTGGTACCCGCGCGGTCCGTGTCCTTTGGCGCCGGCAGGCGGCCTGTTCCTGCCTGTGTCGGCATTGGTGTCGCCGGCGGCAGACCTGCGGGGCCTGTTTCTGTTTGTGTCGGCGTTGGTGTCGCCGGCGGCAGACCTCTGCGGCCTGTGCTGGGCGCCGGCAGGCGGACTGTTTCTGTTTGTGTCGGCATTGGTGTCGCCGGCGGCAGACCTCTGCGGCCTGTGTTGGCCGCCGGCAGGCGGACTGTTTCTGTTTGTGTCGGCATTGGTGTCGCCGGCGGTAGACCGGCGCGGCCTGTGTTGGGCGCCGGCAGGGGGATTGTTTCTGTTTGTGCCAGCATTGGTCTCGCCGGCGGTAGACTGGCGCGGCCTGTGTTCGGCGCCGGAAGGCGGCCTGTTTCTGTTTGTGTCGGCATTGGTGTCGCCGGCGGCAGAGCTGCGCGGCCTGGACGACTGCGGCGCGGCAGCGGAGGCGTCCTTCCGGTCGCCGGCAAACATCAGGGCAGTGTCGCACGCCTGGCGGAGGATCTTGAAGGCGCCCTCGGCGGCGGCAGAGCGGTTCTTGTCAGGGTGGACGAGGAGGGACAGCCGCAGGAATTGCCTCCTGATCGCGTCGCGCGTGGGGGTGGCTTGCTTCTCCAAGGCGAGCACGGCGTGCCAGTTGGGGCGGCCGGGGCGGCCAGCGGCCGCGGCGGCGTGGATGGAGTAGGCGGTGAGCGCGTTCGCGACGCCTGGGAGCGCGGGGAAGAGCTGCTGGGCCCTCTGGGCGTGGCGGCACGCCCCCGTGAAGTTGCCGGCGTGGTAGAGCAACTCCGCGCGCTGGTAAGCCTCCTCGGCGGCTGCCTCTTTGTCTCTGGTGGCCTTCGCCGCCGCCTCCTCGCCGTTGGTTGCCGTCGCCGCCGCCGCCGCCGCCGCCGCCGCCGCCGCCGCCATGTGTCCTGAAGTGTTCTCTCGTTGAGGAGGAGTCGCATGCGTGCGTTCGTGCATGTTGCCGGCGTGCGGCTACGTTATGTTTGCTGTGCCCGCCTGTGACACGATTGCACGCGACGTACCGCGTACGCAAGCGGGAGATGTCACGCATGATGCATGCAAGAAAAGTCCAAATCGATGGATAAGTGCACTTGCCCAAATTTTGGCTATGTACCATCTAACATAGCAATTTGACTAATCAAACATGTGTCATAAGTGATAAAAAATATATATTTAAAAATTCAATTATATGCTTTTGGTGATACTAGCAAAAGAGCCCACACACCCCTAACCCAAAGATCATTACTCCATACCCCAATAAGTCCAGGTCATTTATTTCAACATGACATCCATCTCACACAACCACAACATGTTTTTTTTTTTCGAGAAAACTTCGATCTATATTCATCAACAATTAAGGTAGTACAAAGAACACTAGAAGTAAAAATCACATCCAGGTCCTTGCACCACCTACCGATGACTACAAGCACTAGAGCTAGCTAAAGGCGCCGCCATTATCGCCCCCTCCCTCATTGGAGCCAGGCAAACATTGTTATAATAGACAGTCGGAAAGTCGTCGTGCTAAGGCCCCATAGGATTAGCACGCCAGAACAACAACCGCCGCCGATGTAGAAAGCGTAGATCGGAATGATCCAACTTGCAGCCACATACACATAGACGAACGAAGATCGGATCCAAGCGGACCCACCAAAGACAAACACTGACCAGATACCACGAGATCCAGCAGAGACACACCCCCACACACCCTCTAATCATGCTAGAAGCACCACCAAGTCGGGGACTAGGCGAGGAGAACTGTATTCCATCTTCAGAAAGCCACCGCCGTCTCGTCTTCCTGAGCATGGCACAAACCCTAACAAAACTCAAAATAATACCTAAAAAAGAAGCCCTCCCGCCGGCAAGGGCTAGGATCCATCGCGCCTCCATGGTGCAAGGACCATAGGAGACTAGGCGGACCGCCGGTGGCACTAGTGAGTGGCAGAAAACCCTAGATGAGGGCCTTGGTCTCGCAGGAACGAAGGGGAACATGAATAGCCGACTCAGCCTCCTAACCACAACATGTTTGATGTGGTCAAACCTAAGATCTCTCTCTCTCTCTCTCTCTCTCTAAGATGAGCAATATTCTTTTTTTTCCCTCTGAGTTCTTGCCGAGGCGTGCATGTGTGGTTATGGATGGTTTCTTTCATGGTCTAACTGATTCTGTTGAGGTGTTCATTTGCAATATGGATCGGCGCTTGTACGAGAAAAGACGGATCATGCGCAATTGATTAAGGTTGCACCCTAAGCAACATTTTAAAAGATTAACAGGAAAAATAACATTTTAAAAATTAACAGGTAAATTAATAGTTATTAACAGGTAAAATTGGTGTTAGGGTTTTAAAAAATGAATATTTTTGTAAAGCATTTTGATGGACTATGGGTTGATTAACCATAATATCAGGGTTTTTTGCTTTTTAATTCTTGTCACTTAAAGGTGTGTTGCGGGTTAATTACCAAAAAAGTCAGGGGATGTTGTGTAATAAAAAGAAAAAATCTTTTTTCTGTCACTTATACACGGAGAATATTTTTATATGAGAATAAACATTTTCACACACAATGTATATTTTTCGTATACATCAGAAACATTTGTATATTTATATATATGTTTAAAGTTATTAAATACAGAATTAACTTATTTTAAATATATCTTTATTAATGTCATCTTTTTTCAATATTTTTTTGAGGAATATCTTTTTTCAATATATGCCGTACATATTCTGTGTACATCACAAATATTTTCTTATAACTGTTTAACTTTTCTAAATACATAATCAAATATTTTTATACTCACTGTATATTTTTTGATTACATCTTTCATATAGATGAAAAATTTCTTTATACAGATTTAACATTTTTAAATGCTTGACTAACAATTTTTAAATACATGATCAACATTTTTTCATAGACATTGTTTTTTTTTGTATACATTAGCAACATTTGTTTTCATACAGAGTTTACATTTCTCAAATACTAGATTAACATTTTAAAATAGTTTTTAGTGGAATTTTTCCAAATACTTGATTAACATTTTTCAAAACATGATCAACTTTTTTCATGCACAGTGGACATTTTCGTATGTAGGAGAAACATTTTCCCGATACATATTAAACATTTTTCAAATGTTATATGTAAACTGCTTTTTGTAATGTATTCATTTGAAATATTTGGAAGTATATATTTTCCCACACACCTGGGCGGCCCATCTCGCGCTCACCTAAGACATAGGTGCTCCCGCAGATCACTAATTAAGGGGCACCTTTGCAAAGGTCACTCTCACCAACACAAAGTGGCGCATTGCATGTGCACCACTTGTTGCAGCATGTGAGTTTTTTCGTTTTTTCATAGATTTGTTTATTCAAAATATTTTATCTCTTAAACTGTGCATCCAAATCGCGAACCATTATCACCATTGGATTTCTCGCGTCGGGATCTTTGAAACTAGATCTCATGTTAATAGGTTTCAGTGAATCGTTTTTTCACGAAAAAGTTGGAAGAAAAAAACGAGCCAGAAGCATGATTTTTCCCACTTTTTTTCTTTTTCCGAGAGGTGCTTCTCACGAAAAAAAACTGTGCCTCCACGCTATGCAAATTTGTGTCTCTCACATAAGAAAAAACATGTTCTTTTACCTTTTTAGTGAGGCACAGCTATGCCTCTCATGAAAGAAAAACCGTGCCTCCATAAAAAGTAAATCTATGCCTCTCGCACAACTGTATCTGTCGTGTAGCAAACCTTTGCGTCCACGAGAAGCAAAATCTGTGCCTCTCGTGGATGAAGAAAACACGTTTCTTTTTCAGAGGTACAACTGTGCCTCTTGTGGAAGCAAATCTGTGCCTCCACAAGAAGAAAACCTGTGCCTCTCACCCAGAAAAACCATGTTTGTTCGCGCAAAAGAAATAAAAAAAAATTGAGGTCCAAAACCTAGTGGAAACCGGGCAAAAACCAAAAAGCCTAAAAACCCTAAAAAACATCTAAAGCCCAAAAATGCATACATAAAAATAAAATAAAAAATCTCCAAGGCCGCGCCCAGCACGCGACACGTGGCGGCAGCTGAGAGCGAGGCGTGGTTGGGCTAAGAGTGGTTGGATAACCCTCAAGTATAAGGGTGTAAGTAAACTAGCAATAAGTATTTTCATCTGTAGAGAACCAAGGTTTATCGAACCAGAAGAAGTTCTTTCAGCAAACAAAGTCACCGGTACCTGCACACAAAACAAATTTGTGCCCAACACGTTATGAAGATTGCCAATCTTCTTATCATGCCAGTTACTAGATTAAAGTACATGATATGGTTGAAATTGATAGATAGATAAAATAAAAGAGACGATATAACAAAGAAATACTATTTGAAAATAGACTACCGGGCCCATATAGTGGTACCTCTGAGCATACAAGTGTTGTGTGGTGAACAAATTACAATTGAGCAGCAATTAAATTGTAATATTTATATTTAAGAATATTGCCATTCATGGTATAATCTCATATAGCAATTACATTATTTGTTATCCAACTGCATCTATAACTAATACTCCATCCCAAGACCGTTATATAGCACACAACTCGAAGTATTAAGTTCATAACAAACAGAGTATTGCAATAAGTAAGATGGCATAAGTAAGATGGCATAAGTGTAATAAAGAAACTATCATTTCATCCTTAGTAGCTACAATATAGGGAATGTATCCGGTGCACCCGCACTTGTGGTGCTACCGGTGCACCGGATGCTATAGAATATTTTGAAAATCTGAAAAAATTCTAGCACGTTAACGCAAGATCAATGTATGATGTCACAAAATTTCGTATACAAATTCGAAATATTTTTTGAGATACAAAAATGACAAATTTGACATCAGTTTGATAATGGGCCAAATCTAAAGCCCAAGATATGTTATGTACTATTCAATGTTGAATTTGTCATTTTTGGTTTTCGAGTTATGTTTCGAATTTTGACTTGAAATTTTGTGACAACCTACATTGATGTTGTGTGAGTGTGCTAAATTGTTTTTAGAATTTTTTGAACATTTTAAAGCATAATGTGAGTTTGGTGCACCGGTAGCACCACAAGCTTGGGTGGACCAGATATTTCCCCATACAATACAATACATGTCTTGTCCTTTTCTGTCACTAGGATACAGATCACCGCAAGATTGAACCCACTAAAATACACAACTCCCTCTGAAGAACTACCCATCAAAGTTGGCCAAAGAAGAAAAATAGATCATAGAGCATACAAAACTATTCAATTATATAGCAAATAAAATTCAAAATATCTAATTGATTTCAATGAAAAATCTCATCATAAAGTGACAATTCATCATATCCAACAAATTAACACACCATCAAAACATCATATGGACCTCGATCATGTGAGACAGCTCACGAGAACTTTGTATTGAATCACATGGGAAAGAGAATACTCCCTCCATCCGGGAATACTTGTCATCAAACTAGATAAAAGGGGATGTATCTAGATGTATTTTAATTCTAGATACATCTCTTTTTATCCATTTTTATGAGTATTTTCGGACAGAGGGAGTACCATCTAGTTACTGTTATGGACCCTAAGGTCCTAAAATAAACTATTCACACATTGTCACGGAGATAGCAAGGTTGATGAGGAAGCCTCCAATGGTGGATTCCCCTCTGGCAAAGTGCTGGAACGAGCCAGGTTAATAAAAATATATAAGTTTCTCTATTTTTTTAACACAATACCAACGCAGATGCTCACATACACACACGTACATTCAACTCTATAAACACACTAACGTACACCCTACCTCTATGAGACCTCCGAGGTACTGAGCCGACACACCCAGGGGCGGAGCTACGTACAGCTTGACGGTGTTACTGGCACCGAGTATAATTTGCACTTGCTTAATATAATCCATTGATTTAGTGTGTAGGTCATTGATTGTTTGACATGTTAGTGTATGTTCTTCTATGTGGACACCGGGTAATTTTCAGTATAGGTCCGCCCCTGGACACATCATCTTGAGATTGACAAAGTCACCACAACCGTCTTTGTATTAGTCGATGAGAACGTCTTCTCCCACTGAACGACCATACAATGGCACCTCCAAAATGTTTATATTTCTTTGGCATGTAGAGAGAAATAATAATATAATTATACATCAATTTTTATTATTCCTCGTGTCAAACATTCCTAGACAAGACAAGCATGGACACGGGATATATATTCGGCCATGTAGTACAATCAAGACGGTTTTGTACTTACGTAACTTTCTGCTCGAACTTGGGGTACTGTTTATACTCAGGGTAGTTTAGATCATGGATGCGGAGACACATGCAGACAAGCTTATACAGTACATACTTTGCTTGCAAATTGACGAGGACGATTAAATTGTGGCCGCACGACACACAAAAAAGACAAGAAGTCGAATTTAAAACGCACGGAGAGAGTGAAAGCGAGATTAAGTGAAGCTGATCACACCTGGCCACCCTCCTCGTACCACCCAATTAAGGCCGTGCATGGCTGCATGCATGCTGCAGCTCACACTTCTCTGCTCATGCATGCATGCATGTCAGGCCACGACCAATATTTGTTACTGCCAGTCTGCTCCTCTAGGCTCTATGTACGCACAGTGTTTTATTTTTCAGACTCAAGATACCCTTGCAGTAACTTCGATGCAGTGAAGCCTCCAGCTATGTGCCGACTAGAGTAGGCAATTCTTGCATTGAACACACATTCGCACAGATGCATGCCTCAGCCTCTGCAGACCTAGCTAGTTGTTCGGTGACGAGCGTATGCACGTCGCGGAACTGGGTCATTGATTGTTATGTTACCAATTCTTTCTAGGGGTGATAACAGTTGGCCTATGTGCGTACGTATTACGTGTTTCGGAATTCAGAACATCCTAGTGCAAAATCATGCAAAATATGTGGAAACAAAAGTATGGTAACCAGACAGAGAGAAAAGATCTCTAGCGGGCATAATGTTATCATGAGAACTAGATACAACTTTTACTAAAATCGGTACAAGTATATTCATGTTTGAAAGCACTTTCTTCTGGACATGATTTTGTAGCTATTACTCCCTCCATTCCAAAATATAAGGTGCATTGATTTTCTAAGGAGTCAAACTTATCTACTATGTTTGATCAACTTCATAGAGAAAATTGTACCAAATCAGTATCATTCATTATGAAATATTCCATCCGTCCCAAAATATAAGTCCATTTTTGACACTAATGATCTTATATTTTGGGCAGGGGGAGTATATTTTATATCTTATTTATTGGCTATGTAGATAGTTACTCCCCCCTTCAAAAAAATTCAAATGTTCAAGGTTTGACTTTTAGCAAAATTAATGCACCTTATATTTTGAAATGGAAGGAGTACTAAAATGGGAGTTTATGGTCAAAGTTCAGAATTGGACACTCAAAATACACCTTAAGTATAGCTGAAAGCGAAATAGTATTTTCTTGAAAGTTTTTTTCAAATCACTTAACCCACTAAACTATCATATCTCCAAGCATTTAACCCTGACTAATTTCTGCAAAGATAAAACCGTGCTTAGAAGATTCTATATGTCTATAGTATACTCCGTAAAATGTAGAAAATATGCACCATAAGTAACAGAATGAAGTACATGTCTAATATACTCCGAATGCATAACATGGCTATTTGAGACCAGTGCATAAATAAAAGTGAATAAGTATGCATTTTTTGGCATGCATGGATGATATATATGATTTGCTTTCGAGTTTTTTGAAATAAATTGAGAAGTAATATTCATTCTAGATATGCTAGTCTCGGAGGCTAAGTGATCCCAAAAATAAATGGCAGAGAAAATGAGACAAGTCAATAACTTGCTGTTCTAGTGCGCTGGTCCTACGGGGCCTTAGCACGACGACTTCCCGACTGTCTACTACAACAAGTTGTGCCCGACTCCGGTGATGGAGGGGCAATGGCAATGCGCGCCTTGGCTCGCTTCATCTTTGGTAGTTGTCGCTAGGTGGTCTACGGATCTGGATGTGATTTCTATTATTTCTGGTATTCGTTGTACTGCCATGATTGAAGATGAATAGATTGGAAATTTTCTCGCAAAAAAAAGAGTTTTTTTTAATTTAATAGCTTAAAGAGTTAAGGGAAAAGATGGACATTTTTCCAAATAAATAAATAAGAGAGTGCGAAGATTGACATATCTTGTACGGCATGAGCTATAACTTTAGGACGGTTAGTGTTCAAGCTATCGCTTTCCCAATATTCCACCTCAGATTTGGATGATTTTGCCGACCATGCTAACACCTTTCGTCAAAACTGATGACCAAGCCTATAAAACAGACAATAGCGGGCGAGAGGAAACTTTGGTTGCAAGCAAGAATAAGTGTGCAACTTGCAAATCTATGTGCATAGGATCGGCCATGAATGCATCATGCATGACAGCTTGAAAACAAACTCTGTAAATCTTGTATAGACTTCTATATACGTAGAATATTTGACCATAAAGAAAATGGGGCATGTGATGTTCCACACAGGAGTAGCTGCAGATCTTGGAATTTACTCGACTAGTTTTAATTCAGTCTGAATCTTGCGCCTGAGCTAACAGACCTACGTGTGAACAATACGCACGCACGAGAGACTAGCTAATCTTGGAATTTACTCGGCGTCTACGTACGTAGGAACCCTAGCTTGTAGAGTTGTAGTACTAGGATGAGCAGAGATGCTTCTGTAGCGTAGCTAGTAGGATGTTACGTCCATCCCTGCGGCAAATAAATGATCGTGCATGGCAGATAAATGAATGCATGATTGCTTAATTTCTGACGTACAGACGTAGAAGAACAAATTGCCAGTTACAGGAAATATTAGCTGAAAACCTTTTCACGTGCATAACAAAAGTCGCACCTTTTAGTTAAGAAAACTTTTAAAATATCCATGTCTTCAGTTTGGGAGTTTACCCTTTTTAGTTTGGGAGTACAATGTAGAGGACATTTCTAAGGCGTGGCGTGGCCTTGTCTTCAGACCCTCCCGTATTCCTTTTCGGCAATGTAGTCGTGTGCGTTTTACGTTGTCCGATTATTTCGGGATCTGCTTACTAGAGTACCTTGTATCATCAGGCCGTGTACTTTGGTTTGTGCTTTATCCATAAAACGTGGCTAGAGCTTGTTTCAAGAGAGTATGTAGAGCACATGTCACTACAAAGTTCTGAAGTTTCAATCATGTTTGTGCTCCAGAATTAAAGAGAAATTACACTTAGAAAAATTAGAATTGTACAAACAAAAGTACAAATTTCACTGACGACAAAGTGTAATTCCACAAAATGTGCAATTACAAGAAGGTGTAATTTCGCAAAAAAAAGTGGAATATTGCACTAAAAACTAAGTGTCGTTGCTTAAAATAGAAGTCTAGTTGCCAAAAAGGTGCAAGTCCAACAAATACAAAATTAAGCTAACAAAATTAAAAAGAAAAATGGCTGAAACTTCACTGAGTGTCTGACTGAATATCACATAAATGAAAAGAACTTAACATAAAGCACCTCTATTGCTCTTGCATAAAGACTTCTTTTTTACACGACAGGAAAAAGTGACTACGGACTTAAACACCACTCAACAAAAATGTGAATGAAACTTCAAAAACTGATTATGTGCTTGCAGCTGATAAATTTCAGAAGCAGAGGTCGGATGTATTAGGTGGCCGTTTGCCATTCAGTTGTGGTTCTCGGTTGACGACATACGGTCCGGCACTTCTCGCCCCGTTGGATAGATAGATGTACACTGCTTTTTCGCCTAGTTTCTACAGAAATCCCCTACTTCTGCTACCTACGACAGAGAGACACACACACGGAGAGAGAGAGAGAGAGAGAGAGAGAGAGAGAGAGTGAGAGAGAGAGAGAGTGAGAGAGGGAGGGAGGGAGGGGGAGGGAGAGAGAGAGAGAGAGAGAGAGAGAGAGAGAGAGAGAGAGGACCCATGTACACAACCAATCATTCAGGCAGCGATTAAGTAGAGGGCAGTCATGATGGGAGGGACTACACTTACGGCTCGACGATGTAGACCACTGTTCATGTCTGTATAGCCATTGTTCGTGTTCTCTGTCAATGTCAACCGGTCCATGAAAGTGTCGAAGAAATAATGCACATCTATTCCTAGACCACCTACTTATCTTCATGTGGTTCATTGATGAATCTTATCGCTTTACCGAGTCAGTTGTGTAAAGTAGACCAAAGGAGTTGGCCATATTTGAAACTGATATATGCATGTATTTGTGCTTGCTTTGCGTCCACGTACTTGCAGATGCATGTATTGTACTTGCTTGCCATATACTCCCTCCGTCACAAAATAAGTGTCTTAACCTTAGTACAACTTTACGCTAAAGTTAGTATAAAGTTGAGACACTTAATTTGGAACGGAGGGAGTACTATAGACACGCTGTTCTCCTGTTGACGGATATTTCCTTTTCCCATAGTCCTAACACAATTTGCACAAAATTATGAACATAATGAAAAAGTACGCTTGCTAATTATCAATTGACTGAAAACCGGGCGAAGCAACCGCCTGCAGCGTCCCCAGCCAAGGGCTCTAACATGACCTCGCCGGAGGCAAAGGAGGGATGAGGTGTGGGTGTTGGGTTCTAGCGGGAGGAAATCACACGATGAGGAATAAGAGAAACAATGCACATTCGGAAGGTTGAAAATGAAGGACACACCGTGAAAATCGACAAAAGAAAAAAAATCAAGCAATGAATGAATAGGTGGTCCTAATCAATTTTGTTCCATGTTCAATTTTTGTTGCAGTTTTGCTACATTTCAGGTGTATGCGATTTTCTTATGTCTAAGTCTCCGTTTGAGCCATTGATGTCTCCACACCAATATTTGCCAATGAAAGAAATAGCGCACTACAAGATTTAGCGCCACCCTTCTTCAAATGCTATACAAATTATAACGTGCTATATTTGAAAATAGCGCTTTCCATAAAAATGTCAAATATATCATAGAATTTAAGCCTTCCAAAATTTGCAAGGAAAGGAAACACTCCTAATTAAATGGAGAAGCATGTGAGAGCTAGGCTCAGGTTACACTCCTAATTTGTAAGGAAAGAGAACACTCCTAGTTAAATAGAGAAACGTATAAGATCTAGGCTATAACGTAACCCACATTGTAACCTATGATGGCTAGACAGTGACACGCACGCGGGGGGTACGGGCGGCGTGTACCGATGCCCTGGGCGGGCGGTGTTGTAGTATCTCAGGGAGGACCGCCCGTAGTCACTGTCCCGGGGAGTAGGCTAGTTCTCCGAACCTCGTTAACAAATCTCAGTGTCATCATCGTGCTAGGACCTTTTCGAAAAAAAATCATCATGCAAGAATTGCTTGTTCCTTGCTGGATCGACTGCATGCCTTGGATTAATTCTAACACGGGGCATGTATACTCCTAATTTGCAAGGAAATGGAACACTCCTAATTGGAGATGTGGCCGACGTTGCTACTTGGAGACGGGATGATGAGAAGCTGCTGCTGTCCAAGAACCGCCACTGCCGTCTTCGCTCACGGGTCA
Organism: Aegilops bicornis; assembly: GCA_021605145.1. Taxonomy (NCBI): domain Eukaryota; kingdom Viridiplantae; phylum Streptophyta; class Magnoliopsida; order Poales; family Poaceae; genus Aegilops; species Aegilops bicornis. Next base: position 777,056,322 of record CM038673.1, on the reverse strand, counting down.
CGAACGCCATCGCCGCGGCCCTCGGTCAGCAGCTGGTGGGAAACTGGTGATGAGTTGGCTAGGTTAGGCTGTATGCATTGTTGTATGGGCCCTTGTATGCCTTGCGTCCGGAAGAGAGAGAGTGAGAGTGAGTTGAGCCGATGCGGCGATGCCTAATGGGCTGCTATGTAGTACATGCAAAAATGCTACAACGTTATTTTGTTTAGCGCCGGAATAGAGCGCTATAACACGAATATCAGCACAGCGAGCAAATTTAGCTAAAACGTAATATGACTCTTCCAGAGACGCTATAACATCAAGATAACGCGCTATTTTCTTGTTGATATTTGCACAAGGGTGGGATAATATTAGATCAAATTGTTGGCACCATGTACTTTGATATAAGAAAATCTCAGTCAAATTGTATACAGACAGAACATTTTTGTTGTTGTAATATTATTAAGCAGCGTTGTCCTTATATATCCCTGAGATGTGGGGGAGACTTTCTCTAGACATGGGTATGAGTCAATGTTCTTCAAGTACCAAAACGATGACCCACAGTGGTGTGCTGCTAGTTCTAGCTACACTATCTGCCAACCTACCTACTATCTTAAGACCATATGACATGCATTGCCAAGAGGATAACATGGCATCCTAACAAACTACACATGACTTTTCTTGTACCGCCCTATATATATATCATCCCCATCACCCTCTCCCTACCCTCCCATACGCCTCATGTTCCCTTAGCAAGAGAGAGAATCTATCTCACCAAGCTAGAAAGAGAGAAGCAAAGAGATGAGGAACCAGCGGCTAGCTCCTACTTGCTCCTCCTCAAAGACCAACAACAGAAAGCAAGAAGAGCCACACCTCTCCGGGGCTTACATTAGGAGCCTTGTGAAACATCTTAGCTCCTCCTCCACAACGAGACCCAAAGACCATCACATCACCATGGGCACCAAGCCGCAGCAAGAAGAGCAACAAGCGCCCCAAACCACACCACCATCTCTACAACAGCAGCAGCCACACAAGAAGCAGGTGAGGAGGAGGCTGCACACAAGCAGGCCATACCAGGAGAGGCTACTCAACATGGCCGAGGCCAGGCGAGAGATCGTCATGGCTCTCAAGATCCACAGAGCCTCCATGAGGGAAGCCAAGGAGCAGCAGCAACATCAACAACTGGTGCAAGAATTTCAACATCAGCAGGAGGTCCAGGTAGTGCAAGATCATAGGCTAGCTTGTAGTGCACCCAGCATGAGCTCATATGGTTCCTTCTCAGATTACCCATTTGCACACTCCACAGCAAACAACAGTAGTTGCTCATTTTATTCATCCCCACTCCTGCCTTACCACGCACCACCAGCTGCATCCATGGTTCCCATGGTTGATGCTCTAGATCACTTGCTGCCGCTGCCTACGCAGCCACTTGGGCTTAACCTGAGCTTCCATGGCTTCGTCGGGGGCGTTGCGGGCGAAGATGCTAAGAACAGCACTGCTTCCTTTGATCCTCCTCCGTTGCTCCAACAACCCTCGCCTGCGTCCTCCTACTCAGTCTACTCCTCTCCGCCGGCGACGATGATGGCGAGCCAGGACGTGGCGTCCACCACCGCCGAGAACACTTCACCGTCGCTACACCGTGTGCTGGATGAGGAGGAGATGGCGGTGATCTACTCGGTTGGGGAGCGGCACGATATCGAGTGGAGCGACACGCTGAACCTGGCCACGTCGGCATGGTGGAGCACGCTCCTCAACGACGGTGCTGCCGCCGCGCACCAGACAGACTCAGTTTACGTCCCGGGGATGCATCTCGGTGATGTCTACTACGGCGAAGACGTCTCCTTCCCATGGTAAGCTAGCTAGACTGATGCAAAGTTAGTTGTTGTACCCAAATTAAGGTGCAAAAAATTGTTTAATAATCAGGGATGTTGATTTTTGGTTTTGGTTTTTGCAGTATGGAGATAGGAGAGATGGGAGGATGGGACGAGGAGTGGCTCTCATGATATGTCGACCACTCTAGTCGAACAACTAGCTAGGTCTCCAAAGACTGCTGCATGCATGCATCTGTGCTGAACAGCTGAAGTGTGATCAATGGAAGAATAGCCCACTCTAGCCAGCACAAGTAGAGACTAGGATTGATGAAATCTAATGACCATGTACTACTACTTTACTGCGTCCAAGTTATAGCGTGTTGTTTTCAGTCTAAAAAATAAAACACGTATTGGTCGTAGCCTGGGACATGTATGCCATGCTTAAGCAGAGAAGTGTGAGCTGCAGCATGCATGGAGCCATGCAACACCTTTATTGGGCAGTATGAGGAGAGTGTGGTCAGGTTCATTGTTTTTACTTTCAGTCTGAGAAATATTTAAGCCACAGCCGAATTTCAGTTTGTCTTTGGGCCGAAGGACCACAACATTCATTTGAATTTGATGAAATATTTGATTTTAAAAGATGTTTAAGTTCTTGTGCCTACTACTGAAATTGCTAAAACATTTTGACTGAAATGTAAATTTTTCGGTGTCAAAGCATCTTCTCACTTTCACTTGCTCAAAGGCAGAATACCGCAATTTGGTGCCGGCAAAGCGTTTGCAACCCCACCCCCCCCCCCCCCCCCCGCCCCGCCCCGCCCCGCCCGGTCCAATTTTTTGCATGCCATGCCATGATCTTGTATCACCCCCCAGGTTTCATCCCTCTGAGCCGCCACAACTCCTCATAGTCAGTTACAAGAGAAGTGTCCCCCACCATGGTCGTTTTAGAAGGTCATTGTAAATATTTTAATAAAGGACCATTCAGATTTGCATACAGAATTTCACATGGCTGAGCTCGAGATCCTTTCACACTAGTAGAAAACAGGCCTAACGTTCGGGCCTGGCCAGCCCATTAGTCCTGGTTCATCAAGAACCGGGACCCATGGGGCTATTAGACCCGGTTCGTGAGCCCAGGGGGGCGGCCGGGGCCTCGTGGGCATTGGTCCCGGTTCGTGTGGAACCATTTGTCCCGGTCCTAGTATCAGATGGATATGTCAAGGATCTCAGCCATGAAGTATGCGAAGGTTCTTCTTGAGCATTTGGTAAAAAAAGTTGTAAATATGTTTCAATGACAAGCTGAAAATAAGCTTAAATGATTAAATGCAGTTTTATAAAGAAAAAAAGGTAAACATGAAGGTATGTGTGCCCCTTATAGAATCTAACGTCTGAGTTTAGCTAACATCGCAAGCAATTAAATCTATTATTTTTGCTGTATGTGGTACCCACTATCTACATGTGCTAAGATACTTATAGAGAATTTGGAGAGATTTTCCTGTGTTCCAAAAACAAGGCAAGATGGCAAAGTTCAACCTATGGTAAACATTTTCAGCTCTTTAAATATATTTTTGGGGTATTAGTTTTGTTTTATGATTTTTTATTGACATTTGAGATATGTGAAACTTCCCTTCCTCGATGAAGATCAAGGTCAAGTCTTGTTCAGATGATTCTTTTCTTTAATTGTTCTTTTTGCGAGAAAACTTCCAATCTATTCATCATCAATCATGATAAATGTCAGAAATAGTAAAATTACATCCGGATCCGTCGACCACCTAGCGACGACTATAAGCATTGAAGCGAGCCGAAGGCGTTCCGCCGTCATCGCCCCTCCCTCCTTGGAGCTGGGCAAAACTTCTTGTAGTAGACATTCAGGAAGTCATCGTGCTAAGGCCCTATAGGACCACCGCATCAGAACAACCCGCCTCCGTTGAAGAGAAGTTTTGATTAGAAGGATCCAACCTGTAGACACACGAACAAAGACCGGATCTACGTGGATCCACCGAAGAAAAACGCCGATCGAATCCCACGAGATACGCCAAAGACAAACCTCTACATGCCCTTCGATGACGCTAGAAGCACCACTAGGATGGGGGCTAGGCGGGGAGATTGAATCTTATTCTATCTTCAAGGAGCCGCAACCGCCTCGCCTCTCTAAGCAGGACACAAACCCTAAGAAAGCTCAAAAAGCATCCGAAAATGAAGCCCTCCCGCCGGGAAGGGCCAAGATCCAACAAGCCTCCATGGCCCTAAGGCCACAAGAGACAAGATAGACTGGCACCAGCGCTGACGGGTGGCAGGAGGAGCCCTAGTCGCGGCTCGGAACGAGGATTGTTTCCCTGGCGGCCGGAACCCTTAGTTCATGAAGTGTTTATAAACAAAGCCATTCCTAGTGGATCACTCCAGTAACCTTATGTATGTCTCTTCAATGTACCGTAGAGTTTTTCCTGATTCGAGATGCAACACCAAACTTCAATTGTGAGTTCATATCGTATTGTTAACCTTGTCTGATAAATGTATTTCTCGGACCCTATAAGACATGAAATTATATCTTATGTACACCCCTGAGATATTTTATTCAATCACAGAGTTTCTTTTGCTTGTATTCATGTCATGGTCGACAAGCAGTGGCGAGGATGGACACAATTTGAGGTGGGAGACTTAATGCATAACAGAATGATGCGGCAATACCAAATTAATCCAAACATTATCTGATCTTTGAGAATCTAGAAATTTCAAATTTTATACCTTTTTCGTTGCTAACTCCTTCCCTTCTTGTATATCTTCTACTTTTTACCAAATTATGGTGAACCAGTAGTGCTTAGGCCGCCACCAGGCACGCCGATCCGCTACTCTATGTGTTCCCTGCGTGCTTGTGTCCTTACAGGCTAGCCTGAATCATGTGTGGTGTGTGACACCACCTCGCCATGTGCCTGCCGCTAGTTTGCACACCAGTTCATGTAGTTGTGGCTAGCTTGCTCGTTCATCCATCAGCGTGTCTTTTTCTTGAAATGATCACTTATCGCTATTCGATAACTCCACCATTCAACAGGATTTCAAAAATTCAAGCCCCAAACAACATGGCTCACGCGAACTAGACAATCCACCCTTTCATCTCTTTGCTTTTCCTTATCCTCAACAGGCTAAATACGATTGTGGTGAACAAAGTGAGACGGTGATGCATACACATTATACAAATAAATATCTTTTTTTCCAAAAATCAATGTGAGACCATCGCCCCAATTTTGACCATTGAGCCCTCCATGCATTTGGATGAGTATGTTGAAACATGGCAATTCTGTTTTCATAGCATCTCTTATTATTCTATTGGTCCTAGATTAATGGTTCTAACTTATTTATAACAATTTTTTTATTCTTTATAACATATTTGTCGCTAAAAGTGCCTCCTTTTTATGGAGTCATCAACTTAAAATGTAAACTCACACATTGTTCTATATCTAGTTGAATTAATAAACATAATTTTAAATTGAATACAATTTTTTGTGGTATCTATTATCACATCTATCATGGAAAACAATATATGTGCTATATCTAAACCATATTTTGCCTTTGAAGTTATGGTCATTGTTTCCTAAAATTTATTGGTAGCATTTAAAGAACCTTTCATTAATCTAATTTCTCCCATGAATTAAGCGGGCTGAAATGAAGATAAAATGATCTCCCATTGATTATTTCGAGCAAGCTAAAAATGATGATACAAAAGCTCTTCCATTGATTATTTTGTTCCACTTAGTGTATTACAGTGTAGTACATCTCCGCTTCTATCTATTATCCTTAAATATCCTGATAATGAGTTCTAGATCATAAGAGTCTAATGAGTATCTTGGTATGTTTCTACATGTGTCATTGTCTATGTTATGCTTAAATATTCAGACATTCTAGAGTGCATGAGTTGTTGACATGTAGTTTGTCTTAGTATTCTCCCCCATGCCCTTGATTATTCCGTAAAGCACTCAACAAATTCTAGAGATAACAGGCTCAATGCTTGATGAAATTAATAAGGAGCTAAATACTACTAGTAAATAGTAACAATATGAGTAAAAACACACTAGAAGTGGATAAAGGCTCACATTTTTTGCCAAGTTAAAAAGCTAAAATGGGGTAAATTTTGTATTTGAGGAAACATAATGTCGATTGTACTCTATATAAGGAATAGAGACATGACGCCTTAAGACACATGGCACCATGTCCGATAAAGGTACCTACCAAATGCAACATTTGATTTTTTTTCCTCTTTCAATTTATCGGAGCCTAATCAACCTAAAGTTACATCCCTATCAATGTCTTCATCTTTGACACTTGCAAACGTTGCTAGCATAAGTGTCATAATGTATGTTGGTGCAATAGTTTGCCTCCTTATGTTTTGGAGATAATTGTCAGAAACAGTGTGTGACTAATGTGTTTGCTAGTGCACACAGAGTGACAAGTCCCTGAAGTCATGAGGACTTTGGTACAAACTCCAAAGATAATCTCCTGTGAAAGAGTGAAGATTATCACTGAAGATTATGCCTGCCGAAAATGACCCCCCAAAATTACTGACTGAAGCAATTGGTTCGGTACTTGTCCAAAGAAATTGACTGCAACCGAGAAGATTAAAGACGAGGCCAAGACGTGGTATTTGTTTCGTAATTCATCCTTCTCCTTCTTGAGTCATATGACCACCGTACTATTAAGAGGGGTATATTGTTCGAAGCTTACAATTCTCTGATGCTAAATCCGAATTCTATGTGAGATGAGAGAAATCTCTTTGTGTTCCGAATGAATACTTGTTAGCACGAGATGAAATTCTTCTTCGCTGCCAGAGATTTGATTCGGACCGAGGAGTTAGCATTCTTGCTTCACAAGTAATTTTTCTGTGCTAAATAAATCCAACAGTTAGATACTTGTCGGTTGGACATTGGCTGAGTGGTCATGTCCAAAATGGTCTTTTCCCATCGGGAAGACCGCGGCTATAAATACCCCACCCCATCCAGCGTTCACCGGGGGATGCTCCATGAGATTCCGAGAAGATTAAGTGAGCACCCTCTCTTACGAGTGATTTGAGTTTCAAATCCACCGAGAGAAAAAGCCCAGAGCCGAAAAATTAGATAGTGGTTTAGCATCACTCGAATCTAAGTCAAGTGCGCTCTGCCTATTACTCTTGAGAGCTGTGAACTCTCTTTATGGTTGGGTATTAAGTTCTTCAATGACCAAGAGTGATTGTGATTCACGAAGAAGAAATCTGTACAGGTTCGAAGATCACCTCAAGTATCTACCACGAGTGATCGACACTGGTTGACGAACCTGTCTCCGAGGAGAATAGGGCGAAGAGAGTTTATCTTCTGTGTTCAATCACAACCCGTCCAACCAGACGTAGTCCTTTTACAGAAGGGAGAACTGATCTACCAAATCCTCTGTCGTCATCGAGCATCACTGGTCCCATTTAAACTCTATTTACTTCCGTACATGCTATATGTTAAGTTTCGACCATGTGATTCTTTTTTATGCATGCTCTAGTTTTCACTCACTAGTTCTCGATTGCTCATTGCACACTGTTTGCACTCGATCCATTGCTGGGTTCTGAGAGATTTGAAGTTCCCGAAAGAAATTTTAAATCTCCCATTCACCCCTCCCCTCCTCTGGTAGACATAGTTCGTTCCTACAGTCTACAATACTAGCCCTATTTGTTCTGACATAATATTAATTATGACGAAGAAGATAACCTGCGAAAAGTCACCACGACAGTGAGCCGTGCCTGGTTTAGAAGAGAGACCAGATGATGGAGGAACTTGCATGTTCCCTGGTGTGCTCGAGCAGCCAAGGTTGTGGAGGTATGTGTCGCCTCCAGGACCACTACGTGAGCTTCATCCTCTGCAGCCTAGTTAGTTCTATGAGAAGAAAGAGGGGGCATCGGGGGAAATGATGCAAGTGGTGGTGGTAGTGGTGGGGGAGGTGAGGATAAAAAAAAATGAGGTAGTGCCAAATGTAGCCAAGGAAAACCTGATACCAAGTCTTCCAGGGTCTTGTTGTGAATTTATATAAAGGGTGGACACATGGAGAAGATCCACCATGACTTCTAGGCAAAGCGCATCAACTAAGTGGATGCAAAAGAAAAATTCCAGGACCCTGATGGCACACTCGAGCTATCATTGTGTTTTTTTTTTTTTTTTGAGAAAAGCTATCATTGTGTTTCTCTCATCTCTTAGCTAGGGTTCATATGTTTGTGTTCGTTGTTTTGCATTTTGTGGGTTGGGCCTATGTATACTATGTTACGACTATCCAATAATCCAGTGAGTTTGCCAAGATGGCTCTTATAAAAGACTTTTTTTTGCAAGGAAACAAAATGTGGGGCAGAGAACAAAAATGCAGCTAGTGAAAGGGGGCACATGCAGGAGTAGGCAAGTTGCTTTTTATATGTCAGTTCCTAGACGAGTATGGGCACTCAATATATATTCGGCCATGTACAATCAAGATGGACAGATGGTCATGTACGTAAGCGGTCCTAGTTATGTAAACGTGTGCTCTAATTTGGAGTCCCGCTCATACTTGGGTAGTTGAGGTCATGGAGGGGGAGACAAGACAAATGCTTAAACATACTGCCCCAGCCGGCATTCCGGCCGGCGAAGCATGCATGAAACACAACTGAACTGTGGCCGCACGACACGCAAAAAAGGCAATAATTTGAATTTAAAATGCATGGAGAGAGTGAATGCGAGATGAGGTGAACCTGATCGGACCTGGCCAGCCTCCTCGTACTGCCCAATTAAGGTGCTGCATGGCTGCAGCTCACACTTCTCTGCTCAAGCATGCATGCGTGTCAGGCTACGACCAATATTTGTGACTGCCAGCCTGCTCCCCTAGTCTTTATGTACATAAGTTAGCATTTCACTTTTCAGACTGAAAAACATGCACGCTGTAACTTCGATGCAGTAAAGTCAGGAGATCTGCATGAATCCTAGTAGTCTCTAGCTAGAGTGGGCAAATCTTGCATTGATCACCACACATGACACATTGGTACTGTAGCACAGAGGCATGCATCAGCGTCTGCAGACCTACTTGTTCGATGACGAGTATATATGTATGCTGTGGCCAAACTGGGTAATTAATCGATATCAATTCTTCCTAGGGGTGATAAAAGTTGGCCGATGTACTCCAATTTCGAACTATTTTGTCACCTGTGTCCTCATTTTTTTTCGTGTGAACAAAACTCAGATAACCACCCGTTTATGTAACCCTTTGCCATTAAATAGAAAAAAGAAAATGTGGCAGTAGGAGCTTCTCCTACTGTCTTTTTGCACAGTAAAAAATCTCAGATAACCACCGGGAGACAGGATCTCTAGTTGGACATTTGTAGTTTCTCCCCCCTCCACTTCTATGCTCTGCCCAGCAGTTTGTTTGATTACTCCCTCCATTTCTTTTTTACTTCGCATATAAGATTTGTTTGAAGTGAAAGATCATACAGTTTGACTATGTTTATAGGAAAAAATATCAACATTGACAGTACCAAACCAATATCATTAGATGCATCATGGAATTAATTTTTATATTGTATAACTTTAATATTGTAGATGTTGTTTTTTAATATAAATTTTGTCAAATTTTATGTGTCTGACTTCAGGCAAATCTCACATACGGAGCGGAAAACGGAGGGAGTGGTTTTATGAATATTTTAGAAAAATGACATGATTGATTCATATGCATTGATTTGAAATCACTTACTTCTAAATAACTATTACTAAAATATTTTGCACTGAGTTTATGGTTAAACTCTGAAGTTAGACAAATCAACTCCAACTTATATATATTTTGTGAAATGAAGGGATATCGAATACTTCCTCTACATTTACTCGTCATCGTTTTCTTCACGAACAAAAGAATGTATAGAAAATATTAAGTATGTTGTACACAATCATACTGTAAGACATGAAGTACTTGCATGTACATTTTCTAAATTTAATATGGCTAATTTCGATTTGGCAAAAGAAATAACTAATTGCGACCAATGCAAAATATAAGTGCATTTTTTACTTCTTTTGTAACGGCTCAACATGCATATATGATTTTGTAGTTTTTTTTAGATATTCAAGAGAATGTTAAAGAGGTAATGAAGGGGTAAAGTGTTTTGCTATATGATCTCACGATAGTCTAGGAGGTTAATTGAGCCCTGAAATAATTTGGAACAGAAAATAACTGAAGCAAATACCTTAAAGAGTTATTTAGACGATGTTCATTTTCTGAAATAATAATAATAAGTATAACACAATCGTTTTAGCTTGTATAACATGTGCTATAAGGTTAGGGCGGCTAGTGCTACAACCTATGGGCTTCCCTATATTGCATGGCAGATGATTTGGATGATATTTTCCAATCAAAAGCTACCACCTTTCGGCCAAAATGACCAAACGTCTATACATACAAAAAAAACTAACGAGGAAACACATTATCCTTTGCGAGCAAATAACGAGGAAACTGTGTCTGCAGTTCTTGCAATCATACGTGCATGGATCAAGCATGGCAACTTCAGCACGTAGATACTCCATTATGCAAATTTTATATACACCATACATTTTACCACAAAGAAAACCTGGCATGTGAGATATCACATTGGTTTAATTCGCTTTGAATTCTTGCCCCCGAGCTAACAAACCTACGTGTGAACAATGCTTACGTACGAGAGACTAGCTACTCACAACGTGATGTGTACGCAAGAATCCTAGTAGCTTAGTATATCTAGGATGTAAAGGGATGCTTCTGTAGCTATCCGGCTAGTATAGGATGTTACGTCCTTGTCAGCTGCAAGCAAATTGATGACCGTGCATGGCAGCAAAATAAATGCATGCTTCCTTACAGAAGAAGGAGAAATTGTCCATTGCGGAAATTAGGGCTTGTTTGGTTCCAAATAAGTCACCAACTTATAAGTTGAAAAATGAAAAAAAGTGACTTATTTTACCAAATAGACCCAATTTATAAGTCACCCTAACTTATAAGTCATAAGTTGCTCCACCCCAACTTAAAACTTATAAGTCACCCCTTTTTGCGTGGATCCCATCACCTTTACATAAAAAACAGGATGGGAAGGTGTGGTCGGGTGACTTATAAGTCAGGTAACAACCAAACATGCGTGACTTATAAGTCACTGGTTTTAAGTCCCTGACTTATAAGTCAGGTGACTTATTGGAATCAAACATGCCCTTATTAATATGGATGTGTTCAAATGCGCCGAGCCCTCCTTTTGGGCATAGCTGACTTACTTCTAAATTTCAAAAAAAAAAAGCAAATGTGAAAGAAAGTTCGTGCATACGAGTATTGTGTTGAAAGTTGAAACAAGGCACTCTTCGAGGTTTCACACAAATTTTTAAACTATACTTTGAAATTCCAGAATGATTATACAACTCTGTGTGTGTGTGTGTGTGTGTGTGTGTGTGTGTGTGTGTGTGTGTGTGTGTGTGTGTGTGTGTGTGTGTGTGTGTGTGTGTGTGTGTGTGTGTGTGTGTGTGATTTAGAGCCGTGCGATATAAGTTCACAAGCTAATAAACATCGCATGCCGTTCACGTATAGTCGGATGGATGATGTATTTGACCAATTCAGTTTTCGAGCATGCCACTAAATAATGAGCTTCCCAAATCAGTTCATCGATAGTCCACGAACCAGGACTTTCTAACGGCCCTACTACCTTGGAGAGCAGCAAATGCACCATTGAGGCTCGGGAGACGCCAGGGGCCCCCAAAACCTAGCCGCCAGCCCACCTTTGATCCTTCCCCGGCCGCCGCTGCCGTCGGCAAGGGCCGCGGTGGCAACGGGCCCAGCGCCGAAGGCTCCTGGGCTGGTGGTCACGGCGGGATCTCGCGTGAGGTGGAGGGGGCGTTTCATGCAGGGATGCCAGAGGCGGTAGTTACGGTGGCGCCCCTACTGCGCGGCGGCGATCGAGGCTCCATTGAAGGCGGAGTGGTCGACCTGGAGATGGATGGTGGCGGTGGCGTCGCTCCATTCACCGAGGTGCCTATGCGTGTAGATTGGCGGCAACGATGGTTGTGGATCTGGTGCCCCGGCCCGCCCAGAACCGTCTTGGTGTGGCTTTGGCCGGCCGGTGGCGTGAGGAGGGACCGGTGAGGGGCGGCTGGAGGCTCCCTACCAGTGTGCCGACGGCAGCTTTTGTCTTCATAGCGACACCCCGTACAGTTCCAGTCAGCAGTGAGAACGGGGGGACGCGACTTCCGGTGAAAACCGCACCGACTACGGTCATGGCGGACAATGGCGGCGTATGTGACATTGCTCCCCTTTCGAGGCATCGTGGTTGCAGGTTGCAGAACCATGCTCGGGATGCTCCAGGGGAAACCCTAGATCTGGGTCTTGTATTCCCAGATCGGACAGTGACGACATCTTCAATGTCGTTTTCCCTCCTGGGTGCACCGTTTTGAAGCAGGTGCTGACTAGAGGGGCCCCGAGGTGGAGCAGTGTTAATCTTCTGCATCAATGACGACAGATCTTGGTGGCATGGCGTAGTGGAGTCTCGGAGTCTGATGCGTGTAGATGGACTCGCACAGGAGGAGGACGTTGTCTAGTGTCATGGTGGCATCGATGGCAGAGAGGCCTGGCAAGGTCGGTGCATTGATCCCTCCTGAAGATGGAGTGGCGGAAGGTGGCGGCGGCAGGGCTACAGCGTGTGCATGAAGTGTGCACTGAGCGTCTATTGCAAATGGTTGGTTCTCTAGACTCGTTGGCTGGCAGTTTGGGGAGGCCACCGGATTAGATGGTGCTTTGGCACGAGGTCAGGCACTTCATCAAGCATGTCCATATAACCGATAGAGGTTGTCAAATAGGTGGCTTTGGGTTCATCAATGTATTTGCTTTGTTAGACTATGTTCAATAAGTTAATAAAAGTGGCTTCGTGCATCCTTGGGTGCAGAGGTCGGGGATTTCAACCTTCCTTTCGAAACAAAACCATTGATGTTACTCACTTTGAGCTTGGTGAGGTATTTGGATACTTTTCCAATACAATGCATTTAAAAGCTATTTTAGGAAATACATATAATATCAAAAATAATATATCGATGGTTTTCAGATGTATTTTTTTAAACATGAGAAATTTAAAGACTTGAAAACATAAAAAAAAATAGAAATTGTGAAAAAGTTTGAACTACTAGTTTCCCAATTTTTATAATATGATATAATATAAATATTTGTCTGAAATAATTGAAATTTGTTCGAAATTTTCAATAATGTATTAAAATATGAATGAAATATCTGGAATGTGGGAAAAAATGAATTTATACTTGTAGGATGCTAGAAATAATTATTTTTTTGTCCTATATGAAATTTTTCTGAAATCTGTTGAATAATATGACTTGGCAAGTTGAAATATCACTACTAGGAAAAACCCTAGTAGTAGCGGGGTAATTGCTAGCAGTAGCGCGGGGGCCTGCGCTACTACTAGGGCGCTACAACTAACTTTTAGCAGTAGCGCGGGTGGTACCCACGCTACTGCTACTTCTAGTAGTAGTAGCGTGGTTGCCACCCGCGCTACTACAACTTAGTTGTAGCGCGGGTCAGGGCCCGCGCTACTACTAACTAATTGAGAATTAAATAAATTAATTCCAGCCATGGCGGCTGCTTCTGCTGGGCATCATCGTCCTCTCATTGATGGCTGCTACTGGTCCTGGAGGGGATGAAGTTGTCCGTGGTATGGTGCTTCCCCACACAATTTGTGCCTGCACCTCTCGTCTACTGCTGCTACGAAGGAAGGGAAAATTATTAGAAAGAGGAAGAGAGAGATAGAGAGCAGTAGGAGGAGGAACTCACCGGTGGACACCGGAGTTGGAGCCGAAGCCCGAAACCCTAGATGAAGCTCGGTGACCTTCTGCTGCTTATCGTGGGACCCTTGACCCGGCAAGGAAGTGCGAGTGGTTGCGCCCATGGCGGATCTGGCCGCCGCCATGTGGATGATGCTCTGTTGGTTCCCTCTCCTTCGAACAGCGGAGAAGAAGGAGGATGGAGGGGGAGGGGAGGGGTCTGCGAGAGGAGGTCGCCGAATTTGTGAGTGGCGCCGAGGTGCGAGGCCGGTAGTGGCGGTGGGTGAGGAAGGGAATGGCGAGTGGGAGGAGAAGGGGAATCAGAAGAGTGTGGGTTTGGATTTAGACCTCCGCACGCTATGTGTACATATGTCTTGGTGGGTCAATAGTAGTAGCACGGGTTTATACCCCTCGCTACTACTATGGCACGTCCCGGGTGGGCACGGTAGAGACCACTTAGTAGTAGCGAGGGTTATAAACCCGTGCTACTACTATCAACTTAGTAGTAGCGCGGGTTTATACCCCTCGCTACTACTATGGCATATGTTCCGGGGGGCACGACAGAGAGCACTTGGTAGTAGCGAGGGTTGAAAACCCGCGCTACTACTATCAACTTAGTAGTAGCGAGGGGTAAAAACCCGCGCTACTAGTAAGTAGCAGAAGCGAGGGGTATAAACCCGCGCTACTAGTAAGCGTCTACCTATAAGCTTTTCCCTAGTAGTGTATGTGTCAAATGTTTCTGTAATTGATTTAAATATGACTAAAATAATTGAGATTCATGTGAAATGTATGTTGATTGTTTCTGAAATTATCTTAAATATGTTTAAATGTCTATAATATTGATGTGAACCATCATTGATTGTTTGTAGAGAAGAAAGAATGAAATCATGTTGGAATATTCTTTGAAAGTGGAAATTAATTGGAAGAGTGAGATGATATTTGATACCTATATGACGAAAAGGTTTGTGAAAAATTTAAATGCATTTTCTATTTTTCTAACTATTTGTTTCTTGAAGCCTTTCGGGTTTTTTTTTTGTGATTTTTGTTATTTTGAATTCTTTGCTTTTTTGGCAAAAATATTTGGATTTTACTAAAATATTATTTTTGGTATTTACCCACCTACTAATACGAAATCCAAAAAATGGAAAATTGGGAAATACTAGGAATACTGAATTAGATGAAAAGATTCCCCGTGAGGACATCAACTGTCTAGCACCTTCTTTTCGGCCCTTCGGATAGATACATACGTTACGTTACAATGCCTTTTTCCCTAGTTTGTACAGATATCCACTAGTAGCCAGAGAACCCGTACGTGTATATAGCCAATCATTCAATCAGCAATTAAGTAGAGGGCACACGCAGGGATGGGAGGGACTGCACTTGAAGGCTCGATGATATAGACCATTGATCATCTTTTTATAGCCAAAGCTCGTTCGTCTTCTCTGTCAATGTCAATGGGTCCATGAAAGGGTTGAAGAAATCATGCACGTCTATACCTAGACCACCTGTACTATCTTCTTTTTTTTTTTGAGGGTTACCTGTACTATCTTCACGTGGTTGATTGATGGGTCTATCGCTTTACCGAGTCAGTTTTCTGCAGCAGAACAAAGGAGTTGGCCATATTTGAAACGACCAGCATGTATTTGACTTGCTTCCACGTGCTAATGCATGTATTATAGTACTTGGCTTTGCATATATCCATGTGCAAATGTTTATGGCTACTACATGCATGCTAGATGCATGTTCTGGTCTCCCCGCAAAAATAAAAATAAAAGCATGTTCTTTTTTTTCGGGAAAAAAATGCATGTTCGGGTTTTGATGTAAATTTTCATCTCCTTGTTCCAACAGTCGTACTAGAACTTACAGAAGAAAAAATAAAGGCAGTGTAAGCAAATTGAGTTGGTGTGCTTGAATTTTTGTTGTGGTTTTGCTGAATAAAAGTGACTTAAGATATTATTTATGTTTATGGTACATGTCCCAAAGAGCCGTATGCCCTGACCATTTTGACGTAAGAAATCTTATACTCCCTCTGTAAAAAAATATAAGAATGTCTAGATCACTACTTTAATGATCTAAACACTCATATATTTCTTTACGGAGGGAGTACTAGTAAACTTGTATGTACCTGGACCATTTTATTGTTTTTTTTTTCTGAAACGAGGCAAAAGACTTGCCATTTTCATTGATTAAGAAGAAGAGAATTGCCCGGTGAAAATCGGGCTAAAACCGATACAACCCAATCCATATGACATGGGTACCTCCGGCGAACCTGGCCACCGACATGCAACACGAAGCTGCAAAGAAGAATGACATCCGCCAAGGAGTCGCAAGCATCATCGTCATCACCGGTTGCCTCAAACGGGCGACTCCGACTTCACAGTAGAGCTCCATCATCGAAGCCACCCACAAACAGCTGCAGAAACCATGGCGGCACATGCCAACAAATGGCCACACGCACAAGCGACCGACAGCTCCGACTTTGACGATGAGCATCGCAAGGGAAATATGCAGGACTTGCGCCGAATGTGCCTCCGCAAACCACGGACGAGCACCTCGGACACACCGGGAAGAGCCGACTACCGAAGTCCATGTCGCGACCCAAGCTCCTCGCGATGCCACATCATCGTTGCCAAACAGAAACCAACGCCCTGCCTCAGCAAACCACGCAGTGAAGATGCCGCCCATCCACAGCGAAGATGCCGCCTTCCACCGGTCTCCCGCTTGTAGCCGGCTCTGAGACGGTGCCCCCAAGGAGGAGAAAGACGCGAAGACGCCTCCATCGCCCGATCCAGCGGATCTGAGGTTTCCCTACGGAGCTAAAGCCGTGCGGAGGAGCAGCACACCTCCACGGTGACGCTTCCAAGAAAGATCACGGCACCCGCGGTCGCCGCCGTCGCCGGCTCCGAAGAGGACCGGAGCAAGGATTTCTCCCGGAGATGACCACCTGCAGCCACCGACCACCGCCCATCGATCACTACCTGCGACTCTGCGAGGCCGACCTCACTTCGGCCACGGGATCCCACGATCCACCATGACCAGACACACTCACCACCTCCCTGGCCGTAGCCGCCGTCCACCCCCGCAGCACCACATCGACCACCACCACCGCAGCCACCAAAGCCGCAACGCGAAAGTGCAGCACCTAGATCGAAGAGCTAGTTCACACCAGATCCAGATAGGAGCCGCAACAACAGAGCAGCAGCACAGACGAGCAGCTCCTCCATCTGCAGCGCACCTCGCGCTCCAGAGCAGCAGCAGCCGCTTGGGCCGCGCCGCTGCCAGCCGCTACCCCACGACGCATCCGGAACCGAGCGCCGCTGCTAGCACGCATGCCGTCCACGCCCAAGCCATGCCGGAGCCCGGACCGAGGCCACCGCCCCGGAGTCCCATCCACCGCCCACAGCTGATGCCAGCACCGTACGCCGCCCGCCATCCGTCACCCTTGGCTGCGCGCTCCCCCTCGCGAGAGACGGCACAGGAAGAAGAGGTCCCGCCGCCGCCGGGTCTGCGCGGGCTTCGCCCAGCGGAGCCCCCCGGCGACGGCGAGTGGAGGGGGCGAGGAGGGGGGGCGGTGGAAGGGGACTGCGCCGCTGCCCGTGTCGCCCCCGGGAGGGAGGGACGCAAGGGCTGGATACCATTTTTATTGTCGTAATGTTGAACTGCCAATGTTGTAATATCATTGACCTTGAATGCCAAGACATATTACACATTTATCCCTTTGATGTGGGGTAGACTTTCCCTAGACATGTGTAAGAGTCAATGCTATTCAAGTACCAAAACGATGACCCACAGTTGTGGGTGCTGCCTTCTCTAGCTACACTATATGCCAACCTACCTAGCTACCATGCATATGCATGACATGCATTGCCAAAGGGATAGCATGGCATCCTAACAATCTGCAAATGCTTTAATCCAGTACCACTCTATATATATCATCCCCATCTCCCTCCCCCTACCTTCCCATACCCCTCCATGTTCCCTTAGGAAGGAAGAGAATCTATCTCACCATCTAGAAAGAGAGAAACAAAGAGATGAGGAACCAGAGGCTAGCTCCTATCACTTGCTCCTCTTCAAAGACCAACAACACCAAGCGAGAGGAGCCACACCTCTCCGGGGCTTACATTAGGAGCCTTGTGAAGCATCTTAGCTCCTCATCCACGGCAAGATCCAAAGACCACCATCACATCACCATGGGCAGCAAATCACACCAAGAAGAGCAACAAGCCCCACAAACCACACCATCATCTCTACAGCAACAGCAGCCACACAAGAAGCAGGTGAGGAGGAGGCTCCACACGAGCAGGCCATACCAGGAGAGGCTACTCAACATGGCGGAGGCCAGGCGAGAGATCGTCACCGCTCTCAAGATCCACAGAGCCTCCATGAGAGAAGCCAAGGAGCAGCAGCAACATCAACAACTTGTGCAACAACTGCAGCATCAGCAAGAGGTCCAGGTAGTGCAAGATCATAGGGTAGCTTTTAGTGCACCCAACATGAGCTCATATGGTTCCTTCTCAGATTACTTGCACAGCAATACGCCATTTGCACACACCACAGCAACAAGCAACAGTGGTTGCTCATATTATTCATCTCCTCCACTCCTCCCTTACCACACACCAGTAGTTGCACCCATGGTTCCCATGGTAGATGCTTTAGATCAGTTGCTGCCGCTGCCTACGCAGCCACTAGGGCTTAACCTGACCTTCGATGGCTTCGGTGGTGGTGTTGCTGCCGAAGATGCCAAGAACTGCACTGCTACTAGCCCCTTTGATCCTCCTTCTTTGGTCCAACAAGCATCACCCGCCTCCTCCTACTCTGTCTACTCCTCTCCGCCGCCGGCGACGATGGTGAGCCAGGACATGGCGCCCGTTGCTGCCGAGGACACCTCACAGTCACTGCACCGGGTGCTGGACGAGGAGGAGATGGCCGCGATCCACTCGGCCGGGGAGCGGCATGACATCGAGTGGAGCGATACCGTGAACCTGGCAACGTCGGCGTGGTGGAGCAGGCTACTCGAGAGCGTGGAAGGCGGCGGAGGCGACGATGGGGCCACGGCGGCGCAGCAGACTAACACGGTGGACGCCATGGGGATGCATCTGAGTGATGAGTACTACGGCCAAGACGTGTCCTTTCCATGGTAAGCTAGCTACAGCGAGGCCCCAAACTAAATTAAGGTGCAAAAGTTGTCTAATAATGATGGGGTGTTTTTTTTTTTTTTGCAGTATGGACATCGGAGAGATCGAAGGATGGGACGCCGAGTGGTTCTCGTGACATGCCGTCCATCATATCTTAGGGGAGAATTAACACTTCATCATTTCACTGTACCTCAAATAATGGAAATTAACGCTCCTATTCAGATTGCAAATACTTTTGCTGCGTGGATGCAAACTGTGTTCTTCTTGCATGTGTTCTTTTCTGGGTAACTTTTGGATGTCTATAATTTATGTTTTTGCTAGTATGACTTTACCATACTTTTGTAGAATCTCGTCACGGAACGATTAGCTATCTACTCTATGTCTGCAGGGACCGATGCATGCATCTGTGCTAATGTGTGCATATATTCAGATCGCAAATAATTTTGCTTCGTGGATGCAAAATGTTTTCTTTTCTGCATGTTCTGGGTTAACTTTTGGATCTCTACGATTTCTGTTTTTGCTATGACTTTACCGTAGTTTGGTAGGATCCTGTCACCGATCGAACAACTAGCTAGCTAGGTCTGCAGGGACTGATGCATGCATCTGTGTGCTAATGTGTGCATATTATGATCAATGCAAGGATTGTCCACACTCTAGCAGGCACTCAGCTAGAGATCTACTAGTACTACGATTCATGTAAATTTCTCGACTTTACTGCAACGAATCGAAGTTACTACTAGCACTTTGAGCCCAAACATAAGATACTACCTAGTACATGCATAGAGCCTAGAGGAGCAGACTGGCAGTCACAAATATTGGTCTTAGTCTGACGCGTATGCATGCTTCAGCGGAGAAGTGTGAGCTGCAGCATGCATGCAGCCATGTAAGACCTTAAGCGGGCAGTACGAGGAGGTGCCCACGTGTGATCAGGTTCACTTCATCTCGCCTTCACACTCTCCGTGCATTTTTGTGATTCACCTCTGTGATGTACTCCCTCCGTCCCATAATATAAGACGTTATTATATTCAATATATGAGCATATTGTATGTATGTAATAATGTCTTATATTATGAAACGAAGGGGTATATTGGTTCTCCATGTAGTCTTGTCTGAGTAGAGTTTCAGGATCGCCGATACCATAGCGTGCTCACTCTGTGGGCGGGCTAACACCTTTTTTTCCCAAATGATAAATATCACACATGTGGCACGAACAAGTTATAAAAAAGTTTGGAATTGCCATGTGTTCGTGCATGTTCGTGCCACATGTGTGGCACTTATCAGGGTTTTGCGGGTAGGGGCTAATGCTTTGTTAAAGCTCATCTACCCAATTGTAGATGATGTGCTACACCTTCCGGCTTCTGACCATGCCATGAGAGATCGAACCCGGGATGGCGACATGTCGACTTCGGCGGTGTTGTGAGGCTCCTCCCTTGCGTCCGCAGTTGGTGACCTCTGGTCTACCTTTAGTGGTGCTCGGGCACCCTGGCAGCAACAGACAGACTGCTTCCCCCGGGCCGACCAGTGCTTAGGTTGACCATGTCAACAACTATGTGTGGCAGTTCATGACCACTCCATCCTGTGGTGTAAGCCTCACCGCGGGATTGTGTTTACTATGGACGAAGTCTTGACGCAAAGGAATGGTTGTGCAGCAGCAGCGGTCGTATCGCATGTAGCTGCTGGCATCATGGAAAAGTTGTGATGACAACACATGAGTGACTTCAATTATGGTACTATCTGTATCGAGCTCTGGGATGGAACCCTTGGTCTGCCCCGAGTCGGGTATATCTGGCAATGACGATGTTTTTACATTGTTACCTTGTTGCAGGCATTGCTCGGAATGCTCAATCTGATTTTCAAGGTGAAAACCTAAATTGCCTTAGTTGGTTGGATCCAGTGACGGAAACGCTTGAGCGACGCTCCCTTCCTGAAGGTGTTATTGTTGAAGAACGTCGTCATCTCTGTGGTGTCATGAGATGGCCGGTGCGGATATGGTCATTGTTATAGATTACCGATTGTGGATCTGGTTGCTATATTGTTTTCCTTGCCTACGCATAGCTTTGGCCTTATATGACTTTGCTATTTGCCGATGTTGTTTTTGTCGGCATGCGGTGATGTTGGATGTGTGCATCCTAACTATACAAGGACCGGGTGTGTACTCATTGTGTTTGTATCCTCTTGATGCTTTATTTTGAGCCAATAAAATCTATCCTTTATCGAAAAATGTGTCTAAACTAAAAATTGCTTTCGAAAGTTCTTGTTTTAAATGCTTATCACTAGAAATATGTTACATACCATTGGTGGTGCACCACGGCATTTATAGAAATATAAAATTTACAATAAAAATATTGTTTAATATAAAGTTTAAAGTTCATTATAAAAAAATCAATGTAGAATATTACTGGCTCGAGACATGTCAAATAATTTATTAAAATCAAAACATAAATAGAAAAAGAAATAATTGAGATGAAGAGAAGATTTTATTTCGTGAAAATTTGATGTTTAAAGCTGGTGGTACTTAAAACACATGATCACGTGTTTGCTCGCTGCAATTAATGAATTCACATTTTTGTTTCCATGTGGTGCCCTTAGTGGGCCAACCCATTGCAGTGGATATTTCTGTTTCCCTGTTTTCTGTGTTTTTATCAGTTTTCTTTGGTTTTTGTCTGTTTTATCTTTTTTCCTTTACTAAGTGCATGTGTACATTTTAATATAGGTTATATATTTTTCAAATACAAGTGAATTTTTTTTACTGAACATTTTTCTAAACACATGTTTGACTATTTTTTTAATATGTGCTAAATATTTTTCAGAAACACATTCAATATATTTTTTGAATTATACGGTTTTTAGACAAAAATATGCGAAGAAGTTTTTATATTATATTTAAAAAATAAAATATTCCATTAACATATTTATTAAATGTGCAAATGTTGGTTTTAATGTCACAATTTTTTGAATGGTACGAAAATAAAATAAAATTCGACAAACATTTTTTTACATGTGTGAATATTTTTGGAAATTTCACTAACACATTTTGGAAACCCATAAAAAAATTAATGTAATGAATAGTTTTTGGGATGATACGAAATACTTTTTCTAAATTACACAAACAGTTTCCTATTAACATTTTTTTTAAATGTCATCGACATATTTTTTTTAAGCAGGTGAATATTTTTGTAAACATCACAATCGTATTTTTGGATATTGTCATTATTTTCTAAACTTGCATGAACATTACTTTTTAAATGTATGATGAATGTTTTTAAAAATTTATTTAACATATTTTTCCATTCCAGAAATATAAATAAAAGTAACAAAACAAAAAAAAACTAGCAGAACATGATGTGCACTAGCAAGCCAGCGCTCTTCCCATGCTAGCCGGTCCCGTTTATTAAACGCCAAAGACAAGCGGTTGCTTTCCTCTCGCAAGAGGCCCCTAATATAGGCAAAGTTCTTTGGCGCTTATAGCACCCGTTAAAGGCAGTACGGTACACAGCACACCCCCAATTTTACTTCACTCGATTTGGTTTGCCGGCCCATCTAGAGCAGGTTTCTATGAAGCTCTCAACCGGTTTTAGGAAGCTTCAAGCAGCTTCTGGTCAGATTTATGTTTGTTCATGGTGTTTTTGGGTCAGGTATTGGCTGGTTTTCTGTTTTCATTTCTATTGAAATTCCTGATTTTTAAAAAATCCATGAACATTTTTTAAACTCGTGATTTTTTCCAAAATTCGCGTGTTTTTCAAATCCATGAAAGTTCTTAATCTCATTTTTTTTCTGAATTAGTGATCCTTTTGAAATATGGGATCTTTTCTAAATGCATCAAATGTCATCGATCAACCGTCAATTTGTCAGCGGTCAATAGTCAGCGTTTTCTTAGCTATGGTCAGTGGTTAAATAGTTAGCGGTCAAGTTGCCTCATGGGCCACGGCCCATCCAGTACGAGCTACCCCTAACACGCACAAAAAGCATGGAGGAGGAGCTCTTCCTAATATAGCAAAATCACTCACTAAGGGGTACCTCTTACAAAGGTCACTTCATCTTCGCAGGTTGCGAGTGGCGCACTACATGTGCGCCACTTACCACAACTGAAAGTTTTCCTTTTTTTTCGTAGATTCGTTTATTCAAAACGTATTATCTCTTAAATCGTGCGTCCAAAACGCGAACCATTTTCACCGTTAGATTATCGCCTCAAGATCTTTGAAACTAAATATCTCATTTTAATAGGTTTCGACGGACTTGTTTTTCACAAAAAACCAATAATAAAAAAACCGAGCCGGAAGCACGATTCCCCCCCCCCCCCCCCACTTTTTTCCCATTTCCAGGAGGCACGATTGTAGCTCCATGTGAAGCAAATCTGTGCCTTTCGCGAAAGGAAAAAAAATATTTTTTTCCCTCTTTCCGAGAGACACAACCTATACCTCAACAAGAAGAAAATCTGCGTCAGTCGCGGAAGAAAAAAAATGCATTTTTCCTTTTCTGAGAGGCATAGTTGTGTCTGTGTGTCTCTCGAAAGCAAAACTGTGACTCTCGTGGAAGAAAAAAGACGTGTTTTTCTTTGTTTCCGAGAGGCACAACCCTGCCTTATGCGGAAACAAATTTGCCCCTCTCGTGGAAGAAAAAAACATGTATTTTTTTCCTTTTTCAAGAGGCACAGCGAAGCAAAAATTTCACGGACAAATCTGTGGCTCTCGCGGAAGAAAAAATGTGTTCTTGCGCAAAAAAAATAAAAAAAATCAAAACCTAGGGGAAACCGGGAAAAACCGAGCCGTAAGAAACAAAAAAAATCATACAAAACCCGAAAACTTGACAGAAAACTAAAATAAACAAAATTCCAAGGGAGTGCCTAGCACGCGACACGTGGCGGTGGCTGTGGCGCGCTCTCGGCCCATCAAAGGTGACCCTTGAGGGGCTCCCGCAAGAGGTACCTCTCACCAATCATATAATAGTTTAAATTTGCACATATTGCATAGTATTTATGTGTATACATTTATACTCATCCAACATCTAAAAAATACCTAAAAACAAACACATAATGAAAAATAAAGGAAAACAAACAAAACAGAATAAAATAACAAAGGGACAGAGGGCCTGGGAGGTACAGATAATGGGTTTCAGCCCAATAGCAACTCGAGGGGTCAGTCAAACAAATAGCCCAAACCAGCTCATAGAATAGCCCAGGAAACAAAACATACCATGAATCTCAGAGCAAGAAAATGGGCAATAATTGACTGGCCCAAATTGAAAATTCAGGCGACCTACGTATAGCTAAAGCGTGAAAAAAAATCTTGAATCAGTAGTAAGTTATATATTTACTTTTGTCATGTCTACAGTATGCTTTTTTCTGTCAAATACGCATGAGTGTGCATACTATATTATAAAGAAGAGGATGAGGGTAAAGAGCCCCTCCACGGTAGTGCCCACTCTTCCACCTCGCTAAAGAACGTACTAAGCTTCCCTTTGAGCAATCCCGCCTACCATGTCTGCAGTATGCTTTTGAGGTGGCTAGATCTTTAAATTGAAACAATTTCTTATTTAACACTATCTTAAATTTCGTTTTCTTATTTAACATTGGAAAACTTTTTCTTCCCTATCTAACAATGAGTCTAAATTTTATGCCTTTTATGACACTTTCGTCCATTTTACGCCTAAATGACACCTGAAAAGACTTTTTTGCCCCTCATGTGGTATGTGTGTGTGTGCGGGCAGTGCAGGGCAGTAGCACACACGCAACAGCACGTACACACGCAACAACACACACGCGTTGTTGTAAATTCGCCACATGATCGATCACATCAATTCAGACGACACATGCGCACCAAAAACTGATAGCCAAGGACCATTATCATGAACTCTTTTCTCTTTATTTTCTCGTTTTCTCCATGTTACAAATCTGACCGTACAAACTGTGCACAAAAACCGATTGAAAGTAAACCTAGATCTAGACGGACACGCATACACCCAAAGCTAACTAAGCTAGTAGGGCTAGCCTAATACTCCCTCCGTCCGGAAATACTTGTCATCAAAATGAATAAAAGAGGATGTATTTAAATGTATTTTAGTTTTAGATACATCTTTTTTTGTCCATTTTAATGACAAGTATTTTCGGACGGAGGGAGTACTACTTGAATAGGACTCCGTAGTACTTTTTTTGCAAGTGAAATTTGTATTACTCAACCACCAAGAAGATTACAATCAGCCGCTGCTAGTTCTACCGCAACAGAGGGACCAGATCCTAGCCAAGTCATTGTTCTTCCCTCTATGCGTGCAAAATTTTCCAAGCTATCACTAACATTATTAACATGGCGGCTAACATGAGTAATGCAACATTCATGAAGTGACATGAGATATCTAATCTCCTTAACTAAGGAAGCATAAATCGACCTATCTTGTTCTCGTCCTTTGATAAATGAGTCCATCTCAATGATGACCGGAAGGTCGCTTCTCTGGATCGCTAGGGATAAGCCTTCCATGCACGTGCCCAGCTCTGCCTTGAGAGCTTCTCGGCACGAGAAGAAGGTCCTGCAAGCAGAAAATATAATGCCTCCCTGAGAGTCACGCAGGACCATGCCAGCTCCTGCGTTCTCAGCACAATAGGACCCATCCGAGTTAAGTTTCACCCAGCCATCAGGAGGGGGCGCCCAAGAGGCCGAGGGTTCCACCCTCCTGGCCGGCGTATTATGTAACATGCGATCAAAGTTGATAACGGTTTTCCCTTTCAACGGATCAGCATTCGAGTTGGTCTTGACAGCGATCAAAGATTCAAGATAACTGACGAGGAACTTTCTTGATACTTCTAGTGCGAAAATGCTCAACATACGGGCAATTACTACGGACTGGCTCCTACGGACATATGTGTCCCTCACTAATTCGATCACCGCCGCCCTGCATTCCATGGTGGGCCCTGCCTCACCCAAACCAGCTGATGCCATCTCACCCCGTAACCTCTAATCCGCAGAACTTTGTCCGTAAGTCTAGCATTGTTCCTTCTAGTGGGGGAGGCTTCTTTTGATGGACAATCTCATTGCGTATGAACCAACAACGCCAAAGTGTCATGAGCAGCATGTTCCTCTCAATATCCTGCAGGAGTTGCAGCACATGAAATAGCCATTCTTTCCCGGTGCGCTCTACCATATCCATGTTTGGTAGGTTCCGAACCTCCGCCATGAATTTCCAAAGACAGCGAGCTATTGGGCAGTGACAGAATGGATGAAAGTTGTCCTCCGGTTCCAAACCACATAATGGACAAATGTTCGTCGTTTCCAGAGTGCGTTTGTGCTTATTCTCCCAGGTAGGTAATGAGTCAGTAACAACTCGCCAAGCAAAGTTGCGAACACTAGGAGGTACTTCTGCAGACCATATTAGATTCCACATGGATCTTCAACCATCTGGTGCTGAACTTGAAGCAGTAGTGCTTCTTCGAAGGCAAAGTCATATGCACTTTTAACAGAGAAAACTCCAAGCCTACCAGGCCCCCAAGCCAAAGTGTCCTCTTCACGCCTTGGTGATGCTCTGATTTTGAGGATTTCCTCTATGTCGCATGGCAGAGAATAGTTCCTCAACAATTCTGCATTCCAAGACCCATTGTCATTTAGGAGCTCAGAGACGAAACGAATACGGCATCGTCCTTGCAGTGACACAGGTTTAAATGAATGCGGTCGTGATATCCAATTATCCCTCGACACTCTTATACTTGTTCCATTTCCAACTCTCCACACAAGTCCTTTTTAACAGTTCAAGACCATAAGAAATTGCTTGTCAAGATGACGAAGCATTGCCTGGGAAAACTGTATCTTCCAGCTTTCCGTCTGGGTAATACTTGGCATTGAGTAAGCGTGTGCATAGACTGTCCGGCCTGTCAATAAGTCGCCAAGCTTGTCGTGCAAGGATGTTGGAAATATGCCCTAGAGGCAATAATAAAAGGATTATTATTATATTTCCTTGTTCATGATAATTGTCTTTTATTCATGCTATAATTGTATTATCCGGAAATCGTAATACACGTGTGAATACATAGACCACAACGTGTCCCTCGTGAGCCTCTAGTTGACTAGCTCGTTGATCAACAGATAGTCATGGTTTCCTGACTATGGACATTGGATGTCATTGATAACGGGATCACATCATTAGGAGAATGATGTGATGGACAAGACCCAATCCTAAGCATAGCACAAGATCGTGTAGTTCGCTTTGCTAGAGCTTTTCCAATGTCAAGTATCTTTTCCTTAGACCATGAGATCGTGTAACTCCCGGATACCGTAGGAGTGCTTTGGGTGTACCAACCGTCACAACGTAACTGGGTGACTATAAAGGTATGCTACGGGTATCTCCGAAAGTGTCTGTTGGGTTGACACGGATCGAGACTGGGATTTGTCACTCCATATGACGGAGAGGTATCTCTGGGCCCACTCGGTAATGCATCATCTTAATAAGCTCAAAGTGACCAAGTGTTTGATCACGGGATCATGCATTACGGTACGAGTAAAGTGACTTGCCGGTAACGAGATTGAACGAGGTATTGGGATACCGACGATCGAATCTCGGGCAAGTAACGTACCGATTGACAAACGGAATTGTATACGGGGTTGCTTGAATCCTCGACATCGTGGTTCATCCGATGAGATCATCGTGGAACATGTGGGAGCCAACATGGGTATCCAGATCTCGCTGTTGGTTATTGGCCGGAGAGCTGTCTCGGTCATGTCGGCATGATTCCCGAACCCGTAGGGTCTACACACTTAAGGTTCGGTGACGCTAGGGTTATTAGGAAGACTTGTATGTGATTACCGAATGTTGTTTGGAGTCCCGGATAAGATCCCGGACGTCACGAGGAGTTCCGGAATGGTTCGGAGGTGAAGATTTATATATGGGAAGTTGTCATACGGTCACCGGAAAGGTTCGGGGGCATATCGGTATTGTACCGGGGACACCGGAGGGGTTCCGGGGGTCCACCGGGAGGGGCCACCTCTCTCGGAGGGCCTCATGGGCCGTAGTGGGCAGGGAACCAGCCCCTGGAGGCTGGGCGCATCACCCCCTTTGGGCCCATGTGCCTAGGGTTGGGGGGAAACCCTAGTGGGCGCCCCTTGGCAGGGGCAAGCCCCTCCCTTGGCCGCCCCTCTAGATCTCATCTAGAGGGCCGGCCCCTTCCCTCTTCCCTATAAATAGAGGCGAGGGAGGGCTTCACACAACATCCAAGGCGCAGCCCTCCCTCCCCAACACCTCTCCTCCTCCGTTAAGAGCTTGGTGAAGCCCTGCCGAGAATCGCCTCTCCACCACCACCACGCCGTCGTGCTGCTGCTGGAGCTCTCTTCCTCAACCTCTCCTTCCCCCTTGCTGGGTCAAGAAGGAGGAGACGTCACGCAGACCGTACGTGTGTTGAACGCGGAGGTGCCATCCGTTTGGCGCTAGGATCTCCGGTGATTTGGATCACGACGAGTACGACTCCCTCAACCCCGTTCCCTTGAACGCTTCCGCTCGATCTACAAGGGTATGTAGATGCACTCCTCTCTCTCGTTGCTAGATGAACTCATAGATTGATCTTGGTGAAACTGTAGGAAATTTTTTATTTTCTGCAACGTTCTCCAACAGTGGCATCATGAGCTAGGTCTATGCGTAGTTCTCTTTGCACGAGTAGAACACAATTTGTTGTGGGCGTAGATATTGTCAACTTCCTTGCCGCTACTAGTCTTATTTTGCTTCAGCGGTATTGTGGGATGAAGCGGCCCGGACCGACTTTACACGTACGCTTACGTGAGACAGGTTCCACCGACTGACATGCACTAGTTGCATAAGGTGGCTAGCGGGTGTCTGTCTCTCCCACTTTAGTTGGAGCGGATTCGATGAAAAGGGTCCTTATGAAGGGTAAATAGAAGTTGACAAATCATGTTGTGGCTTTTTCGTAGGTAAGAAAACGTCCTTGCTAGAACCCTGTTGCAGCCACGTAAAAGATGCAACAACAATTAGAGGACGTCTAACTTGTTTTTGCAGCAATTGCTTTGTGATGTGATATTGCCAAAAGTTGTGATGAATGATGAATGATATATTGTGATGTATGAGATCATGTTCTTGTAATAGGAATCACGACTTGCATGTCGATGAGTATGACAACCGGCAGGAGCCATAGGAGTTGTCTTAATTATTGTATGACCTGCGTGTCATTGATTCAATGCCATGTAATTACTTTACTTTATTGCTAAACTGTTAGCCATAGTAGTACAAGTAATAGTTGGCGAGCAACCCCATGGAGACACGATGATGGAGATCATGATGATGGAGATCATGGTGTCATGCCGGTGACAAGATGATCATGGAGCCCCAAGATGGAGATCAAAGGAGCTATATGATATTGGCCATATCATGTCACTATTATTTGATTGCATGTGATGTTTATCATGTTTTTGCATCTTGTTTACTTAGAATGACGGTAGTAAATAAGACGATCCCTCATAATAACTTCAAGAAAGTGTTCCCCTAAGCGTGCGCCCGTTCACGATTCGTTGTTTCGAAGCACCACGTGATGATCGGGTGTGATAGATTCTAACATTCACATACAACGGGTGTAAGACAGATTTACACATGCAAAACACTTAGGTTAACTTGACGAGCCTAGCATGTACAGACATGGCCTCCGAACACAGAGACCGAAAGGTCGAACATGAGTCGTATGGAAGATACGATCAACATGGAGATGTTCACCGATGATGACTAGTCTGTCTCCGCGTGATGATCGGACACGGCCTAGTCGACTCGGATCATGTAACACTTAGATGACTAGAGGGGTGTCTAATCTGAGTGGGAGTTCATTAAATAATTTGATTAGATGAACTTAATTATCATGAACTTAGTCTGAAACCTTTGCATAAATGTCTTGTAGATCAAATGGCCAACGCTCATGTCAACATGAACTTCAACGCGTTCCTAGAGAAAACCAAGCTGAAAGATGATGGCAGCAACTATACGGACTGGGTCCGGAACCTGAGGATCATCCTCATAGCTGCCAAGAAAGCTTATGTCCTAGAATGACCGCTAGGTGAATCACCCATCCCGAGAGAACCAAGACGTTATGAACGCTTGGCGATCCACGTCTTGATGATTACTCCCTCGTTCAATGCGGCATGCTTTACAGGTTAGAACCGGGGCTCCAAAAGCGTTTTGAGCAACACGGAGCATATGAGATGTTCGAGGAGCTGAAAATGGTTTTCCAAGCTCACGCCCGGGTCGAGAGATATGAAGTCTCCGACAAGTTCTATAGTTGTAAGATGGAGGAAAATAGTTTTGTCAGTGAGCACATACTCAAAATGTCTCAGGTTGCACAACCGCCTGTCCTAGCTGGATATTAACCTCCCGGACGAGGCGGTCATTGACAGAATCCTTCAGTCGCTCCCACCGAGCTACAAGAGCTTTGTGCTGAACTACAATATGCAGGAGATGGTGAAAACTATTCCTGAAGTATTTTCAATGCTGAAGTCAGCAGAGGTAGAAATCAAAAAGGAACATCAAGTGTTGATGGTCAATAAAACCACCAAGTTCAAGAAAGGCAAGGGTAAGAAGAACTTCAAGAAGGACGGCAAGGATGTTGCCGCGCCCTGTAAGCCAGTTGCCTGGAAGAAGTCAAAGAATGGACCCAAGCCTGAGACTGAGTGCTTTTATTGCAAAGGGAAGGGCCACTAGAAGCGGAATTGCCCCAAATACTTAGCGGACAAGAAGGCCGGCAACACTAAAGGTATATGTGATATACATGTAATTGATGTGTACCTTACCAGTGCTCGTAGTAGCTCCTGGGTATTTGATACCGGTGTCGTTGCTCATATTTGTAACTCAAAGCAGGAGTTGCGGAATAAGCGGAGACTGGCGAAGGACGAGGTGCCGATGCGCGTCAGGAATGGTTCCAAGGTCGACGTGATCGCCGTCGGCACGCTACCTCTACATTTACCTACCAGATTAGTTTTAAACCTCAATAATTGTTATTTAGTGCCAAGTTTGAGCATGAACATTGTATCAGGATCTCGTTTAATACGAGATGGCTACTCATTTAAATCCGAGAATAATGGTTGTTCTATTTATATGAGAGATATGTTTTATGGTCATGCTCGATGGTCAATGGTTTATTCTTAATGAATCTCGAACGTGATGTTACACATATTCATAGTGTGAGTACCAAAAGATGTAAAGTTGATAACGATAGTCCCACATACTTGTGGTAATCGCCGCCTTGGTCACATTGGTGTCAAACGCATGAAGAAGCTCCACGCTGATGGACTTCTAGAGTCTCTCGATTATGAATCATTTGACACATGCGAACCATGCCTTATGGGCAAAATGACCAAGACTCTGTTCTCCGGAACAATGGAGCGAGCAACCAAATTATCGGAAATCATACATACCGATGTGTGCGGTCCAATGAGCGTTGAGGATCACGGAGGATGTCGTTATATTCTCACTCTCACTGATGACTTGCGTAGATATGGGTATGTCTACTTGATGAAACACAAGTCTGAGACCTTTGAAAAGTTCAAGGAATTTCAGAATGAGGTAGAGAATCAAAGTGACCGAAAAATAAAGTTCTTACGATCAGATCGTGGATGAGAATATTTAAGTCACGAATTTGGTACACACTTAAGGAAATGTGGAATCTTTTCACAACTCACGCTGCCTGGAACACCTCAGCGTAACGGTGTATCCGAACGTCGTAATCGCACTCTATTGGATATGGTGCGATCTATGATGTCTCTTACTGATTTACCGCTATCATTTTGGGGATACGCTACATTCACTTTAAATAGGGCACCGTCTAAATCCTTTGATACGACACCGTATGAATTATGGTTTGGTAAGAAACCTAAGCTGTCGTTTCTAAAAGTTTGGGGATGCGATGCTTATGTCAAGAAACTTCAACCTGAAAAGCTCGAACCCAAGTCCGAAAAATGCGTCTTCATAGGATACCCTAAGGAAACCATTGGGTATACCTTCTACCTTAGATCCGAAGGCAAGATCTTTGTTGCCAAGAACGGATCCTTTCTGGAAAAAGAGTTTCTCTCGAAAGGAGTAAGTGGGAGGAAATTAGAACTCGATGAAGTACTACCTCTTGAACCGGAAAGTAGTGCAGCTCAGAAAATGTTCTGTGGTGCCTACACCGGCGGAGAGGAAATTAATGATGATGATCAAGGTACTTCAGATCAAGTTGCTACTAAACTTTGTAGGTCCACAAGGACACGTTCCACACCAGTGGTATGGCAACCCTGTCACGGAAATCATGTTGTTAGACAACGGTGAACCTTGAACTATGAAGAAGCGATGGCGGGCCCAGATTCCAACAAATGGCTTGAAGCCATGCAATCCGAGATAGGATCCATGTATGAAAACAAAGTATGGACTTTGACAGACTTGCCCGATGATCGTGACGATAGAAAACAAATGGATCTTTAAGAAGAAGACGGACGTGGATGGTAATGTTACCATCTATAAAGCTCGACTTGTCGCTAAGGGTTATCGGCAAGTTCAAGGGGTGACTACGATGAGACTTTCTCTCCCGTAGCAAAGCTAAAGTCCGTCTGAATCATGTTAGAAATTGCCGCATACTATGATTATGAGATATGGCAAATGGACGTCCAAACGTCCATCGTGGAACATGTGGGAGCCAACATGGGTATCTAGATCCCGCTGTTGGTTATTGGCCGGAGAGCTGTCTCGGTCATGTCGGCATGATTCCCGAACCCGTAGGGTCTACACACTTAAGGTTCGATGACGCTAGGGTTATTAGGAAGACTTGTATGTGATTACCGAATGTTGTCCAGAGTCCCGGATAAGATCCCGGACGTCACGAGGAGTTCCGAAATGGTCCGGAGGTGAAGATTTATATATGGGAAGTTGTCATACGGTCACCGGAGAGGTTCGGGGGCATATCGGTATTGTACCGGGGCCACCGGAGGGGTTCCGGGGGTCCACCGGGAGGAGCCACCTCTCTCAGAGGGCCTCATGGGCCGTAGTGGGCAGGGAACCAGCCCCTGGAGGGCTGGGCGCATCCCTCCCTTTGGGCCCATGCGCCTAGGGTTGGGGAACCCTGGTGGGCGCCCCTGCTTGGGGAAGCCCTCCCTTGGCCGCCGCCCCCTCTCCCTCTAGATCTCATCTAGAGGGGCCGGCCCCCTTCCCTCTTCCCCTATAAATAGAGGGGCGAGGGGCGGGCTGCACACAACATCCAAGGCGCAGCCCCTCCCCTCCTCAAGACCTCTCCTCCTCCGTTAAGAGCTTGGCGAAGCCCTGCCGGAGTACTGCCTCTCCACCACCACCACGCCGTCGTCTTTGCTGCTGGAGCTCTCTTCCTCAACCTCTCCTTCCCCTTGCTGGATCAAGAAGGAGGAGACGTCCACGCAGACCGTACGTGTGTTGAACGCGGAGGTGCCGTCCGTTCGGCGCTAGGATCTCCGGTGATTTGGATCACGACGAGTACGACTCCCTCAACCCCGTTCCCTTGAACGCTTCCGCTCGATCTACAAGGGTATGTAGATGCACTCCTTGTTGGAAATATGCCCTAGAGGCAATAATAAATTAGTTATTATTATATTTCCTTGTTCATGATAATCGTTTATTATCCATGCTATAATTGTATTGATAGGAAACTCAGATACATGTGTGGGTACATAGACAACACCATGTCCCTAGTAAGCCTCTAGTTGACTAGCTCGTTGATCAATAGATGGTTACAGCTTTTCGACCATGGACATTGGATGTCGTTGATAAGCGGGATCGCATCATTAGCGTAATGATGTGATGGACAAGACCCAATCCTAAGCCTAGCACAAAGATCGTGTAGTTCGTATGCTAAAGCTTTTCTAGTGTCAAGTATTTTTTCCTTAGACCATGAGATTGTGCAACTCCGGATACCGTAGGAATGCTTTGGGTGTACCAAACGTCACAACGTAATCGGGTGGCTATAAAGGTGCACTACGGTATCTTCGAAAGTGTCTGCATTGGATTGGCACGAATCGAGATCGGATTTGTCACTCCGGTTAACGGAGAGGTATCTCTGGGCCCACTCGGTAGGACATCATCATAATGTGCACAATGTGACCAAGGGGTTGATCACGGGATGATGTGTTACGGAACGAGTAAAGAGACTTGCCGTAACGAGATTGAACAAGGTATCGGTATACCGACGATCGAATCTCGGGCAAGTACAATACCGCTAGACAAAGGGAATTGTATACGGGATCGATTGAGTCCTTGACATCGTGGTTCATCCGATGAGATCATCGTGGAACATGTGGGAGCCAACATGGGTATCCAGATCCCGCTGTTGGTTATTGACCGGAGAACGTCTCGGGCCGGTGTGCATGGTTCCCGAACCCGTAGGGTCTACACATAAGGTCCGATGACACTAGGGTTATAAAGGAAGTTCGTATGTGGTTACCGAATGTTGTTTGGAGTCCGGATGAGATCCCGGACGTCACGAGGAGTTCGGAATGGTCCGAAGGTAAAGATTTATATATGGGAAATCCTGTTTTGGTCACCGGAAAAGTTTCGGGTTTTATCGGTAACGTACCGGGACCACCGGGAGGGTCCCGGGGGTCCACCAAGTGGGGCCACCATCCCCGGAGGGCTGCATGGGCCAAGTGTGGGAGGGGACCAGCCCCAAGTGGGCTGGTGCGCCCCCCCCCCCACAAGGGCCCAAGGAGCCTAGGGTTTGGGGAAGGGGGCGCACCCACCTAACTTGGGGGGCAAGTTTCCCCTCTTCCCCCCCTTGGCCGCACCCTAGATGGGTTTTGGGGGCAGCCGCACCCCTTGGGTTGGGAACCCTAGGGGAGGCGCAGCCCCCTCCCTCTCCCCTATATATAGTTGAGGTATTTGGGGCTGCATACACAAGAGTTTGACCTCTCCCTGACGCAGCCCTACCTCTCTCCCTTCTCCTCTCCCGTGGTGCTTGGCGAAGCCCTGCAGGATTGCCACGCTCCTCCATCACCACCACGTCGTTGTGCTGCTGCTGGACGGAGTCTTCCTCAACCTCTCCCTCTCTCCTTGCTGGATCAAGGCATGGGAGACGTCACCGGGCTGTACGTGTGTTGAACACGGAGGTGCCGTCCGTTCGGCACTAGGATCTCCGGTGATTTGGATCAAGACGAGTACGACTCCTTCAACCCCGTTCTCTTGAACGCTTCCGCTTAGCGATCTACAAGGGTACGTAGATGCACTCTCCTTCCCTTCGTTGCTAGTTTCTCCATAGATGGATCTTGGTGACTCGTAGGAAAATTTTGAATTTCTGCTACGTTCCCCAACAGTGGCATCATGAGCTAGGTCTATTGCGTAGATTCTTTGCACGAGTAGAACACAAAGTAGTTGTGGGCGTTGATTTTGTTCAATATGCTTACCGTTACTAGTCCAATCTTGTTTCGACGGTATTGTGGGATGAAGCGGCCCGGACCGACCTTACACGTACACTTACGTGAGACAGGTTCCACCGACTGACATGCACTTGGTGCATAAGGTGGCTAGCGGGTGCCAATCTCCCACTTTAGTCGGAACGGATTCGATGAAAAGGGTCCTTATGAAGGGTAAATAGCAATTGGCATATCACGTTGTGGTTTTATGAGGTAAGAAACGTTCTTGCTAGAAACCCATAGCAGCCACGTAAAACATGCAAACAACAATTAGAGGTCGCCT
This sequence comes from Aegilops bicornis, assembly GCA_021605145.1. Classification (NCBI taxonomy): domain Eukaryota; kingdom Viridiplantae; phylum Streptophyta; class Magnoliopsida; order Poales; family Poaceae; genus Aegilops; species Aegilops bicornis. The sequence goes on along the minus strand of CM038673.1, from coordinate 777,020,970 downwards.
AACTTGTTTTTGCAGGGTATGCTATGTGATGTGATATGGCCAAGAAGAATGTGATGAATGATATGTGATGTATGAGATTGATCATGTTCTTGTAATAGGAATCACGACTTGCATGTCGATGAGTATGACAACCGGCAGGAACCATAGGAGTTGTCTTAATTTATTGTATGACATGCGTGTCATTGAACAACGCCATGTAATTACTTTACTTTATTGCTACCCGATAGCCATAGTAGTAGAAGTAATAAGTTGGCGAAACAACTTCATGGAGACACGATGATGGAGATCATGATGATGGAGATCATGGTGTCTTGCCGGTGACGATGATAATCATGGAGCCCCGAAGATGGAGATCAAAAGGAGCAAAATGATATTGGCCATATCATGTCACTAGTTGATTGCATATTATGTTTATCATGTTTATGCATCTTATTTGCTTAGAACGACGGTAGTAAATAAGATGATCCCTCATTAAAATTTCAAGAAAGTGTTCCCCTAATCGCACCGTTCTGTAAAGTTCGTCGTTTCAAGCACCACGTGATGATCGGGTGTGATAGATTCTTACGTTCACATACAACGGGTGTAAGCCAGATTTACACACGCCAAACACTTAGGTTAACTTGACGAGCCTAGCATGTACAGACATGGCCTCGGAACACAAGAGACCGAAAGGTCGAGCATGAGTCGTATGGAGGATACGATCAACATGAAGATGTTCACCGATGATGACTAGTCCGTCTCACGTGATGATCGGACACGGCCTAGTTGACTCGGATCATGTAATCACTTAGATGACTAGAGGGATGTCTATCTAAGTGGGAGCTCATGAGATGAACTTAATTATCCTGAACATAGTCAAAAGATCTTTGCAAATTATGTCGTAAGCTCGCGCTTTAGTTCCACTGTTTAGATATGTTCCTAGAGAGAATATAGTTGAAAGTTGACAGTAGCGATTATGCGGACGTAAGAAAGCTTATGTCCTTAATGCACCGCTCGGTGTGATGAACCCCAAACGTCACCATGGATGTTGCGAACATCGGACATACACGTTTTGATAACTACGTGATAGTTCGGTTAAACGGTTTAGAGTTGAGGCACCAAAGACGTTTTCAAACGTCATGAACATATGAGATGTTTCGAGGGCTGAAATTGGGATTTCAGGCTCGTGCCCACGTCAAGAGGTATAAGACCTCCGACGATTTTCTTAGCCTGCAAACTAAGGGAGAAAAGCTCAATTGTTGAGCTTGTGCTCAGATTGTCTGAGTGCAACAATCACTTGAATCGAGTGGGAGTTAATCTTCCAGATGAGATAGTGATGTTTCTCCAAAGTCATTTGCCACCAAGCTGCTAGAGCTTCGTGATGAAATATAACATATCAGGGATAGATATGATGATCCTTGAGCTATTCGCAATGTTCGACACCGCGAATGTAGAAATCAAGAAGGAGCATCAATTATTGATTGTTAGTGAAACCACTAGTTTCAAGAAGGGCAAGGGCAAGAAGGGGTACTTCATGAAACAGCAAATCAGTTGCTGCTCCAGTGAAGAAACCCAAGGTTGAACCCAAACCCGAGACTAAGTGCTTCTGTAATGATGGGAACAACCACTGGAGAAGAATTACCCTAGATACTTGGTAGATGAGAAGGCTGGCAAGGTCGATAGAAGTATATTGGATATACATTAAGTTATTGTGTACTTTACTAGTACTCCTAGTAGCACCAGGGTATTAGATACCGGTTCGGTTGCTAAGTGTTAGTAACTCGAAATAAAAGGCTACGGAATAAACGGAGACTAGCTAAAGGTGAGTGACGATATGTGTTGGAAGTGTTTCCAAGTTTGATGTGATCAAACATCGCACGCTCCCTCTACCATCAAGATTAGTATTAAACCAGAATAGTTGTCATTTGGTGTTTGCGTTGAGCATAGACATGATTGAATTATGTCTATCGCAATACGGTTATTCATTTAAGGAGAATAATGGTTACTCTATTTATTTGAATAATACCTTCAATGGTCTTGCACCTAAAGGAATGGTTTATTGAATCTCGATCATAGTGATACACATTTTCATGCCAAAAGATATAAGATAGTAATGATAGTACCACTTACTTGTGGCACTGCCATGTAAGTCATATTGGTATAAAAAGCATGAAGAAGCTCCATGTTGATGGATCTTTGGACTCACTCATTTTTGAAAAGTTTGAGACATGCAAACCATGTCTATTGGTGTATACGCATGATGAAACTCCATGCAGATGGATCGTTTGGACTCACTTGATTTTGAATCACTTGAGATATGCAAATCTGGGCAAGATGACTGAAAAGCCTCGTTTTCAGTAAGATGGAACAAGATAGCAACTTGTTGGAAGTAACACATTTTTTATGTGTGCAGTCCAATGAGTCTTTGAGGCATCTTGATGAATATCGTTATGTTCTTACTTAATAGATGATTCGAGTAGATGTTGAGTATATTTACTTGATGAAACACAAGTCTGAATTATTGAATGGTTCAAATAATTTCAGAGTGAAGTTAAAGATCATCGTGACAAGAGGATAAAATGTCTATGATATGAACATAGAGATGAGTATCTGAGTTACGAGCTTTGGCACGCAATTAAGACATTGTGGAAATTGTTTCACAATAAATACCACCTGGAACACCATAGTTTGATGGTGTGTCCGAACATCATAGTTGCATCCTATTGGATATGGTGCATACCATGATGTCTCTTATCGAATTACCACTATCGTTCATGGGTTAGGAATTAGAGACAACCACACTCACTTTAAATAGGGCACCACATAATTCCGTTGAGACGACACCGTTTGAACTATGGTTTGGAGAAACCTAAGTTGTCGTTTCTTAAAAGTTTGGGGCTGCGATGCTTATGTGAAAAAGTTTCAGGTTGATGAGCTCGAACCCAAAGTGAATAAAAATGCATCTTCATAGGACACCCAAAATAGTTGGGTACACCTCCTATCTCAGATCCGGAAGCAAAAGTAATTGTTTCTAGAAACGGGTCCTTTCTCGAGGAAAAGTTTCTCTCGAAAGAATTGAATGGGAGTATGGTGGAGACTTAATGAGGTTACTGAATCATCACTTCAACCAGTGTGTAGCAGGGCACATGAAGTTGTTCATGTGGCACCTACACCAATTGAAGTGGAAGCTGATGATAGTGATCATGATGCTTCGGATCAAGTCACTACCGGACCTCGTGGGTCGACAAGGGGCCGTACTACTTGAGTGGTACGCAATCCTGTCTTAGAGGTCATGTTGCTAGACAACAATGAACCTACGAGCTATGGAGAAGCGATGGTGGGCCCGGATTCCGACGAATGGCTCGAGGCCATAACATCCGAGAGAGGATCCATGACTTTGGAAGAAATACTTGATGGTCATAAGGACGTTGGGTAAAGATGAATTTTAAAAGGAAGACAGACAATGATGGTAAGTATCACCATTAAGAAAGCTCGACTTGTCGTTAAAGATGTTTTCCGACAAGTTCAAGTAGTTGACTATGGTGAGGCTTTCTCACTTGTAGCGATGCTAAGAGTGTTGGAATTGGATTAGCAGTTACTTTATTATTTATGAAATCTTGCATATAGGATGTCAAAACATTGTTTCCTCGACAATTTTCTTGAGGAAAGGTTGTATGTGATACAACCAGAAAGGTTTTGACAATCCTGAAAGACGCTAAAAGGTATGCTGGCTCCAGCGATCCTTCTAAGGACTGGGGTAAGCATCTAGGAGTTGGAATTTGCGCTTTGATGAGATGATCAAAGATTTTGGGTTTATACAAAGTTTATGAGAAACTTGTATTTCCAAAGAAGTGAGTGGGAGCATTATAGAATTTCTGATGAGTATATGTTGTTGACATATTGTTGATCATAAATGATGTAGAATTTCTGGAAAGCATATAGGGTTATTTGAAAGGTGTTTTTCAATAGAAAACCTGGATTAAGCTACTTGAACATTGAGCATCAAGATCTATGAGGATAGATCAAAAACGCTAAATGGTACTTTCAAATGAGCACATACCTTAACATAATCTTGAAGGTGTTCAAGATGGATCAGTCAAAGAAGGACTTCTTGCCTGAGTTGTAAGGTATGAAGTTAAGAGTTAAAACTCGACCACGGCAGAAGAGAGAGATAGGACGAAGGTCGTCCCCTATGCTTCAGACATAGGCACTATAGTATGCTATCTTTGTGTACCGCATCGAAGTGCTTTGCCATGAGTCAGTCAAGGGGTACAAGAATGATCCAGGAATGGATCATTGGACATCGGTCAAAATTGTCCTTGGAGTAAATAAGGACATGTTTCCCGATTATGGAGGTGATAAAGAGTTCGGCGTAAAGGGTTACGTCGATGCAAGCTTTAACACCTATCCGAGTGACTCTGAGTAGCAAACCGGATACGTATAGTGGAGCAACCATTTGGAATAGCACCAGGTGGAGCGTGGAAGCAGCATTTACAATATGACCTAGAGATTTGCGAAGTACATACGGATCTGAATGTTGCAGACCCGTTGACTAAAACCTCTCTTAGAAGCAAAACATGATCAAACCCCAGAACTCATTGAGTCTTAATCACATGATGATGTGAACTAGTTTAGTGACACTAGTAAACTCTTTGGATGTTGGTCACATGGTGATGTGACCTATGAGTGTTAATCACATGGCGATGTGAACTAGATTATTGACTCTAGTGCAAGTGGGAGACTGTTGGAAATATGCCCTAGAGGCAATAATAAATTAGTTATTACTCCCTCCGTTCCTAAATATAGGGTGTATAGTTTTTTGCACGGAAATTATAGAACACACGTGGAGTATTATATTTCCTTGTTCATGATAATCGTTTATTATCCATGCTATAATTGTATTGATAGGAAACTCAGATACATGTGTGGGTACATAGACAACACCATGTCCCTAGTAAGCCTCTAGTTGACTAGCTCGTTGATCAATAGATGGTTACGCTTTCCTAACCATGGACATTGGATGTCGTTGATAGCGGGATCGCATCATTAGCGAGAATGATGTGATGGACAAGACCCAATCCTAAGCCTAGCACAAAGATCGTGTAGTTCAGATGCTAAAGCTTTTCTAATGTCAAGTATTTTTCCTTAGACCATGAGATTGTGCAACTCCGGATACCGTAGGGAATGCTTTGGGTGTACCAAACGTCCACAACGAATCGGGTGGCTATAAAGGTGCACTACAGGTATCTCCGAAAGTGTATGTTGGGTTGGCACGAATTGAGACTGGGATTTGTCACTCCGGTTAACGGAGAGGTATCTCTGGGCCCACTCGGTAGGACATCATCATAATGTGCACAATGTGACCAAGGGGTTGATCACGGTATGATGTGTTACGGAACGAGTAAAGAGACTTGCTGCAGATACGAGATTGAACAAGGTATCAGTATACCGACGATCGAATCTCGGGCAAGTACAATACCACTAGACAAAGGGAATTGTATACGTGATCGATTGAGTCCTTGACATCATGGTTCATCCGATGAGATCATCGTGGAAGATGTGGGAGCCAACATGGGTATCTAGATCCCGCTGTTGGTTATTGACCGGAGAACGTCTCGGTCATGTCTGCATGGTTCCCGAACCCGTAGGGTCTAGACACTTAAGGTTTGATGACGCTAGGGTTATAATGGAAGTTTGTATGTGGTTACCGAATGTTGTTCGGAGTCCCGGATGAGATCCCGAACGTCACGAGGAGTTCCAGAATGGTCCGAAGGTAAAGGTTTATATATGGGAAGTCCTGTTTTGGTCACCGGAAAAGTTTCGGGTTTTATCGGTAACGTACAGGGACCACCGGGAGGGTCCCGGGGGTCCACCAAGTGGGGCCACCATCCCCGGAGGGCTGCATGGGCCAAGTGTGGGAGGGGACCAGCCCCAGGTGGGCTGGTGCGCCCCCCACAAGGGCCCAAGGCGCCTAGGGTTTGGGGAGGGGGCGCACCCACCTAACTTGGGGGGCAAGTTTCCCCTCTTCCCCCCCTTGGCCGCACCCTAGATGGGTTTTGGGGGCAGCCGCACCCCTTGGGGTGGGAACCCTAGGGGAGGTGCAGCCCCCTCCCTCTCCCCTATATATAGTTGAGGTATTTGGGGCTGCATACACAAGAGTTTGACCTCTCCCTGGCGCAGCCCTACCTCTCTTCCTTCTCCTCTCCCGCGGTGCTTGGCGAAGCCCTGTAGGATTGCCACGCTCCTCCATCACCACCACGCCGTTGTGTTGCTGCTGGACGGAGTCTTCCTCAACCTCTCCCCCTCTCCTTGCTGTATCAAGGCATGGGAGACGTCACCGGGTTGTACGTGTGTTGAACGCGGAGGTGCCGTCCGTTCGACACTAGGATCTTCGATGATTTGGATCACGCCGAGTACGACTCCTTTAACCCCGTTCTCTTGAACGCTTCCACTTAGCGATCTACAAGGGTATGTAGATGCACTCTCCTTCCCCTCGTTGCTAGTTTCTCCATAGATGGATCTTGGTGACTCGTAGGAAAATTTTGAATTTCTGCTACGTTCCCCAACACTCCTCTCTCTCGTTGCTAGATGAACTCATAGATTGATCTTGGTGAAACCGTGGGAATTTTTTTTTCTGCAATGTTCTCCAACACTCTTATACTTGCAGTGACACAGGTTTAAATGAATGCGGTCGTGATATCCAATTATCCCTCGACACTCTTATACTTATTCCATTTCCAACTCTCCACACAAGTCCTTTTTTAACAGTTCAAGACCATAAGAAATTGCTTGTCAAGATGACGAAGCATTGCCTGGGAAAACTGTATCTTCCAGCTTTCCGTCTGGGTAATACTTGGCCTTGAGTAAGCGTGTGCATAGACTGTCCGGCCTGTCAATAAGTCGCCAAGCTTGTCGTGCAAGGAGAGCTTGGTTGAAAATTCTGTAATCACGGAATCCCAACCCTCCCTTTCTCTTTGGCTGAAGCAATCTATCCCAAGCCTTCCAATGTACTTTTCTTCTCTCTTCTTTGGACCCCCAAAAAAAGTTTCTAATCATCCTTGTTAAGTCATCACAAACAGAGAATGGAAGCTTGAAAACACCCATTATGTATGTAGGAAGAGCTTAGGCTACAGACTTAATCGACACCTCTCTACCAGGTTGTGCAAGCCAACCATCTCCCCATTGGATCAAACGTTTTGTGAGGCTTGCTTGCAGATTTTGAAAACGCCCCTTGGACATTCTCCCATCTAGAGTAGGGAGTCCCGGGTATTTCTTCTCAAATACTGGCATGGTTACATTTAAAACTGCCCGAACATCCTCCTGGTTGACCAGTGGGCATGCCTGTCCAAACATGATTGAACATTTATTAAAATTCAAGCTTTGTCCCGTAGCACTTCCATATAGATCCAGAACTCCCTTCACTTTCGTAGCCTGGTCATGGTTAGCTTCAAAGAACAACAAGATATCATCCGCAAATAAAAGATATGATATCCCCGGTGCTATACGACATATCTTTATGGGAGTAATATTTCCAACATTGACCTCATTCTTCAAGATAGCAGATAAACCGTCAGCAACAAATAAAAACAAAAACGGTGATAATGGGTCACCTTGCCGTAGCCCCTGCGAAGGTGCAAATGAATCCAAGAGGACTCCGTAGTACTACCAAGTATACATCCCAGCCGGATTACTAGTGATTTTTCAAATCTAATTAACCGGCATCGCTGATCACCATTTACTAATCCTGTAAAATGACTCTACGTACTAGTAGATCTCAAACTATAACACATATGCTTGGATTACTCTAACACGCGCGCATACGCACACGCACAAACATACTACATGAGGGGCAAAGAGGTCTTTTCATGTGTCATTGAGGCAAAGGGGTCTTTTCATGTGTCATTGAGGCTCAAAATTAACAAAAGTGTCATAAAAGGCATAAAGTTTAGACTTGTTGTTAGATAAGAAAGAAATAATTTATCGATGTCAAATAGGGCATAAAATTTAAATACAGTGTTAAATAAGGAATTCTCTCCTTTAAATTCCTTTTTAATAGCTTATATCGGGCTGTTTTTCATTTGTTTACACTGCGAGGTCAAAACATAGGAAGATTTTGTGTTATAAATTATAAATTTTTCAAGGGATCATGCTTTGGTGTAACGACACTTTCTACACTGTTTGTTTCGCTGCTTACCTGAATTGTTTTGCTCTTCATTTAGGACACAGATTTAGCTGGCTGATTCATCTGGTTAAATCCTATGAAAGCCGCCGGTTTGATACAGGTATTGGATTACCCAGGTCAATATCTGCATTCCTCAATAAACCTGTTGTTTCTAATCACATACTATCATGTATCCATGGCTATGTTTGCTTAGTTTTCGAAACGTGTAATAAACATTATTTTATTTTACTGATAGGCCGAACGACTTCCACGATATTCCAGAATACTTTGTTCTTGAGGTAATGCACTGAGGTAGGACAAACCAGATAGACAATCTAGTTCTTTCTAAAGAACATGAAATAGATGGACAAGCTTCTAAGATCCTCAAATCCAACGTTTGTTTCTAAAAAGAAAAGAAAAACAATCCAACATTTGTTTCTAAAAGAAAAGAAAAACAATCCAACGTTTTGCTCTAGTCCATGGCCCCAGAGACCATAGTAATCGTCTGGCTGCACAAGGTGTTAGAAATAAATGGACTTGGCCTAGCACGGGTTATTTTCAACCGATTTGGATGACGGTCATGCAATAGGATAGGCAAGTAGTTTTCCTATCTTTATCCTGCTAGCCGTTTGTGGCCCAATCTTTTGTTTTTTTAGCTCTTTGTGAGCACTTTTTGTTCTTCTTTATTTGAGACTTTGAGACCTATGTCGAACTTTTTGCTTGGTAATAAAGGTGGCCGTATGCATCACTCTGATGCAGAGGCCGGGGATATCCCCTTTCTGAAAAAAAAGAAAAAAAAGAAAAAAATTAGCAATTTCCAGACGATAAAACCTCCCTGCTTCATCGTTATGTTGAAGACAACGCCGCAGCAACGCAAACAGAGCTGAAGGAGAGACACACCTGAAGGGGTCACCGCCCCCGCCTCGCTGACACCATCCATGAGCACCAACACCGTCGATCAGAAGGATGCAAACACACGATATGACATCAACTCCGAGACGCCGCGGAATTATCCCCTCCCCCCGCGTCGTCTTCCCCAGGGCGGCTCGGGCGGCGGCTCCCCCTCCCCCGTCTAAACCTACCCTTCCCACTCTACTCCCTCGCCCCCACCGTTGCCAATGGCCACCGCCGAGCGAAGCCCGTGCGGATTTGGCAGCGGCGGGCACTTGTTCCCCGTGTGGCGCTCTCACGAGCTAGGGGAGCTCCATATGGCGGCAGCCGACGCGGTGTGACTCCGGCATGCATCGGTTCTGCCGGTGGTGGTCGGGGACGGTGGTGTGGATGCACTAGCAGCTTCCTCCCGTGGCCTCCTTCGATTTGGTGGCTTCTCCTTACTACGCGCGTCGGGGTAGGCTGTTGCGTGCCGGCTGGATCTGGGTGGCGGGGTGGCCTCTGCGAGGCACGCATGGTAGTGCTCGCCCCTCCACCTCCCCTTCGGCCTGTTCAGCTGGTGCTGCTGCCTGCTGGCGTGCACAGGTGCTAGGCATGCTTTCTGGCCATGGCTTGTTTCATTCTGCCGCCTGGCGGGGTCTGGACTGCAGTGGCCGGGATCTGGGCACGCGCATGCTGTGGCGGGCTGCAATGGCCCTTGCTCCGTGGTGGTGCAAGGAGCAGCAATTCGCGGTCTACCGGTGCTTCTCGGAGGTGGTCAACTCACTTGGGCGAAAGCCTATGCTCCAGCCGGAGCCAGCGATGGTGACGCCCATGGGTGCCTCTTACCTCCTTGGAGGCATCGCTGTCATGGTGACTTTCCCTTCGAGGCACCAGGGGAAACCCTTGCTCTTGGTCCGCCCGGAATGGTAGATGGCGGCGCGTTTCACGTCGCATTCCTTCTTGAAGGCGTCGACATCGTGGATTGTGTGGTGGCTGCTCACTGCGGGTTTGTTGTTGGTGGTGATGCGGCCGGCTGGGGGCCGGCGGTGGCGTCATCTTGGCTCAGCCACTCCTTGGAGTGGTTCCGATTCTTCCATCCAAAGCCGGGTTAGCGGAGTATGATCCTCACTTGAACACCCCTTTCCTGTACGACACCTCTTCCCTTTGCAGGGTGTTGTTGGGTGGTGACCAGACGACCAATGTTCAAGGCTCACTTTGCTTGGTCAGATGAAGATGGAAGATGAGACCCCCGAGGGAAACCCCTAGCCCAGGTCCTCCTGGTGCGGATGATAGCAGCACAACTGGCGTCGCGGCCCTTCTTGAAGGCATCATCTTGGGGTCAGCTTGGGTGACGTGTGGGTGGTGCTTGCTGTGGGATGCTGCTGGTGGTGGTGCCGCCGGATGGGTTGACGATGGTAAGTGTGTTCATTTATGGTTGTGTTCTTCAGTGTCGTCCTTGCTGTGCATGCTCAAGACATCACATGGTTGCCATTGTGGTGCGGCGAGCTTCGTGCTCTTGGCGTTGACTCGGCTCATCTTTGATCAAGATGCCTCCCAACTTGCTAGTCGTTTCCCGAATTTTCATGGCGGAGCTCCTAGTCAATGTTCGTGCTTGTCACTCGTTGATTGTGGATGCTCCTTTGTTGCCTCGTGGTGTTCGGTACGCACGCCGGTGCGACGCGTTAGGCTGCTTGCCAAGTTTTGGTATTGTGATCCCTTGACGACTCCCCCCACCTACTTGTGCCTCTCGTGGTGTTGTCCTTGGTCTGCTAACTAGGCGTGCCTTGTCTAGAGTGGCCTCCTTTTGCATTTCTCTTCTTGTTTTACCCTCTCTTGTATGGTTTTCGGATGGGTTTTCCTCATAAACAGGGTTAACTTGTTCAGGTTTTTGATTCGGTTTTTCTTATAAATTGAATCAATCCCATGGCCTTTTGAAATATATTCAGGTGGGCCGCCCCGGTTTGACCATTTCAAGAAAACTCCGAGACGCCGCCATGAAGAGGACACTGTCTTTTTTATTTAGTTATTATAAAGAGGCAGTACATGGGTGTACTAGTTTTTCTTTAGGATTATTACTATACTAGGTAGGTAGTGCACATACCCAAAAGTCAAAAGAAGAAAAAAGGACCGTAGACGAAACCCAAAAAGAGAAAAGATAAACTAGTGCACGTAGCGAGGGTCATGTGCAGAGCACGTTGGAGCAGCGGCAGAAGGTTCTCATCAGTCATCAAAAAGAAAGAAGAAGAAGAAAGTGATGTGTACGTGACCACGTTTAGGCTAGCTAGCTGAGTGCACGCATCGTGTATTGCTTGCGCATCCACCAAAATCGATCAGCTACCGATTCGACCTAGAGTATCGATCCACCGGCACATTCTTGAAATTGCGCATCCTTTAGTATATGAACCCGTCAAGTCTTTACGAGTAGTGGTACAAAATTACTCCCTCCGTTCATAAATGTAAGTCTTTTTAGAAATTTCACTACAAACTACATACAGATGTATATGGACATATTTTAAAGTGTAGATTCATTCATTTCGATTCGTATCTAGTCCATAGTGAAATATCAAAAAAGACTTATATTTAGGAACGGAAGAAATACAAGCCAAGCATGACTCAGATCCAACGTGCTAAATTACATAAAATGATCCAGATAGACAAACTAATTCTCTCTAAGGAAGAGGAAATATATGGACAAGCTATAAGATCCTCAAATCCAACGTTTTGCTCTAGTTAGTCCATGGCGGCACCAGAGACCCGAGTCATCGTCTGGCCGCACCAGGAACACTCGCTGCCCGGCACCGGGACGCCGACGGGCTTAGTGAGCCCGCCTTTGCCATCGCAGGACAGACAGATGATCCGTATGTCCTCGCGGGGTCCACGAGACCCGTCGTGGTCGCCGTCTTTGTTGCCGGCGGCGGGGCTGCGCGTTTCAGCGGTGCCGTCGTCGTCCTTGTGGCTGGCGGCCGGGGTGTACGTTTCAGCAGTGTCGTCCTGGCCGTGGTAGTTGTAGTAGTGGCTGGAGTAGGCGTAGTAGTCGTCATGGTAGTCGTAGTCGTAGTCGTCGTCGAATCCGGAGGCTGATGCGTAGGCGGGGGTGTTGCGCCAGTGGTCGGCGGTGTGCTTGGCGGCGGTGTCGTTGCTGGGCCGGTGGTTGCCGGCGGTGGCCGTGGTAGGCTTCTTGGTGGTGGCCGGGGACGGTGCGCGCTTGGTGGCGTCCTCGGCGTACGTGCCGCGCATGCCGGCTGCTGTGGCATAGCTGCGCTGGTGGTGCGATTGTCCAGCGGCTGCTGCAGAGGCAGCGGTGGCATTGCCCGGGCGGCGGCGGCTGGCGGTGGCGGAGAGGGCGTCGCAGGCCTGGCGGAGCATCTTGAACGCGCCTTCAGCGGCGGCGGAGGGGTTCTTGTCGGGGTGGACGAGGAGGGACATCCGCCGGAACTGCCTCCTGATAACATCGTGCTCGCTCAGGCCGGCGTCGAGCGGCTCCTGAGCACGGCCGAGGCCGAGGACGGCGCGCCAGTCGGGGCGGCCGCCTCGGTTCGCGGCCGCGGCGTGGACGGTGTAGGCGGCGAGCGCGCTCGCGACGCCGGGAAGCCCGGGGGAGAGCGTCTGGGCCCTCTGCGCCATGTGGTGCGCCGCACGCACGTCGCCGGCGAGGAAGAGCGCCTCCGCGCGCCGGCAGGCCTCCTCGGCCGACTCCGGCTGTGGCGCCATACGTGGGACCGTGGACGACTGGGGAGCGCGCTCTCGCGTCTGAGTGGAGGAGCCGGTCACGAGGAGTCGATGGGGACGTCGGGGGGTGAGCTGATGTAGATATAGCACTACTAGGATGGCGTCCGTCGACGAGTCGGAGATAATAAGGTGGAGTGGCGCCTACGACCTCCAACCGGACACGGACACGAGTCCAAGGAGTCCTCCTGCTACCTGGCTTTCCAGCTGCGGTCCGGATCCTCTGGCTCCTCAAGTCTTCGATGACCAAACTTTTTTTTTCAATGACCAAACTTAACTTACTCCGCTATGTTTCTGCGGGAGAAAAAAATCATCGTGGCGCCTACGGCTCCTAATCGGACACGAGTGAAACAAGTCCTCCTGCAGCTGGTTTTCCAGCTGCGGCTCTGACTCCTCTCGCAGGTTTTTTCAGAGAGAACTTTGACCTATTTTTCCAAAACACTAAATATCTGATGTCAAATTTTAGGCATGACAAATCTGATGTTTTTCACGACCATTTGTATTGACGCGATGATGAAAAATTTATTTTGCAAACACGACAATTTTTCAAAAGAAAAAAAAAGACCTATTACGGATTTGACATGCTGGCCAACTAAACTGGCCATCCTTAGAGAATATAATTTACCATGAAAAACGTTCAATTTGCTATGGTTAAAAATGACTGGTTAAAAATGTTACAGGAGAAACTTCTACACCATTGGTGATGCTGCGGAAAAAAATTGAGGGGGGGGGTCAAGAGGAGTTAGCGGCACATGTCACGAGGGGCACGTGTCGTACGAGCGAACAAAAGTTGTGTTGCAGTGTTTTTTCATCTTTTTTTTTGCAACATAGATGATGTTGCGGAAGGACTTTTATAACATGGACGATGTTGCAGAATTTTTTTTTATAGTAAAAGATGTTGTCACGACCTGTGCACGACAAACACGTCCATCATTGCAGCTCCGCACCGTTGCCCTGGTCTTGTAGCAGCAGGTAGTTGCAGCATTTGGTGCAAGGTCGTCTCAAGATCTGACGCCATAGGAGAGGAGGAGATCTGAGGTTGCGGCGCCATGTCTAAAGCTTGGATCATGGAAGATTTAGGAAGGAGAATGGAGAGAGGATGTGCTTGGGCGTCGGGGGAGGGGGACGCCTTTTAACCATAGCAAATTGAACGTTTTTCATGGAAAATTATATTCTCCGAGGATGGCCAGTTTAGTTGGCCAGCATGTCAAATCCGTCATAGGTCCATGGCGGCGCAGAGAGGCTTGGCCAGGAGGTCCCTGGCGAGCAGTGTGCGGCCGGCCATCGATGGGCGTTATGGCGAGCAGCGTTCTTCTCCTGGTGACGCAGGCGTGGAGGCGCGATTCGCGGTGGGGCGGGTCAGATCTGGGCCTGCCCGGTTCGAATCTGGAGTGTGGGTGTCAGTGGCATCGCAAGGCCATCCCTTGTGCAGGTGACGGCCGTCGCGGGCGGCCCTTGCCCTGCCGGTGGTGTTGGCTGGCTGCTGTCCTTCCGTCAAGGTGGAGGTGTGGATGGTACCACGTTCCCCTCGACCATGGTGGTGGGGTGGCCGGCGACGCATTTCGCGGTGGTGGCCGCTGGTGCGGCGGATCCAGGCGAGGTGTGCAACAGGGTGGTGGAGGAGGGTGGTGTGCCGGCTCTGACGGTGGTGGCAGCGTGAGCTCAGCCATGGAGGCGGCGTCGCTGAGGAGGCCCTGCCAGGAAGGAGATCCTGGCTGGCAACGGGCGGTCGGCCACCTCCGCGTGAGGGGCGAGCAGTTATGCCTCGAAGGAGTTGGCACCGGAGTGGTCGGAGGTGTGGGTCAGAACCATTCCTCTGGCAGTCCCCTGGTGTGGGTGAAGGCCGACGTGGTGGCTCTAGCTCTTGCACGGCATGGCTGGATGTTGCTGCTCCTTGGCTGTGGTTGGTGGATTGGGCCGCGTTCTCCCTGCAGTGCTGGTGGGGAGGACCAAGGCTGTGCGACTTCGGCGGTAATTTGCTGCGGTGACGACGGTGCGAGGCATCTTGGTCAATGCTGCCCGCAACCTTGGAGGTGTGGAGATGTGCGGCATTACGGATGAAAATCATGTCCGGTTCTGACCGGGCCGGCGGCGATGGCACCCATGGGTGTCGTTCTCCTCCTCGGAGGTGTCGCCGAGTGTGTCGCCATCCCTCTCGCCTGCTTGGGGTTGGCAACTATCTCGTGCGAAAGCCTTGATTACATCTTTGGACCGACACGATGGCGGCGTCTTCGACACCGTCCCTCTATTGGGAGCATCGTGCCAGGAGACTTGATGATCCTTTGTTGCGCTCCTCCGGTGCTTGCCGTTTCCCTGATAGTTCTGCTTCGGCGCAATGTACGGTCGTCACTGGTGATTCCAAGACGGTGCCTTCTTCGGGAGCTACTGTTTTTCGGAGGTGACTGACGTCGGTCGAGACGCCACGAGGCTCTCGGTTTTGGGCAGGCTTTGTTGCGTTGTAGCTGCATTGTCGTGTGTGGATGTTCGTGGCTAGCCAAATGTGGAGTTGTGCAATGCTCGTTGTTCGCAGCGAGTGGTAGTTGTCTTGTATTTGATATTCTCTTCTTCTATAAAGCTATGGTACGCAATTTACGTACTCTTGAAAAAAAAACATCAACTAAGTTGCAAAAAAGTGAAGAGGTTTTTTTTTGAACAAACCTCTGTTGTAAAAGTTCAGCAATTAGACCTCAGTTGCAAAAAAAAAAATCCTCAACACAAACCATGCTTCAGAAAAGAAAATAACGGTTCGGAGGATTCACAACAAGCATCCTGTTGCAGAGGGTATTCAGCAACATCACTCTTGTTGCAAGGGGTGGCTGCTTACGTGGCTACTAGTGTGTCCATCCAATGGTCAGCAAGGTGGCAGATCTCTTATCATTATCCTCCCGCTGACGTGTACCATCCTCCGTTGAAAAATGTTGAATGTGTATACAGAAACAATGTTTCTCATGTACGTGAAAAATGTATACGAAATATATACAATATGTTTGAAAAAGTTGAAGTTGTATTTAAAAAATTATAATCCAAGCATTTGAAAAAAAAAGTTAAACAAGTATTTGTAAAATGTTAATCAAGCATTTGAAAATTACTAAATGTGTATAGAAAAAATGTTGACCATGTACTAAAAAATGTTAAACTTGTATTTGAAAAAAGTTAAATCTGTATAAAAAAGGTTGACCATGTATTAAGAAATAAATGTTAATCTTGTATTTGAAAAATTTTAGTCAAGCATTAGAAAATTGTTAAATGTGCATAGAAAAATGTGACCATTTATTAAAAAATGTGATCTTGTATTTGAAAAATGTTATAAGCATTTAAAAATGTAAAATGTGTATAAAAAAGATTGACCGGGTAATCACAAAATGTGAATCTTGTATTTGAAACCTTTTAAGCAAGAATTTTCAAAATATTTAATGCGTATAGAAAATTATTTTTAAAATTTTAATATTTTTGGAAAAAGATAAACATTTTTTAGAAAAATGTATTAGATATATACCACAAAATTTTATAGAAAAACAGTTAAACAAAGAGAAAACAAAGAAAGCAGATGAAAAATGAGAAGGAAATAACAAAACCAGAAAAAAAAGAGGAAAAAGGCAGTGGGAACCTAGACAGAAACAAATAGAACCGAAAAAAGCAATGAAAAAAGAAAGAAAAAACATAGTGAAAAGACAGAGAAAGAAATGATGAAAAAGCAAAGAAAAACAAAAAACGCAAAAAAAACCAGTGAAAAAACATGCTCTTTTCCCACAAGTTAGTCACGCCCTACTATTTTACAACAAACCTGGCAGTGGCACAGTAGCTTGCAGCGCTACACAGCATCCAGGAGACCTGAGATAGATCCCTAGGTCCTTTTTTTCTTCTCTATTTCTTTTAGTTGTGCGCAAATGGGCCGGACTGTTACTATGGACACTTCAGGCAAAAGCAATGAAAAAAGAAAGAAAAAAACATAGTGAAGTATAGCTCTAGCGCATTTGGTTAGTCTGAATCATGGGAGCTCCTAACCGGCGCTCTCAGCGCCGGTTTTGATTACCGGCGCTCGAAGGTGCTTCTACTGGGCCGGCCCAGCATTACTTCTTTCGCTGGCGGGCAACGCAGAAAAATTAAGCCAAAAAGAAGTGAGCTGCAGGATCGAACTCGCGCCGTAATTGTAACGTACGAGTATGGTTAACCACACCAACTTGGAACTAGCGACTAAATGAACAAAAATGCAGATCAAACTTTTAAAAACATCAACATTTAGGGAAAAATGAACAAAAAGTTGAAATTTCAAAGGATGAACGATTTTTAAATATACATTGCACATTTTGTGATAAACGCTGAACAGTTTTTCAATACACACTGAACATTTTTTTATGTATGCTGAACAAATATTTAAATACACATTGAACATTTTTGTGGCATACGCTGAACAATTTATAAAAATGCATTAAACATTGTTGTGAATATATGTTAAACAATTTCAATATACCCAATGAACATTTTCTTAAATATGTTGAACATTTTATTAAATAAATGATGAACATTTTTGTATATAAATATGCAATGAACTGTGTATAATACACGAAAAAGAAACAAAAACTTCAATGAATTTGAAAAGAAGTTCACCGAGTTCCAAAAAAAACATCAAGTTTCAAAAATAGTTGATTGAAATTGAAAAAATGTTCATTAAGTTTGAAAAAAGTTCATTGAGTTTGAAAAAAAAGTTCATCGAATTTGAAATAGGTTCATCAAATTTGAGAAAATTTCATCAAATTCGAAAAAAGTTCATCAAATTTGAAAAAAAGTTCATCAAATTTGAAAATAGTTCATCAACTTTCAAGAAGAGTTCATCGATTTTGAAAAATAGTTCACGCATTTAGCAAAAGAGAAAAAAAAACGTACTAAACCTTGAAAAGAAAGGAACAAGAAAAAAAAAGGAGGAAAGAACAAAAGAACGTACAAGATGCAATTAGCCACATCTGATCTCTATGGCGGGTTGGTAAGTGGTGCTTGGAATCAGCGAACACGTCGTGGGTTCGAATCCCTCTTCAGGCGTTTCCTTTTTTGCGGAATAAAAGCAGGAAAAAAAAATGAGAAGATGGGCCGAGCCCAGGTCGCTTGAGGGGTATGCGCCAGATTGGGAAATGGCTGTAAACGGGCGCTGAGGGCGCCGTTTAGGAATTACCCTGAATCATCGAGGGCTGCTAGCCAACCCCCGTTTTTTTTTCTAAACCTAACTTATTTTGGACCAGGCTGGTAATGATTTACTCCGTATTTCTTACACTGTTTTTTATTTTTCTTCTTAAAAAGGGAAAACCCTCGCATTGACTGATGCATGCAGCCATCTTCACAACATCTCAAATTCTACATTAAAGCGACATCGTAGGGCCAACTAACACGGAAAAAGGACCACATGTTGCAAAAAAGACGTCTTTTTGACAATATTGGAAATTTATTTATTTCACTAATTTAATAGGATTTATTTAATAATAAGAAATATTCATGTGTTGCAAAAAGAAAGGTTTCACATACATCAAAATAAATGTTCGTATTTTTGAAATATTCTTATATGAAAAATAAATATTCCCGTGGAACTAAATTTTGTATTTACATATAAAAATCATATATTTAAAATAAAGGTATAGATGTTTTTAGAGGAAAATTTATACATAAAAAAATGTTCATATATGATGTGTTTCATAAAATATTCACAATTTTTACCCAAAATCCATGAAAAAGAATAATAAAATTAAATTAAGAGTAAAAAGTTATTAAAAAATAGAAAATGCTAAATTCAAAAAAGAAGGTTGATAGGTACTGGGCTGGCCCATGTGAATGGCGCATTGACCGAGATCTGTCCGTGGAGACCCCTCTCATGTGCGCCAGCCCAATACCTTTGGTTTTAGATTTTTTGTCCAAAAGGACCCCCTGCCGAGATGAATTGTCAAAAAAGACTACCTGTAAATCAATTTGACAAAAAGGACCCCCTCAGCGGTGGCGGCAGGCGCGACAGGCGACACGTGGCACCTGCCGCCACCGGAGGCAACAACCAAACGAACGGCTTGCATCGCAAGTGACGGAGCAGGCGGGCAGTGGGCCCGCCGCCACCACCGGAGGCGGCCTCCTGGCCTTGATCGCTGGTGGCGACAGGCCTCTGCGCCCGGGCCCCGGCTGTGGGCCTCGCCGCCACTCTAGGAGGCGGCCATCCCTGCCGACACCTGCTGCTGCTGCTCGTTGACTGCTGCACGGAAGGCGAGGTGCGGGCCATGCCGCCACTGCTGCTGGCGGCATCTTCCTGCATGCCCAACAACACATGCGCTGACGGCGCTGATTCCGAGGCAAACAGCCTTCATTCCCACGCGCGGGAATCTGTGAATTTTGACACTAAGTACCGACGCTCAGCGTGGCTGTGCACTGCTTTGGCGATGCTGCTGCTCGGGAATCACTCCGACTTTTCCTTCTTTTGCCTCAGCGGATATGGCGGCTCAAGCGTACAAGCAGTGGTACTGCATCAGCACGCGTACAAGCCTGGCCGGTCAACCAGCTACAATACCAGCAAATCTCACGCACGAGGAGCAGATGCAGAGACCTGTTGAGCTGCATGCAGCTTACTATCATGACCGGGTGGTAATCACTAGTAATTTTTTCAGGTCCATGTTTTCATAATCATTTTAACCAAATAACAACCAAATATTTTTCCAGCTTCAAACTGCCCACGATATAGAGCAGATGGCGATGGAAAGCATGCCGCCCAGGGGACAAGCTGTCAAGTCATTCAATAAATGTTTTAAAGAATACATGCTAACAAAGTTGAGACGTGGTAGAGGCGACGACGTTGTCATTGGAGCGTACAACATGCCAGTACCGAGGTCAGCCAGACCGAGTGCGGCGCCGATCCGCATCGAAAGCGAGGCGCGTACAAGCCATGGGCAGTGGGGGAGGGTCCGAGTACTACAACGACATTGCCACGACATGACTCTTCTCTGCCACTACATCGCTCTTCTTCGGTGCTGCTTCGTTAGGGGCAGACATCGCAGGACCATGGCATGGGCTTGGATTCGATGCCCGAGCTGTATCTTTCCCCAAACCCATATGCATACACAGGATATGGCACATACACTCAAGGTGAGGGATCTTAGCCGTATCTCTCTACGCGAGGAATCTCCATGCCCGAGGAGACTCGTGTCCCAGATTTAAACCAGTACCAGGTAGAATGTACAGACAGTACAGGCGAGGGATCTGATCAGGTAGTCATGTTTACATTTTAATGCATTTAAAGTGATGTTACATATTATCCTCTAACAGTTTTTGTTTACAATGTTTCTATGTGCAGGGCATACCTGATGTAAATTGGAACGATGAGTACACCCAACCCGGCGACAATGTTAACGCAGATGAATCGGATTTCTTCAGAGAGGACGTTATTGGCCCATCTTTTATCCCCGAGGAGTCACAACAACCATACGCCTACAATTACGCATCAGGTTCGCAACAAGGATTACAGACTCCACCACCAATGCAGGAGTCGCAGACACAGGAAGACCAACTGGAGTACGGTCGCGGTCTTCGTGTAACTCGACCACCTAATCGCTTGGAGCTTTCCGGTCCGAAGGGAAGGCCAGGTGGCCGTCGTCGACTACAATGATTCATCTATCCACGTGCGCAACCCATTGTATCTACATATGTCGATTTCAGACTTTTCGATTTGAACATCTATGTATGCTGAAATAAAATGCACCAGTCAGGAACAATTTTTCCCGCCTATATCTCCTGACATACTATCCCGCTCCACTCTTCGGCTTATGTTTTCCCGCAACCCTTTCCCCTCAATATTTTCCCGCCAACGCTTTCCCTCCATATGTTCCCGCCATCCGTTTCCCGCCAACCCCTTCCCGCCATATGTTCCTGCCATCCATTTCCCGCCAACCCCTTCCCGCCATATGTTCCCGCCAACCCTTTCCCGCCATACTGCAGTCGTTCTTTCCCGCCATTTTATCCTCTCTACCTATAAAACCCCCTTCATACGGAGGTGGATAAGCATTCGAGTGTAGTGTAGTCGAGATGTCCCATTATCCTTTCGACCATAGTTTTCACCCTGGGATGAGCATCACTCTTCTGAGGCTAGCTACCGATTTCAGGATGGACAATAGGATAGTTCCATAGGACGAACTCACCGGTAATGACACCATAATGAATGAGTTGGCTCACCAGTTACGTAGGTCTGGGTGGCCTGAAAGGACCTATGAGGAGGTACGTAAAGAACTTCTTAGGTTGAATGCAAGGTGGAAGAAGGTAGTGGAGCCGAAGAGTGAAACTTTTAGAAGGACTGCAGAAAAGCATCCATTTTTATGGACTGAGGAGAGCGAGGACGAAGATGATATCTTCATGCCGCCGCTTTCGGGTTCTGCATCGTCAAAGGGCAAGAATTCTGCATCGTCTAAGGGCAAGAGTACTGCATACTCAAAGGGCAAGATTTCTGCATCGTCCAAGCGTAAGAGTTCTGCATCCTTGAAGGGCAAGAGTTCTGCATCGACGGAGGATGACGATGATGCCTTCATGTAGTTTTTAAGTTGTATTCCAGTTCTACTGTTTAATCAAATGTACTTTCATTATTAGTTTATACTCTCTTACTGTAGGGCATTATGTCTAATCTTAATTTCATTCCGTAGTTGTTGCACGATGTTCGATATTAGTGGAGGGCAAGAAAATGACTCTACTTTATTCTAAAACTATTTTTTTCCATTGCGACACGGTACAACTGAAAATAAGATACATCGTAGAATTGAAATAAAGCTACATTTAACTACTGAAATAAACCTATATTAAACTGCAGAAATAAAGATACAAATGATTGCGAAATATAAATACTACCACAGGAATCTACTGAGTCCAGCGTGGATATTTTCCTTTTCCATCGCCAGCTTCTTCTGCTGTCTTGTCCTCACGAGCCCTTTCTTTCTTTCTCTGCCTCTCCGCCTCACGAGCCTCCTTTTGCTGTCGTTCCTGCTCCTCCATGCGACGAGCCTCTTCCCTGTTTTTCTTTCCTAAATCCCGAAATAAACGGTGTTGCTCCGCATAATATTCTTTTAACTCTCTCTTGCTCTGCTTTCTCCTCAGCTTCCGCCTTCTCGCGTCGCTCTTCCGCATAGAAACTATTCCACGCACGGCGACTTCTTTCACGAATCTTAGTCACTGCCCAAACCGGCATCTCCGTGTCAATCCAACGATAGTACATGCACAGAGGCGGAGGAGACTACAACAATAAACAAGAATGTTATTAAAGAATCTATCAAAATACCAACAATATCTATTTGTGATGGTTAAAGCATACCGGAGGCTCGTCGTACTCTGAAATAGCTATAGGTGGATCTTCCTTATAATTGGGCACATGAAAAACTTCATGCCCAACCAATCTGAAAAATCCGTAACCTCCTTCACCTTGCAAAGATCGCCACACCAACACCGCAGGACTGCCGCCCCCGGAGGCAAACTTGCATTCTTCATTTTCCTCAGCCTAATGCTTTGATCCGAACAAGGCAAACTCATACTGACCGAAAAAATGTGTTACACACTTTGTGCACGGGCGATTTCGAGGATGGCTGGACGAGAGCCTCGGTGTCTCCTTTTATAGACTCAGACGATAAATGATGGCGAGAAAATAAGCGAGAATAGAGGAAATCAGGCGGGAAATTTTAGGATCCCTGTAGTGTCGGCAGAACAGGGAACCTCGGATTCCCGCAACAAGTGAGTGTATTTCTGCAGTGCCGTCGCGTCCTATCACGCGCGTGGGAATTAGCTAAGTCTGCAACAGGGAACCTGTCGCCGCAAAACAAGCAAAAGCAGGCTATCAACGTCAATTTTCGAATCATCGGAATGAGCGAAGTTTGTATCGGAATCAGCGCCGTCAGTCACGGAACCAGTGTCAGTTTCCCGCGCATGCATAACAAATGATGCCGCCAGCAACAGTGGCGGTCTGGCCCGCGCCTTGGCCCGCGACAAGCAGAGGTCGTCGGCCAGCAGCCAGCGGAGGCCGCCTCAGCTGTGGCGGCGAGGCCCACCGGGGCTCATGCGCCTGCACGGCCTGTCGGCCAGCCTGCGACCGCGCCAGGAGAGGCCGCCTCTGGCGGTGGTGGCTGGGCCCACCTCGCCCGCCCCGTTCCGTCGCGTGCCCGCTGCAGTGTGGAGATCCCGTTCGGCTGGGTGGCCGCCTACTGTGGTGGCGGCAGGGCCGGCCGCCTCGGTGCGTGGCGGCAGGTGCCACGTGTCGCCTGCCGCACCTGCCGCCACCGCTTAGGGGGTCTTTTTTGTCAAATTAATCCACATGTAGCCCTTTTTGTCAATTCATCTCAGCAGGGGGTCCTTTTAGACAAAAAATCTTGGTTTTACGGTGGTTCGGGTTTTCTAAATGGCGGGATTTCTGCATTCCTTAAGAGGAAAAAAGTTGGTTGGTCGACCAGTTGGCTATGAAAAACCGGGTGAAAACCACCATAATCGCTGAGCAGCACACACAATATACCGAATGCACACCACTCCAAGAGGGGCTCGCCAAGACAACACACAGGCGTCATCATTGTCACTCCTCCCCTAGAGGCGTCATCGCCATTCCTAAACCTCGAGCGAACACTCCAACCTCGCTGTAGGTGTTCATCGACTCAACTGACATTGTAGAGGCCGTGGGGAGTTGTATGAAAATCTGCTCTAATATTCAGCCAGCTGCAATCAGATGGTGCAGCTCCGACTTTGATAGAGAACTATGAAGGACACAATCAGGCACAGATGGTGACACGGAATATGTACCACCTGTCATCTATGTACTGATGAGCAGGGTTTTTCTTACACACAAAAAAAGGGAGATTAGATTCGTAATTATGGAGCCATCACTTAGAACTTACAACTTCCAGTTAACACAACACAGCAGCCAACTAACTTACTGCACGACTTATTCTTCTCAAATTTTCGCAATTATTTTATTCTTCTCAAAATTATGATATATATTTGTTGTTGAGGCCGATCGATCTTCAGATTGGCTGCACGTACGTACTTCATGGGATTAGGTGGATTTGGGGATAATAACCGGCACAATCCTCATGTGCACCGGCGGCAGGCTGTTCACAGAAATGGATTTTTCCTCATCTTCTCCTGATATATATCATCCCAAACAAACAAGATGAGCACAGCTAATTATTTTCCAGTTCGCCGCATACATAACTAAACAAGAATTAGCGTACCACATCGATATGATCTACAATATGCAAGAAACTGGAGGATTAGTAAGTTGAGGCCGTTACCGATCCTGAGTCGTTGGCGATGAGTAGCGGCTGCTGATGCTCCATAAATGGCGTTCATGTTGCTCGCCTGACCATCAGTAGTGGATGACGATGAGTGCGGCAGAGTGGAAACCGGGGGACGGCCGCTGACCAGCACGGCGTGGCCAAGCTCGCCGCAGGCGAGCAGTACAAGGACCACCAGAGCTGCCAATGCTTTGGATGCCATTGTTTTTCTTTCTTCGTTTCTTTGTTGCGGTGTGTGTGTTCCCCTCATCGATGCTTTGGCTCCCTATAAATACAAGCCGGGGAATGATTCATGGACAGCTCAACAAGAGTACTCTAGTTAAGGGTTTTGATTGTATGTAATGGCAGATGAAGTGTAGCGAAGAAGAGGAGGAATCGGTATCTTGTCTAGCGGACTAGCCAGCACTCTATGTCTCTATCTAGTTGTAGTTGTGCTTTGGAAGTGTCAAGATTAATGCTCCCCATCCTACCGGAATTTCGCAAGTGCGGGGACACGGAAAATGGTTGAAAAATGGATGGAAATTATTAAGTCTCTGAATACGAAACAACATACATGTTTATTCTGTAGACATACGGCTGTCTACCAGTCCGTATCTTAACAACCCAATAGCTCATGAGCCGCTTGATTAGCAGACCGAAAAATTGTTTAAACTTAACCTTCCCAATAGAAACACTAATATCCACACATTCCGCGAAGATTGCTGAAGCAGCATCCCACCAACGTGACTCACCAGTGCAGAAACCTACAACGATGAGGGAATCTGACTCCGCTTCTACACGGTGAAGTCCCAAGTTGTTTGCAAGAATTAATCCATCGCGCATCGCCATTGCCTCCATAGTTACCACATTTGCAGCATAGGGGACATAGACACATTGAGCCGCCAACAGATTACCATGTCCATCCCTTAGAACTGCAGAAGTAGCACCAACACCCTCATCTTTATGATATGCTGCGTCAACATTAAGTTTGATGAATTTGGCTCGGGTCTGACCCATTTATGTTCTCCTCCTGCAGGCTTCCGCACACACGAACGTTGGTAATTACTCGCAATTGCTAAAACAGAAACGGGCCATCTTGTAGGGGGTGGAGTAGCTTCATCGTGAGTAATTTGCCTTCTGATCCACCATAAGTACCAACACCCTACAACAAGAATCTGCTTCATATCCAATTGTGGTTTTATATGTGACGACATTGCCGGTAGTAGCAATAGATATTCCACGTACATGTTATAGGGTCTATCAATTCACTAACCCGTGTCACAATTGTTTGTCCTCTGACAGTGATAATTCTTCTATTCGGACTAGCTGAGACCCATGGGTCATTCCAAATATTGACCATGTCGCCGGTTCCGATCCTCCAGATATAGCCAAGCTTAAAAGTTTCAAGTCCCTCCAGTATACTCTGCCAGGTGAAAGAAGAACCATTCTTTGGAGTAGCCTGCAGAAGGGTTCCATTAGGGAAATACTTGGCCTTAAGAACTCTCGCACAAAGGGAGTCTGGATTAGTAATAAGTCTCCAACTTTGTTTTGCGAGCATCGCAAGATTAAAGGATTGGAGGTCCCTGAATCCCATACCCCTCCCCCCCCCCCCTCATTTTTTGGATAGCACAATTTCCACCAAGAGAACCAATGCATCTTCCTATGTTCCTCATCATCACCCCACCAGAACTGAGCAATTAAATTTGTGATCTCCTTATAAATACCCAAAGGTAAGCTAAATACTGACATAGCAAAAACTGGGATAGCCTGAGCCACAAACTTTAATAGAATTTCCTTACCGCCAGCGGACAGCTGCTTCTCCATCCATCCCCTGAGTCTTTCCTTTATCCTTTCACAAAAGTGTCTGAAACAATCGCTCCTATCCGCCCCCACCATGGCAGACAGGCCAAGATATTTATCACATAGAGCCTCCGTATCAATATGAAGCATCTGGCAAATTTCAGTCCTAGATACCACAGGTGTATTAGGACTAAAAAATATACTTGATTTTGATAGACTCACCATTTGACCTGAACTTTGGCAGTAGGAATCTAGCACATGCTATAAGGAAGCTGCATTTAGAACATCTGCGCTCATGAGAATTAGAGAGTCATCAGCAAATAAAAGGTGTGATACCGATGGTGCATTTCTGCACACTCTAATTCCCTCAATGCCACCAGCCTCTTCTTCAAACTGCAATAGACTAGAAAGCCCTTCCGCACAAAGGAGAAAGAGGAAAGGGGAGAGGGGATCCCCCTGCCTAATCCCCCTAGTAGGAGTAAAAATATCTGTTTCCTGAGAATTGAATCTCACTTTATACCTCACCAAGTTGACGCACGCCATCATCATATCAATCCAATGCTCATGAAAGCCGAGTTTGTGCATCATATCCCTCAGAAAATTCCATTCAACTCGGTCATATGCTTTGTGCATGTCAAGCTTAACTGCACATAATCCCGTTTTGCCCGACCTCTTGTTTTTGATCTTATGAATACATTCCTATGCTATCAAGATGTTATCCGTAATCATTCTACCCGGAACAAAAGCACTTTGCGTCGGGGATATAATTTCCGGCAGAATGTTTTTCAAGCGTAGTGCTAACATCTTTGAAACAATTTTATAAAGGACATTGCATAAGCTAATAGGACGCAACTGAGTAGCTAGTTCAGGGGATTCAACCTTGGGGATCATGACAATTTGTTGTATCATTCCACTCATCCGGATTTTTCCTAGAATTTATTGCAACCAGTACCTCCTGAGTTATTTCCTCTCCAAGAATATGCCAATACTTTTTGAAAAATATAGCATGCAATCCATTAGGCTCAGGTGCCTTCAGATCTCCAATACTATAAACAGCCTTGCGAACATCTTCTGCGGTGAAAGGTGCCATCAACATATCATTCATTTGATTTGTGACTTTCGGTTGCACTTTAGCTAGCACTTCCGGACTTGTTTGCTGCACTTCTTGTGTGAAAAGGTTAGAAAAATAATTCTGGACATGGGGATTAAGGGCCGCGTTACCTTCTAACCAATTTCCACCTTCACTTTTAAGTTTCTTGATGAAATTTCTTTTCCTTCTAGCAGATGCGAACGCCTGAAAGAACGCGGTATTCTGGTCACCGCTAGTTAGCCAGGTCGCCCGTGGAATCTGCCTTGCTTGGATCTCCTCTAATTCCAATAAGTATTCTATTAGTTCTTCCAGCTCTTTCTTTTTCTCCTCATTTTCCGCATTCATCGGCCCGGACATTACTTTTTCCATGTCTCGTTGAGCTTTACGCAAACGCATTTTGGGTTTTTTTAAGACCCGCTGGTCCTAATCATGAAACAGGGTGTGCATCATATTAAGCTTTTTATAAATATTTTTTGCCATTGGATCAGAGCCAACCTTCGCCCAAGCCTCTAGTACCGTCTCATTAAACTTCTCTTCCCGTAACCAGCGAGCTTCAAACTTTTTCTGTTGGCCACTTCCACATGCAACCGGCTGGGAATAATAGTCCGTGTTAACTAACAATGGCTGGTGGTCTGAACGGTTAAATTCCAAGTTCTCTAATGCCGCCTGTGGGAACAATCTTGACCAAGCTTCATTTATTAATCCTCTATCGAGTCTTTCTCTGATCCTTCCTCTTCGCCAGGTAAATGGGTCTCCCTCAAAACCCATGTCACACAAATTACAGTCATCAATAACTTGTCGGAAGGCCTGTGTTAAGAGTACGTAATGGGCCTAATGGCCTGGGCTGGCGGTATAGCCGTTAGTCTTAGGGTTAATTAGAGATAAGGTCGCTTGCTTAGGGGTCAAGTAAGCCTTACTTGGGAGTCAAGTAAACCTCTCTATATAAAGAGAGGAGATGTATCAATCTAATCAAGCAAGAATTAAGAAGGAAATCCCTTCCCTCTTGCCCGACCGTGGGCAGAAAGGCCCCCGGCCGGCCCTCTCACGCCCTCCTTCTAGCAGCGCCATAACAATTTGGTATCAGCTAGCTTCGGTTCTGAAAGTGCTAGTTATCGACTAGGGCGGGGTGAATAGGCGATTTTTATGAAAGTCTTCACAACGTGGAAGTTTCGAAGACAAACACTAGAAATGACCTAATTGATATGCAGTGGAAGATAAACTACAACAAGCAAACCATAGTCAAGTATGCAGTAATGTGAAAGTACAATGACTAATAGCAGCTTAGTAGTAAGGATCAGGATGGAAGATAGTATGAAGTCAACCAACGATAGTAGTCAAGCAATGAGGTCAAACAGGTACGACAAATAGGCGATGACTTCACGAAGACAAACTCTAAGTAAAGGGAGGGACAGGATAGAACCAGTCACTTGTTGAAGACACAGGATTTGTTGGACCAGTTCCAGTTGCTGTGACAACTGTACGTCTGGTTAGGGAGGCTGAGATTCAACTCAGAAGACCGCGTCTTCACCTTATTCCCCTTGAGCTAAGGACACATAGTCCTCGCCCAATCACTCTGGTAAGTCTTCAAGGCAGACTTCCGAACCTTCACAGACTTCGTTCACCGGCGATCCACAATGACTCTTGGATGCTCAGAACGCGACGCCTAACCGGCCGGAGGATTCACAGTCCTCAAGTGTAATAAGTCTTCAGGTCACGCAGACAGAAAGACTTCAGTGATGCCTAACACTCTTTGGCTCTGGGTGTTTGGGCTTTGTCCTCGCAAGGATTTCTCTCTCTCTCAAAGGCTTCGAGGTGGGTTGCTCTCAAATGACAAAAGCCGTGCACTAACTCTGAGCAGCCACCAATTTATGGTGTAGGGGGTGGGCTATTTATAGCCACTAGGCAACCCGACCTGATATGTCCGAAATGACCCTGGGTCACTAAGGAACTGACACGTGTTCCAACGGTCAGATTTCAAACACACACGGCAACTTTACTTGGGCTACAAGCAAAGCTGACTCATCCAGCTCTGGATAAGATTTGCTCACATTGTCTTCGCTCGAAGACATAGGATTTGGGTTGAGCATCACTTCAGTCATTCTGACTTTGTTCACTTGGACCCCACTTAACAGTACGGTGGTTCCTATGACTCAACAAAGAAGAAAAAGGAAACAACGAAACAACACAGTCTTCGCGCTCCATAGTCTTCACTCAATGTCTTCTCATGTCATAGTCTTCAATATGAATATCTTCACATACCACCATTGTCGTCAATGTCTTCATACATTTTTAGGGGTCATCTCCGGTAGGTAAACCGAATCAATGAGGGACACTACCTGTGTTATCCTGCAATTCTCACAAACGCATTAGTCCCTCAACCAAATTTGTCGTCAATACTCCAAAACCAACAAGGTGGCACTAGATGCACTTACAATCTCCCCTTTTGGTGATTGATGACAAACTGGTTGAAGTTTTCAACGGGATAAAGTATGTGGAATTGTAAAGGATAGGGTATTGTCTTCATAAGTGGCAAAGGCTCCCCCTAAAGATGTGCATATAAGTAATTTGCTTTTGGAATGCAAATGCACATGGCAGGTTGTACTTGTGGAGATCCTCTTCAACTTATGAAGATAATTCATCATGCATGAAATGATATAACTAAGAGAATGACATGCATAATGAAAATGGACGTCTGCAGAATGATCTAAGTGCGGAAGTTATCATCGCACATGCGGAATTTATCATCGCATCACAGAAAAGCAAATAAGTAGCAGATGACCATCGAGTTTAAGTGTTACAACTCAAGGAACCAAATGTATCAAAAGCGAGAGTTGTAAACACAAGGCAAAATATAAAGCAACCGCCCATATGAACCCGCTTGAAGACTATCAAACTCATATGCTTCTCCCCCTTTTGTCAGTAAGGACCAAAAAGGTTTGAAGACATAGAGCATCTACTCGTTCCCATGAGGAGTAGGTGAAGCAGCAGGGTTGTCGTTGTTGGTTGGCGGCGCAGACGAACTTGGTGCAGTGTCGATGCGTGCAGAAGTAGGGGGCGGTGAAGTAGCATCGTCTTCATCATCGATCACTTTGGCATTCCACGGTTGTCGGAGGAAGAATAGTCGAGTCTTCAAGGGATGGAGTTCGACGAGGACAGCATTCCGTGGAGGAGTGGAGTCAAACTTGAATCTTTCGGTGAAGCCATCGTCTTGAAGATCTCGCTTCAAAGATCGAAAGCAGCGTAAACTCTTCCATGATCGCCGACAGGTCTCGTGAGTGACAAAAGCATTCTTGGTGGCAAGATTTCGAATGCGATTGACGTCCACCAAGAGGTTTTGCATCTGTCGCTTGAGCCAGAAGTGATGCTTGTCTTGTTTCTGATGTAGTGCCACAAGAAGTTCTCGGTCATTTAGGACGCGAGAGCGCTTCTTAGGCCTTTGGGCAATAGTGCTCTCAGTAGCTTCAGTTTGCACACGGTGAGGCATACGAGTGTTCCCAGCCATTGAATAGACACGAGTTACTGCTTGGACTCCTTCCATGGGGTGAGTGAAGCTTTGGTGATCAGCATTTTGAAGACAAATAGGCTTCTTGGCAGGCTCAGGGTATATGGCTTCAACTGACATATCAACCTCTGGTAGAAAGATCAGATGATTGCGAGCAGAGGGTTGATAGTTGATAGCAGAGTGTAGCTTGATGAGGCGCATGACCCATGGAGCATAGAATTTCAGGCCAAAAAGGTCGGACGCAGGCAGCCCGGTTGCCGGATGAAGAATTCTTGTGTATTGAAGCTGATGCCATTGAGGATGTAAAAGACCAATGTCTTCATGGCTCCTTCAAGTTTTGCAGATGATGAATGCCCTTTGATAGGCCATAGAGTTCGCCTGATGATGTGATATATTGTGCGAGGCAGATACTCAAGGTCATCAACAAAGAACTCCTTTGGGTATTCAGCATCAGGTGGAAAAGGCTTCATCATGCTCAACATCTGGCTCATGTTGGGCTCTGGCTTATGGAAGATGCTCTCCAGTGCATTGCGGTGGAGTTGACAATCAGGTTCGAATAGCTCTTCGGGAGTGGATAGGCCTGTAAGCTCAATGACGTCAAGAGCTTTGGCTTCATGATGAACATTTCCTGTCATCCACTCGAGAACCCATGTCTTTGTATCCCTGTAGTAGCCGCGAATGTGGAGGGTAGCATAGAATTGAAGCAAAAGTTCCTCATTCCAATGTTCTTTGTCCGTCACAAAGCTGAGCAGACCTGCATCACGAAAGCAGTCAAGTGCTTCTTCTAAGCATGGCAGTCCAGCAATGGCTTCAGTGTCGAGGCGCATATGAGGGAAAATGCGCCCTTCATAATACAGAACGCATGAGTAATAGCTTCGCTGCTGATAGCTCTAAAAACGATCTGATGATATTCTTGGCCTTGAGTAGGGGTTCTTTGCTCTGTCAAAGAAGGTGTTGTGGGCTTTGAAGCCATTTGCATTGAAGGACCCTGTAGAGGTGGCGATGTCGGGAACCTTGGCAGTCTTGGCATTGGTTTCGGACCGAGGCCTATGCTCAACATGATAATCAAACCGAGGACCAGAGGCATTAGGCGGAGGGACCGAAGGGGCCATTTGACTGATCACCGACCATAGTTGTATGCTTGCTCAATTGTATGGGGCCTTGGTGGCGGAACATGAGCGATGGCAACAACAGAAGGCGTCGAGCTGCACAATGATGCTTCAGAGCAGTTGCATCATTGGCTTCGGCACATTGGTTGGTGCAGGCTCCACATTTGCTTCAGCCATGACTACGTCGTTGGCTTCATTTGTGTTGGTGGTGGCAGCCTCAAGATTTTCAACCTCCAGTTGATGAGCTGGAGGGTCGGGCACTGGCACGTTCACTTCAGGAACAACTTCTTCAGTAATGGGGGGAGTAGGGACACGTTTTTCTTCTTGGTTGTCATCGGCTGATGCAGCCGGATTGTCTTCAGCAGCTTTGGCTTCAGACACGGAGACATTCATAGTCGGAGTGGCTTCTGTAAACACTTGACGTGCAACAAATTGGTGGTGCACTTCTCCTTCTGGAACGCTCGAAAGAGGGACTTGAGGCCTTGGTCCTTTGCGAAGCCTGCGAAATGCTGGCGACGCCTTTGGAGATGGAGTTGGCTGGGCCTCAAAGTCAGCCTCTTCTTCTTGCAGTGGTGTGACTTGTTGTTGTTGGGGAGTACTGGGAGTCTTGTTGTTGTGGGTGATCAGCCCATGATGCATCTGAGCAATTGGCGTCAGAGGGCGACCAATGTCGATGAGTTTGCTGTTCGTGAGAACAAAGCGATGATACCAAGTTGTGTTCGATCCGAGGAAGAACTACATCATCTTCAACATTGTCATTGTGACCAATGTCTTCGGCGGTGGGATCAACTGCTGGAATGTCTTCAGGTTCATGAGCCTCTGTGGAAGTAGGCTCATGAACTATCAGCTGTCGTTCTTGGTGTTCTGATGCTGGGCGAACCATTGAGATAGGTTCAACAACTAAGGGCTCTGTGGGAGCAGCCCGATTCTTCTTGGTTTTGCGCTTCTTCTTGGAGGGAGCAACATCAGAGGCTTCAGGATTTTTCCTTTTTCTAGCTTTAGCCTCGGCAGTCCTTGTCTTCTTCAGTTCTGAAGCGGTTGACCTGACCTTTGGCTTCGAGCCAATCATGCTGCTTGGGAAGACTATGCGAGGTTCTTCCTGTCTTGAAGGTGCAGATTGGTCAGTTGATGGCTTCTTCTTCTTTGCAGCCATTCTGGGGTCAATGCCAGGACGACCAAGAGCCTTGCACTTCTCAAATTTCATTGTAGGCTTGCACACACTTGTCGGCCAGACTCTTCATGTGCTCACGAGAGCCTTTAGCTTCTTCAAGGCTTCTTGAGAAAGGCTTCTTTGAGCTCGTGCTGCATGATCTTGAAGTTTTGACATCTTGCATGCTGAGCTCTGCCACATGCTTCTTGAACTGAAGCTTTCTCATAGTCGATCTTGTGCTTGATTCAACGATGCGCTGAGCAAGAGCTAGCTCGAAGCAATGGCGCCATTGAAGGAGACGCTGAGGCCAATGGGACGTTGCAGATCTTCAAAGCTGAGATTTGGGGTGTCAAACCACTCATCAATGAAGTTATGGATGATTGCTACATCAAAGAGAGGCAAGTCATTGAAGATCTCTGCTTCTTCCTTGCTCTTGATCAGTTGCTCAAGAGCATCATCTGCAAGATCTTCATCACTGGATAGATCAATGTGCTCTTCTTGCAGAATGGCAGCAGGAGTCAATGTCGTCCCGATATTTTTGACGATTTTTTCTTCTCTGTCTTCTTGGAGATACGTGATAGATCTTCGCATCGCACTTGTCTTCGGGAGGTGCAAAGGGCGATTAACCCATGCGTGAAGCTTTTGGAGGAGCGGTGATCTTGAAGCCTTAGCCTTCTTTGGCTTATGCGGCTTTGGAGTAGGAGCTGGGCTTCATCGGTGTCGATATCATCATCAGAATGATTCACTTTGGCACCTTGGACTGAGATGTGAGTGATGAGGCCATCAAGGTTGTAGAACGGACCGATGACATTGGGTTCTGCATCACGTGAGCCGTCAGTACGGGGAGCAGAGGGACCAGGGTTGAAGTCTAATCCCAATGACTTCTTGTTTTCCTTGGCCGATGCCTTTGCGTGCTGGAAGTTGCGCTTGAAGAGATTATCATCACGACACCAGAGCAATGACGATGGGTCGGCATTTTCAGGCTGAGGTCCACGGACCATACAAGGATAGAAACCCTGTGCAATAGCTTCAGCTCTGTTCTTGGGTGGAAGGCCTCGAAAGAGAATATCACCCCAAGGACTTTTGATAGCATTCTTCTCAGCGTATTCCTGGGTCACGAACTTGTATTTGAACCATTGTTCAGCCCAATATCGTCGAATCCATTGGATTTGTGTCTTGCGCTGATTATAATTCTCTTCAGGATCTGTCTTGTAAAGCTCTGAGAGGTCATCAGGAAAATCTCTTGATGTTCCCCCACGACGCTGTCTGCCACCCTTCCTTACTGATTTCTCTGCAGCCATGAACTTCAAACTGAATGGCTTCAACACGTTCAAAGGCTTCAAAGGCTTTCGCTTGCTGGACAAACAGGAACTGGCTTCGGGAGAGTTAATGTGATGCTGTAAGAATTCTGCAAACGAATGCAGACTATGAGAACCAAGGGATTCTCCCACGGACATGTACCTGTGACAACATTAGAGATGCGAGGGAAGGAGAAGAGGTCATATGCATTCTCAGAAGATTTTGAAGATAAATCAGTTTGAAGACATTGACCTCATGATGCGAAGACATTCACTTATATGTTGAGAGTTGGTTCCAGATTTGTACGAATCCGTGAATAAGTACAAGTGAGGAATCTAACTAGATATGAAGCCTAAGTGAATATACTAGGCATCATGAGATGCGAATGTAATAGATCTAACATTGTATAGGCGTAAACCAATTTTGGTAAATAGGATGAATCTTTGAGGATCAAAAGATGGTAAAAATAGAGTTGTATTTACCACACGAAGAACTGCTAGATGGGATGAGTAGGAGACCGAGCAGTTCAATCCACCGTGCCCTAACTTGGCGACGGAGGACACCTACGGTGGCGGCGGAGAGGACGATGCCCGCGGCCGGCGTGAGGACGGCGTTGGAGAAGTCGCGGCAGCTAAGCGCTTCGTCCCCGGTGTCGTCGAGAGCTAGCGGTGGCGCTAGGGTTTTGACGAGGTGGAGAGGTGGAAGAAGGTTTTCTTTACCGCAGGGGACATGTATTTATAAGGAAGTGTGCGGCACAGTGCAATTACTCAGGTGTCCCTGGCGGTTCACATCTGAGGGGCACATGGCAAGCATGCAACATACTCAGAGTTGTCCCACGTTCCCACGCCTGCCAGGTTTGTCGGATGGTCGTTCCGGCTTCTCCGGATTTCAAACAATAAGGATGAATCATTTAAAACAGGCTTAATGTTTGTCTCTGTGTCTTCTGCTGACAAGGACACAGAGAAGACATTCGACAGTTTCAATAGAATGCATATGATTTGGACAGATAGAGTTTGAGATAGAGAGCATAGAGAGATTAGGGTCCGATCACATTCACTTAGTTCAAAAGATTCAACTAGGAAGACATAGCTATAAGTGAATGCTGTAGAGGACAGAACACTAGTATATATATATATATATATCAGAAAGCAATCAAATCAACATAGTGAAGAAAATCATGAAGATAAGTTGAAATTTGAAGACAAACCAAATGCAAAGACATAGCAAAAATAACGCCATGAGTGAAACACTTCAAACAGAGAAATTTGGTGGTGGCGTTACCCACCATTATAGGAAGTATTAGACCTGCATACGGCGCACAATTATCGTGGCGCTCGAAGTCAAATTCCACGTTAATGTATTCACACTCGTAATGTAAGTCTTCATTGATTGAAGATATACTTTACTTCGTGTGTTGCACATCTAAGTTATCAACATGCATAAATGTTAGGATGTGTGCTCGATCACGGGACATTTGAGGATTCCAAGATATTTAGCTCACCGTAACTTGCAAAACCTTTTCTCATCCAAGGGCTTTGTGAAGATATCCGCGATTGCTCTTCAGTGTTGACGTGAATGATGTCAATATCTTTCTTCATGACATGATCTCTGAGAAAGTGATGACGAATTTCAATGTGCTTTGTCTTCGAGTGCTGGACTGGATTGTTGGCAATCTTGATGGTGCTTTCGTTGTCGCAGAAGAGAGGTACTTGTTTCAGATTGATGCCATAGTCCTTGAGAGTTTGCTTCATCCATAGAAGCTGAGCGTAGCAAGATCCAGCAGCAATGTATTCAGATTCAACATTTGAGAGTGATACACAGTTCTGCTTCTTTGAAGACCAACAGACAAGTGATCATGCCAGAAAGTGACATGTGCCTGATGTAGACTTGCGATCCACCTTGTCACCAGCATAATCAAGATCCCGAGAATCCAACCAGATCAAATTCGAGCCCTTTGGATACCATAATCCGAGTGTTGGGGTGTGTGCCAAATATCGAAGAATTCGCTTCACGCCTAAGTGATGCGATTCCTTTGGTGCCGCTTGGAATCGAGCACACATGCAAACACTAAGCATAATATCTGGCCTAGATGCACATAGGTAAAGTAAGGAACCAATCATGGAGCGGTATACCTTTTGATCAAATTCTTTACCATTGTCGTCGGGACCCAGATGGTGTTTGGCTGGCATTGGCGTCGTGTAACCTTTGCAATCTTGCATTCCAAACTTCTTTAGACAATCTTTGAGTTATTTTTCTTGAGATATGAAGATGCCATTCCTTTGCTGACGAATTTGAAGACCAAGGAAGAACTTCAGCTCACCCATCATGGACATCTGATATTGCTCTTGCATCATGTATCCAAACTCATCACTATACTTCTGGTTGGTGCAACCGAAGATAATGTCATCCACATATATTTGGCACACAAACAGTTCACCATCATATGTCTTCGTGAAGAGTGTGGGATCGAGGGATCCAGGTTTGAAGCCTTTGCTCTTCAGGAAGTCTTTGATCGTATCATACCAAGCGCGAGGAGCTTGTTTGAGGCCATCTGATTGCTTTGTTTAGCTTGTACACCATATCTGGATGTTTTGGATCTTCAAAGCCGTGGTTGAGCGACGTATACTTCTTCTTCAATCTTGCCGTTGAGAAATGCACTCTTCACATCCATTTGATATAGCAAGATGTTGTGGTGGTTAGCATAGTCTAGCAGTATGCGAATAGCTTCAAGCCTAGCCACAGGAGCAAATGTTTCATCGAAGTCAATTCCTTCAACTTGAGTATATCCTTGAGCCACAAGACGTGCTTTGTTTCTGACGACTTGACCATGCTCATCTTGCTTGTTTTGATATATCCATTTTGTGTCAATAATGTTGTGCTTGCAAGGGTCAGGACGCTTGACAAGTTCCCAAACATTGTTCAGCTTGAACTGTTGAACTTCTTCTTGCATAGCTTGTATCCATTCAGGTTCCATAAAGGCTTCAACTACTTTCTTGGGTTCTGATATTGACACAAAAGAAAAGTGCCCACATAAATTTGCTAACTGTGTTGCTCTTGAGCGAGTAAGTGGACCAGGTGCATTGATGCTATCAATTATCTTCTCAATTTGTACTTCATATGCAACCCGAGGATGAACTGGACGAAGACCTTGCTCTTGCTGATCATTGTCATCATAGGGAGGATTGTCTTCATCTGAGCATTGTCTTGAGTTGGTTAGGTGCGAAATGATAAGTTCCTCTTCGTGCTATGCTTGAAGGCATGATTTCACCAGTTCCCATCGACTTGATAGATTCATTTGGGTGGAGCTTCGTCTAGTGTACTTGGCAGGAGCTCTCTTTGTGAACCACTGGTTTCATCAAATCGCACGTCCACAGTTTCGACGATTTTGTAGAGATAGAGATTGAAGACTCTGTAAGAGTGCGAGTCCTTTCCGTAACCGAGCATGAAGCCTTCGTGAGCTTTAGGTGCAAATTTGACTTGTGATGGGGATCCTTGATCCAGCACCTAGCTCCAAATACTCAAGTAGCCGACATTTGGCTTCTTGCCGATAAGGAGCTCATAAGATGTTTTGTTCGAAGCTTATGGATGTAAACACGGTTGATGACGTGACATGTCAGCATCAATAGCTTCGGGCCAGAACTTCCTTGGTGTCTTGTACTGCGTCGAGCATTGTTCGAGCCATCTCAATGAGGGTTCTGTGTCTTGCGCTCTACGATGCCATTTCTTTGAGGTGTGTATGGAGCAGAAAACTCATGAGTGATTCCCATTGTATCCAGATAAAGATCAAGTCCGGTGTTCTTGAACTCAGTGCCATTGTAACTTCTGATATGCTTGATCTTGACGCCATAATTGTTCATGGCTCAATTGGCGAAGCGTTTGAAGACATCTTGCACTTCAGTCTTGTAGAGAATTATGTGCACCCATGTATATCTTGAGTAGTCATCAACAATGACGAAGCCATAGAGACAAGCAGTTGTTGTGAGGGTAGAGTAGTGAGTAGGGCCAAATAAGTCCATGTGTAACAGCTCGAAGGGTTGAGATGTCGTCATGATTGTCTTGAAGGGTGCTTTGCCCTAGTCATCTTTCCAGCTTCGCAGCACCACACAAATGATCCTTCTTGAACTTGACACCCTCGATGCCTATGACATGCTTCTTCTTGGCGAGTGTGTGTAAGTTCCTCATGCCAAGATGCCCCAGCCTCGATGCCAGAGCCGAGATTCAAGCTTTTGCAAGAAGACATACGGCAAGTCGTGGACCCTCTTGAGAAATCTACCATGTATAGATCATCTTTCCGATACCATTCAAAGACTAGAGACTTGTCAGATTCCATTAGGTCAAGGCAACGATATTTTCCGAATAGCACAATCATGTTCAAGTCACAAAGCATCGAGACAGACATAGTTGAAACCAAGGGATTCAACAAGCATCACTTTATCCATGTGTTGATCCTTTGAGATTGCAACTCTACATAGACCCAATACCTTGCTTTTACCAGTGCCAGCAAATGTGATGTGACTCTTGTCTGATGGACGTAAGGTTGAGTCCATGAGAAGACTTCGATCACCGGTCATATGATTAGTGCATCCGCTGTCCATAATCCATTCTGAAGCATGAGGTGTCATACCCTACAGTACAGTTAGGGGGATAGGCTTCACCAAGAGTATTGTGAAGCATAAACATTTGACGGGCAAGAGGATTATTGAAGCTCAGATCAAGATTAGACTGATAGGATGAATGGCAAACAATTCAGGAACAAAATACATAGTGAGACCATTTGGGCATTTGATCTTGCGCCCTACAAGATGTTTTAGGTCCCCAAAGAATAGCATCAGACGCCTTTGATTTTCGGCTGGAGACCTTTCCCTGCAAATGAAAGTTAATTCTTCTTAACCACCCACATCTTCAGGGGTGGCTTAGAAGCAATGAGTCTAAGTGCAGCATCTGAGAACTTCGGCTTTGGATCCCTAGAAAATAGCCTTGCAGGAGATGAATGATACTCATATGAATAAGCAGAAAAGTTCTTAGTTCTATGAACATAGCGGTTTGAAGACACACGCTCATATTCATAAGTTTGAGTACGGTTTCCTGCAAAACATTGGCGTTAGGGTGACTCGGGTGAGTCCTCTGTCTGCTTGAAGCTTTTGGACCATATGACGCCTTAGGTGCAGGGTTTGTCTTCATCCTGTGGTGTCATGATCACATTCACTGGAAGATTCTCAAGACAACTTTTGGGAACCCAGATCTTCTTCATAGGTGGTCCATTCCTGCGATTAGTACCAATATACCGGCAAACACTTCACCATTCTGATTCTTGAACAGCTTATAGTTTGCATCAAGGGATTCATCAATGATAATAGGATTAGCACAGTAAAGCCAGATAAGGTGGATGGATCCACTGAAGGTCCCTTTGCAAAGAACCCATGTGGTTTTGGGATACCGCTCAAAGCTTCCAGAGAGGAACCATCAACATTCATTTTCCTCTCAAACCCATCACCCTCTTTCCTAGGGTTTCGGTTCAGAATCTGCTTTTTGAGGACATCGCAGTGTCCGATGTCCTTTCGCACTTTTATACATCCCTGTTTCAAGCAATGTCTTCAATCTAGCATTTTCATCAGCAATAGTAGTGGTATCCTCCGCAGAGGGGTTAGTTACCACATCAGTAGTTGAAGACAATGCAACAGTAGCAGCAGTGGAACATTCAGCAACAGAGGTAGCGTTATCACGCTCAAGGCATTTTAGACATGGTGGTTCAAATCCATCCTGAGCGGGACTGATCTGTTGAGCGCGAAGTGACTCATTCTCTTTTTGAAGATCTTCATGAGCCGCTCTCAATTTCTCAAGCTGTTGCTTCCTTTGAAGATAATCATAGGAGAGCTTTTCATGAGTGGTTGAGAGCGTTTCATGACGACTTTCAAGTTCTTGGTACTTAGCATGAAGATTTTTATGTCTTCAACTAAGGACCGTGAACGTGTCATTTCCGCTGGCCCAACAGGTCATCGCTTTTGTCTAACAGTTTTTTAGTATGTTCCATAGCTTTTTGTTGTTCAGTTGCAATTTTAGCAAGTGTTTTGTAGCTGGGCTTGGATTCACAATCATAGTCATCTTCACTTGATGTTTGAAAGTAAGCATCACGTGATTTTACCTTGGCACCACGTGCCATGAAGCAGTAGGTGGGAGCAGGGTCGTCCTTGTCATCAACTTCAGCGTTGGTGTGGAAGTCATTGTCTTCAGTGTTGAAGATGGACTTGGCAACATAGGTCGTGGCTAGAGCCGGACTTGTAACGCCTGTGGTCGGACTCCTCTTCGCACTCCACCTCCGCCTCCTCGTATGCAGACTCCTCCTGAATCCATTTCCTTGCCAACAAAAGCACGAGCCTTGCCAGATGAGCTCTTCTTATGAGATGAAGACTTTGATGAGGACTTGGAAGAAGACTTTGAAGATTTCTTCTTCTTCCGCCATCGTAATCATATTCCTTGCTCTTCTTCTTCTTCTTCTTCTTCTCATTGTCCCACCGTGGACACTCGGAGATATAGTGTCCGTGTTTCTTGCACTTGTGACATGTTCTCTTCTTGTAGTCATGAGTGGAAGCTTCATCATTTCTTGAGCTAGATCGTGAAGACTTTCTTAAGCCCTTCTTCTCAAAGTGAACTTGGAAATTCTTCACAAGCATAGCAAGTTCCTTTCCAATGTCTTCGTGGATCATCAACTGCAATGATTCTTCTTCGATGAGGAAACAACTTTTTTCCTTCAAGCGCGAAGTTCAGCCATAGTTGGGACCATAGATATCTCTTTTCTCATAAAGCTGGAACTCATGTGTGTTGAGCCTCTCAAGTATATCGATGGATTGAGTGTCTTGAAGTCGTATGCGTTCTTGTATCATGAGGGCTAGGGTGTCAAAGGAGCTGTCAACTGATCTCAGTTGTGTCTTGACGATTTCATGCTTGGTAATCTCAGTGGCGCCGAGAGCACGAAACTCATTTGTGATGTCAGTGAGGCGATCAAACGTGAGCTGGACATTTTCATTGTCGTTTCTCTTGAAGCGGTTGAAGAGGTTGCGAAGAACACAGATCCTTTGATCTCTCTGGGTTGAGACGCCTTCATTGACCTTGGATAGCCAGTCCTAGACTAGCTTCGACGCTTCCAGAGCACTCACACGGCCATACTGTCATTTGGTTAGATGACCACAGATAATGTTCTTGACAGTAGAGTCCAGTTGAATGAACTTCTTGACATCAGCAGGGGTGACACCTTCACCAGTTTTGGGAACGCCGTTCTTGACGATATACCAGCGGTCGACATCAATGGCTTCAAGATGCATGCGCATCTTATGCTTCCAGTAGGGATATTCAGTTCCATCGAACACGGGGCAAGCAGCGGAGACTTTGATTATCCCTGCAGTCGACATAGCTAAAACTGCAGGTGGTTAAACCGAATCACATAGAACAAGGGAGTACCTTGCTCTGATACCAATTGAAAATGCTAGTTATCGACTAGAGGGGGGGGGGGTGAATAGGCGATTTTTATGAAAGTCTTCAAAACGTGGAAGTTTCGAAGACAAACACTAGAAATGACCTAATTGATATGCAGCGGAAGATAAACTACAACAAGAAAACCATAGTCAAGTATGCAGTAATGTGAAAGTACAATGACTAATAGCAGCTTAGTAGCAAGGATCAGGATGGAAGATAGTATGAAGTCAACCAACGATAGTAGTCAAGCAATGAGGTCAAACAGGTACGACAAATAGGCGATGACTTCACGAAGACAAACTCTAAGTAAAGGGAGGGAGAGGATAGAACCAGTCACTTGTTGAAGACACATGATTTGTTGGACCAGTTCCAGTTGCTGTGACAACTGTACGTCTGGTTAGGTAGGCTGAGATTCAACTCAGAAGACCGCGTCTTCACCTTATTCCCCTTGAGCTAAGGACACACGGTCCACGCCCAATCACTCTGGTAAGTCTTCAAGGTAGACTTCCAAACCTTCACAGACTTCGTTCACCGGCGATCCACAATGACTCTTGGATGCTCGTAACGCGACGCCTAACCGGGCCGGAGGATTCACAGTCCTCAAGTGTAATAAGTCTTCGTGTCACGCAGATGTAAAGACTTTAGTGATGCCTAACACTCTTTGGCTCTGGGTGTTTGGGCTTTGTCCTCGCAAGGATTTCTCTCTCTCTCAAAGGCTTCGAGGTGGGTTGCTCTCAAACGACAAAAGCCGTGCACTAACTCTGAGCAGCCACCAATTTATGGTGTTAGGGGTGGGCTATTTATAGCCACTAGGCAACCCGACCTGATATGTCCGAAATGACCCTGGTCACTAAGGAACCGACACGTGTTCCAACGGTCGATTTCAAACACACACGACAACTTTACTTGGGCTACAAGCAAAGCTGACTCATCCATTTCTGGATAAGATTTGCTCACATTGTCTTCGCTCGAAGACATAGGATTTGGGTTGAGCATCACTTGATCATTCTCGACTTTGTTCACTTGGACCCCACTTAACAGTACGGTAGTTCCTATGACTCAACAAAGAAGAAAAAAGGAAACAACGAAACGACACAGTCTTCCTGCTCCATAGTCTTCACTCAATGTCTTCTCATGTCATAGTCTTCAATATGAATACCTTCACATACCACCATTTTCGTCAATGTCTTCATACATTTTTAGGGGTCATCTCCGGTAGGTAAATCGAATCAATGAGGGACACTAGCTGTCTTATCCTGCAATTCTCACAAACGCATTAGTCCCTCAACCAAATTTGTCGTCAATACTCCAAAACCAACTAGGGGTGGTACTAGATGCACTTACAGGTTCCATCATGTCTTCACCGCCGCCTAACCCGTCTCTTCCGCTGCCGGGATCCTCCATCGTGCCCGCCCCCGCCGCCCTCACCCTAGAGGAGGTGTCCGGGCGCCATGGATTTAACCCAGCGGTCCAGAGATCCGCTTTGTTCTTGGATGGGTCCTACGGGCCGCACCCGGCTGCGCTGCCGTGGCAGCCGCAGCACCAAGCGGCCTCCACCGCGCTCGCCGGTCCGCTGCCGCTGCCATCAATCGGCCCTCCCTGGCTGCAAAGGTGCCGCCGCTCTGGCGGCCTCCGCCGCGCCCGGCGCTCACGCCGCAGCCCGCTACCGCTGCCCCAGACGTCTCCGCCGGGCCGCCATCCACCGCCCGCCTGAAGTGGCGGCGGCCGCTCTGGCAGCCTCCGTCGCACTTGGCGCTTTGCCACGGCGCTGCCGCTGCCCAGGCGTCCCCACGCCGCCGCCGGGCAGCTGCGGCTGCCATCCACCGCCACCACCGCCCCACCCGCTGCAGTGGCAGCAGCCGCCGCTCTGGCGGCCTCGCCGCGCCGGTGCTCAAGCAGCCACCGCCGGTCAGCTCCGGCCCCGCATCGATCG
Organism: Aegilops bicornis; assembly: GCA_021605145.1. NCBI lineage: Eukaryota > Viridiplantae > Streptophyta > Magnoliopsida > Poales > Poaceae > Aegilops > Aegilops bicornis. The sequence goes on along the minus strand of CM038673.1, from coordinate 776,977,626 downwards.
CGCCGGCGGGAGTCCCGATCCACCAGATCAAGTTCCCGCTGTCACCGTTACCGCTTCTCCAGGGCATCCCCACCCAGCAGATAAAGTTCCCACCGTCGCCGTCACCGCTTTCGGCTTGGATCACTACCCGCCACGTGTCGGCGGCAGTGAGGCTGCAGGTTGCTGCGTGCGGCCTCCTAGCGCGTAGGCCTGTGCGGGAGATGTGTGGTCTGCAGCTGCCACTCCTCCCAGCTGCGCGTCGCTGCGCAAAGGACCTCGATCTCATCCGCTGCGTCGGAGATCTTGGGCATGTTGTTTTCCCCGCGGGCAGCGACCTCAAAGTCTGCGACATCGGCGGTTGGGGGGCACACCCCTCCTCATCATTCTCCATCGCAAGCCCTCCACTCTTCTCTGTGCGTGCAGACCAACAGCCGTTCGGCGGGGAGAAGGCAGGGTGTCACCAATAGGAGCGCACCGCGTAGCACCATTGCATTTCGCCGACCGCCGCGAGGGCGTCTCTGCTGGTCGCTCTTGCGACCACTTCCAGGTGTCCATACACATGTACTCCTTTTGTCCAGATGGTGTCCATGGGATCCAGGTGGCTGTACGCGTGCACGTCCAACGTGCGAATGGTGTCCACTTTTTGTTAAGGGGTCCAAAATAAAGCGTCACAGTCCATTGCAGGTTGAGAGTAATAAAACAAGCCGAGATGTAAAAGGCTTGTTTTTAGGTGTTAGATTTGTGTTGCGTCGAGTTATGGTTATAAGTTGGTTAGGCTGCAGCTCGAGGAAAGCTGCATGTCCAGGTGGGGTGTAGTGTTAAGAGTACGTAATGGGCCTAATGGCCTGGGCTGGCGGTATACACTAGTAGAAAAGGGGCCAATGGTCCAGGCCGGTCCAACCCATTAGTCCCGGTTCAATCCAGAACCAGGACCAATGGGGGCATTGGACCCGGTTCGTGAGCCCTGGGGGCTGGCCGGGCCACGTGGGCCATTGGTCCCGGTTCGTCCGGAACTTTTGGTCCCGGTTGGTGGGACGAACCGGGACCAATGGGCCTCGCTCCTGGACCACCACCATTGGTCCCGGTTGGTGGCTTGTGAAGGAAATATGCCCTAGAGGCAATAATAAAGTTATTATTTATTTCCTCATATCATGATAAATGTTTATTATTCATGCTAGAATTGTATTAACCGGAAACATAATACATGTGTGAATACATAGACAAACAGAGTGTCACTAGTATGCCTCTACTGGACTAGCTCGTTAATCAAAGATGGTTATGTTTCCTAACCATAGACATGAGTTGTCATTTGATTAACGGGATCACATCATTAGGAGAATGATCTGATTGACATGACCCATTCCGTTAGCCTAGCACTTGATCGTTTAGTATGTTGCTATTGCTTTCTTCATGACTTATACATGTTCCTATAACTATGAGATTATGCAACTCCCGTTTACGGAGGAACACTTTGGGTACTACCAAACGTCACAACGAATCGGGTGATTATAAAGGAGTACTACAGGTGTCTCCAAAGGTACTTGTTGGGTTGGCGTATTTCGAGATTAGGTTTTGTCACTCCGATTGTCGGAGAGGTATCTCTGGGCCTTCTCGGTAATACACATCACATAAGCCTTGCAAGCATCGCAACTAATGAGTTAGTTGTGAGATGATGTATTACGGAACGAGTAAAGAGACTTGCCGGTAACGAGATTGAACTAGGTATTGGATACCGACGATCGAATCTCGGGCAAGTAACATACCGATGACAAAGGGAACAACGTATGTTGTTATGCGGTCGACCGATAAAGATCTTCGTAGAATATGTAGGAACCAATATGGGCATCCAGGTCCCGCTATTGGTTATTGACCGAGATGTGTCTCGGTCATGTCTACATTGTTCTCGAACCGTAGGGTCCGCACGCTTAAGGTTTCGATGACGGTTATATTATGAGTTTGTGTATTTTGATGTACCGAAGGTTGTTCGAGTCCCGGATATGATCACGGACATGACGAGGAGTCTCGAAATGGTCGAGACATAAAGATTAATATATTGGACGGATATATTTGGACACCGGAAAGGTTCCGGAGAAGTTTGGAGCTCCGGAGGTTACCGGAACCCCCCGGGAGGTATATGGGCCTTATTGGGCCCATATAGGAATAAGGGAGAAGGAACAAGGGAGGGGGGCGCGCCCCCCCAAGCCCAATCCGAATTGGGGAGGGGCATCCGAGCCTGGTTTTATGCGTTGATGTCATATGCACGAGTAGAACACAAGTGAGTTGTGGGCGATACAAGTCATACTACCTACCAAAGCATGTCATACTTTGGTTCAGCGGTATTGTGAGATGAAGCGGCCGGACCGACATTACGCCAGACGCTTACGCGAGACTGGTTTCACCGTTCACGAGCATTCGTGCTTAAAGGTGGCTGGCGGGTGTCTGTCTCTCTCACTTTAGTTGAACTGAAAAGGCTACGCCCGGTCCTTGAGAAGGTTAAACGGAGTCTATTTGACGAAGTATCGTTGTGGTTTTGATGCGTAGGTAAGAACGGTTCTTGCTCAGCCCGTAGCAGCCACGTAAAACTTGCAACAACAAAGTAGAGGACGTCTAACTTGTTTTTGCAGGGCATGTTGTGATGTGATATGGTCAAGACGTGATGCTATATTTTATTGTATGAGATGATCATGTTTTGTAACCGAAGTTATCGGCAACCCGGCGAGAGCCATATGGTTGTCGCTTATTGTATGAAATGCAAACGCCTCGTAATTGCTTTACTTTATCACTAAGCGGTAGCGATAGTCGAGAAGCAATAGATGGCGTAAACGCACAACGATGCTACGATGGAGATCAAGGTGTCGCGCGGTGACGATGGTGATCATGACGGTGCTTGAGATGGAGATCACAAGCGCAAGATGATGATGGCCATATCATATCACTTATATTGATTGCATGTGATGTTTATCCTTTATGCATCTTATTTTGCTTTGATTGACGGTAGCATTTTAAGATGATCTCTCACTAAAATTATCAAGTAGTGTTCTCCCGGAGTATGCACCGTTGCCAAAGTTCGTCGTGCCGAGACACCACGTGATGATCGGGTGTGATAAGCTCTACGTCCATCTACAACGGGTGCAAGCCAGTTTTTGCACACGCAGAATACTCAGGTTAAACTTGACGAGCCTAGCATATGCAGATATGGCCTCGGAACACGGAGACCGAAAGGTCGAGCGTGAATCATATAGTAGATATGATCAACATAAGATGTTCACCATTGAAAACTACTCCATCTCACGTGATGATCGGTTAGGGTTTAGTTGATTTGGATCACGTGATCACTTAGATGACTAGAGAGATGTCTGTCTAAGTGGGAGTTCTTAAGTAATATGATTAATTGAACTTAAATTTATCATGAACTTAGTACCTAATAGTATCTTGCTTGTCTATGTCTGTTTATAGATAGATGGCTCGTCGTTGTTCCGTTGAATTTTAATGCGTTCCTTGAGAAAGCAAAGTTGAAAGATGATGGTAGCAATTACACGGACTGGGTCCGTAACTCGAGGATTATCCTCATTGCTGCACGTAAGAGTTACGCCCTGGATGCACCGCTAGGTGCCAGTGCCTCGCTGGCCGATGTAACCGACGACGCGAAGAACGTCTGGCGAAAGCAAAGCTGATGACTACTCTATAGTTCAGTGTGCCATGCTTTACGGCTTAGAACCGGGTCTTCAACGACGTTTTGAAAGTCGTGGAGCATATGAGATGTTCCAAGAGTTGAAGTTGATATTTCAATGTAATGCCCGGATTGAGAGATATGAAGTCTCCAATAAGTTCTATAGCTGCAAAATGGAGGAGAATGGGTCTGCTGGTGAGCACATACTCGTAATGTCTGGGTATTACAATCACTTGACTCAACCGGGAGTTGATCTTCCGGATGATTGTGTCATTGATGTAATTCTTCAATCACCGCCACCAAGCTACAAAGGCTTCGTGATGAACTATAATATGCAAGGGTTAGTAAAGACTATGCTCGAGCTCTTCGCAATGTGAAAGCTGCGGAGGTAGAAATCAAGAAGGAGCATCAAGTGTTGATGGTCAATAAGACCACTAGTTTCAAGAAGAAAGGCAAAGGGAAGAAGAAGGAACTTCAAGAAGAACAGCAAACAAGTTGCTGCTCAAGTGAAGAAACCCAAGTCTGGACCTAAACCTGAAACCGAGTGCTTCTACCGCAAAGCGGCACCGTCACCGGAAGCGGAACTGCCCCAAGTATTTGGCGGATAAGAAGGATGGCAAAGTGAACAAAGGTATATGTGATATACATGTTATTGATGTGTACCTTACTAGAGCTCGCAGTAGCACTGGTATTTGATAATCGGTTCTGCTGCTAATATTTGCAACTCGAAACAGGGACTACTGATTGCTTAACACCGCAAAGGACGAGGTGACGATGCGCGTGGAAATGGTTCCAAAGTCGATGTGATCGCGGTCGGCACGCTACCTCTACATCTACCTTCGGGATTAGTTTTAGACCTAAATAATTGTTATTTGGTGCCAGCGTTAAGCATGAACATTATATCTGGATCTTGTTTGATGCGAGACGGTTATTCATTTAAATCGAGAGAATAAAGGTTGTTCTATTTATATGAATAATATCTTTTATGGTCATGCACCCTTGAAGAGTGGTCTATTTTTAATGAATCTCGATAGTAGTGATACACATATTCATAATGTTGAAACCAAAAGATGCAGAGTTGATAATGATAGTGCAACTTATTTGTGGCATTGCCGTTTAGGTCATATCGGTATAAAGCGCATGAAGAAACTCCATCTTGATGGACTTTTGGAGTCACTTGATTATGAATCACTTGGCACTTAAGTAACCGTGCCTCATGGGCAAGATGACTAAAACCCGTTCTCCGGTACTATGGAGAGAGCAACAAATTTGTTGGAAATCATACATACAGATGTATGTGGTCCAATGAATGTTGAGGCTCGTGGCGGATATCATTATTTTCTCACCTTCACAGATGATTTAAGCAGATATGGGTATATCTTCTTGATGAAACATAAGTCTGAAACATTTGAAAAGTTCAAAGAATTTCAGAGTGAAGTTGAAAATCATCGTAATAAGAAAATAAAGTTTCTACGATCTGATCGTGGAGGCGAATATTTGAGTTACGAGTTTGGTCTACATTTGAAACAATGCGGAATAGTTTCGCAACTCACGCCACCCGGAACACCACATCGCAATGGTGTGTCCGAACGTCGTAATCGCACTTTACTAGATATGGTGCGATCTATGATGTCTCTTACAGATTTACCGCTATCGCTTTTGGGGTTATGCTCTTGAGACGGCCGCATTCACGCTGAATAGAACACCGTCAAAATCCGTTGAGACGACACCTTATGAACTGTGGTTTAGCAAGAAACCAAAGTTGTCGCTTCTCAAAGTTTGGGGATGCGATGCTTATGTGAAAAGCTTCAACCTGATAAGCTCGAACCTAAATCGGAGAAATGTGTCTTCATAGGATACCCAAAGGAGACAGTTGGGTACACCTTCTATCACAGATCCGAAGGCAAGACATTTGTTGCTAAAATGGATCCTTTCTAGAGAAGGAGTTTCTCTCGAAAGAAGTGAGTGGGAGGAAAGTAGAACTTGATGAGGTAATCAGATTTTCTCCATTATTTGAAAGTAGTTCATCACGTAAAACAGTTTCTGCGACATCTACACCAAATAATGAGGAAGTTGATGATGTTGATCATGAAACTTCAGATCAAGTTACTACAGAACCTCGTAGATCAACCAGAATAAAATCCGCACCGGTGGTACGGCAATCCTGTTCGGAAGTCATGCTACTAGATCATGATGAACCTACGAGCTATGAAGAAGCGATGGTGAGCCCAGATTCCATAAAATGGCTTGAGGCCATGAAATCCGAGATGGGATCCATGTATGAAAACAAAGTGTGGACTTTGGTTGACTTGCCCGAGGGTCGGCAAGCAATAGAAAACAAGTGGATCTTCAAGAAGAAGACCGACGCCGACGGTAATATTGTCTTTCATAAAGCTCGACTTGTCGCAAAGGGTTTTCGACAAGTTCAAGGGATTGACTACGATGAGACCTTCTCACCAGAAGCGATGCTTAAGTCCGTCCGAATCATGTTAGCAATTGCCGCATTTTATGATTATGAAATTTGGCAAATGGATGTAAAGACCGCATTCTGAATGGATTTCTGGAAGAAGAGTTGTATATGATGCAACCAGAAGGTTTTATCGATCCAAAGGGAGCTAACAAAGTGTGCAAGCTCCAGCGATCCATTTATGGACTGGTGCAAGCATCTCGGAGTTGGAATAAACGCTTTGATAGTGTGATCAAAGCATTTGGGTTTATACTGAGACTTATGGAGAAGCCTGTATTTACAAGAAAGTGAGTGGGAGCTCAGTAGCATTTACGATATTATATGTAGATGACAAATTACTAATCGGAAATGATATAGAATTTCCGGATAGCATAAAGGGATACTTGAACAAGAGTTTTTCAATGAAAGACCTTGGTGAAGCTGCTTACATATTGGGCATCAAGATCTATAGAGATAGATCAAGACGCTTAATTGGACTTTCACAAAGCACATACCTTGATAAAGTTTTGAAGAAGTTCAAAATGGATCGAGCAAAGAAAGGTTTTTACCTGTATTACAAGGTGTGAAATTGAGTCGACTCAATGCCCGACCACAGCAGAAGATAGAGAGAAAATGAAAGATGTTCCCTATGCTTCAGCCATAGGCTCTATCATGTATGCAATGCTGTGTACCGACACTGACGTATGCTTAGCAAAGAAGCTTGGCAGGAAGGTACCAAAGTAATCCAGAGTGGATCACTCGGACAGCGGTCAAGAACATCCCGAAATACCGAAAAGGACTAAGGATATGTTTCTCGTATATGGAGGTGACAAAGAGCTAGTCGTAAATGGTTACGTCGATGCAAGCTTTGACACTGATCCGGACGATTCTAAATCGCAAACCGGATACGTGTTTTTGTTAAACGGTGGAGCCGGTTGGTGCAGTTCTAAACAAAGCGTCAGAAGGGATCTACATGTGAAGCGGAGTACATAGCTGCTTCGGAAGCAGCAAATGAAGGAGTCTGGATGAAAGAGTTCATTTCCGATCTAGGTGTTATACCTAGTGCATCGGGACCAATGAAGATCTTCTCGTGACAATACTTGGTGCAATTGCCTTGGCAAAGGAATCCAGATTTCACAAGAGGACCAAGCATATCAAGAGACGCTTCAATTCCATTCGGGACCAAGTCCAAGTGGGAGACATAGAGATTTGCAAAGTACATACGGATCTGAACATTGCGCACCCGTTGACTAAGCCTCTTCCACGAGCAAAACATGATCAGCACCAAGACTCCATGGGTGTTAGAATCATTCTTGAGTAAACTAGATTATTGACTCTAGTGCAAGTGGGAGACTGAAGGAAATATGCCCTAAAGGCAATAATAAAGTTATTATTTATTTCCTTATATCATGATAAATGTTTATTATTCATGCTAGAATTGTATTAACCGGAAACATAATACATGTGTGAATACATAGACAAACAGAGTGTCACTAGTATGCCTCTACTTGACTAGCTCGTTAATCAAAGATGGTTATGTTTCCTAACCATAGACATGAGTTGTCATTTGATTAACGGGATCACATCATTAGGAGAATGATCTGATTGACATGACCCATTCCGTTAGCCTAGCACTTGATCGCTTAGTATGTTGCTATTGCTTTCTTCATGACTTATACATGTTCCTATAACTATGAGATTATGCAACTCCCGTTTACCGGAGGAACACTTTGGTACTACCAAACGTCACAACGTAATCGGGTGATTATAAAGGAGTACTACAGGTGTCTCCAAAGGTACTTGTTGGGTTGGCGTATTGAGATTAGGTTTTGTCACTCCGATTGTCGGAGAGGTATCTCTGGGCCTTCTCGGTAATACACATCACATAAGCCTTGCAAGCATCGCAACTAATGAGTTAGTTGTGAGATGATGTATTACGGAACGAGTAAAGAGACTTGCCGGTAGCGAGATTGAACTAGGTATTGGATACCGACGATCGAATCTCGGGCAAGTAACATACCGATGACAAAGGGAACAACGTATGTTGTTATGCGGTCTGACCGATAAAGATCTTCGTAGAATATGTAGGAACCAATATGGGCATCCAGGTCCCGCTATTGGTTATTGACCGGAGATGTGTCTCGGTCATGTCTACATTGTTCTCGAACCGTAGGGTCCGCACGCTTAAGGTTTCGATGACGGTTATATTATGAGTTTGTGTATTTTGATGTACCAAGGTTGTTCGAGTCCCGGATATGATCACGGACATGACGAGGAGTCTCGAAATGGTCGAGACATAAAGATTAATATATTGGACGGATATATTTGGACACCGGAAAGGTTAGGAGAAGTTTGAGCTCGGGAGCGAGCACTCCCAGTGCTCGCTTTTTTAAATGGCTTGGCGAGGGAGAGCTTTGTGGTGCTCTAGCTCACCTCCTATGCACACGAGGTGTTCGATGGAATGCCCGAGCCACACTACTTAAGCTTTCTCCTCTGCAAGCTCGACCTCCAAGCTCCATTTTCCTTAATATTTGTCTAGGTTTAGCGGTCCGTCATGTCCCGTCCCCGTCTTCACCGCCGTCGATCGCCCGCGCCGATCTCGTCGCCAGCACCACCGTGGTGAGCCTCTTGTTCTTATCTTCTTTCTGAAAGGAAAAAAAGTTCTTACTTGTATGTTCATATAGATACTTGTATAATTTTCTTACTTTTATTATTGCATCCTATATAGTGCGATGGTTTTGGTATCCGCCCCCGTCGGCCCTCGTCTGTTTATGATTCGGATGTGGTATATATATATATTATCTTTTCATAACTAGTGGTTCATTTATTGTTTATGACAATTATGCCGACCAAGGTGACATAGATTTTATTTATCTAGGAGGTTGTTGAACCGGAAATTCCAACCGACCCTATTGTCGAGAGGTTAAATTTAGTTGAAGAAGAAAACAATTTGTTGAAGGAAAAAATTAGAAAAATTGAGGAGGAGAAGATGATATTGGAGTTGCATGTTGCGGATGTCGCCGATGATCACAAGATCAAGATGGATGCAATGCGCTTGAAGATTAGAAAGATTAGAAAATATGCCATTCATAATTTGAGGCTTGGTATCATTATGCCGTTGGATCAGTTGTTACATTGATTGCGATTATGATCGCATTTGTTTTCGCATTGAAATGTTTTACATAGTTTCAGTGTATGGTTTAATTAATTTAGATGCTCTGCAGAGCTTTATGTTGTTAGATGAGAACTATGTATGTACTTTGGTTTTAATGTGATGATGAACTTCTATTAATTTGGTCACTTAATTATCTATTCATGATGTTACGTAATGATTTTTGACACACTT